>CAMZMU010000043.1:74235960-74798355 GCA_947311845.1 Poa pratensis
CCCCCCCCCCCCCCCCCCCCCCCCCCCCCCCCCCCCCCCCCCCCCCCCCCCCCCCCCCCCCCCCCCCCCCCCCCCCCCCCCCCCCCCCCCCCCCCCCCCCCCCCCCCCCCCCCCCCCCCCCCCCCCCCCCCCCCCCCCCCCCCCCCCCCCCCCCCCCCCCCCCCCCCCCCCCCCCCCCCCCCCCCCCCCCCCCCCCCCCCCCCCCCCACACACACACACACATAGATTTTTCTCTACCTCCACCACTGCATACCGCTGCTGAAGGAAAGAAGTTGGTCGAGCTGGAGCTGGTGCTGAACTCGGCCCTACGTCTGTCAACATGGTTCTCCATGCTCAGGAGCTAAGGGAAGATGTCTTGGTCTGCGGCTCGCCATGACCAATCTTGACAAAGATGTCGTAGTCACTGACTCACTGTCCAAACCACGAACGTCGCCCTCGATTGATGCACCTCCAACCACCACCAAAAAAGGAGGGATGATCACATGAAATACCATAGATTACATATTTCTTGCTGAACACACAAAATATATGGGATCTTTTCATAATAATGGGGCACACATGTATGTACTGTAATAAGCGAACTATTTGGGATATGTAGCTAGTGTACCATGGAGAAAAGTTGGCCATGATCAATTCCCGATACTCTAGTACAAGTGATAGTCAATTCTGAATACTCGGTATAAGTGATATACCTTTGAGAAAATTTGCGCATCCACGACCACTCCTCTCGTCCAAATCATGATCGTCTCTCCTAGGCGCACCCCTGGCTTTGGGATATGTAGATAGTGTAACAAGGAGAAACGTCAACCGTGGTCAATTCCGGATACTCCCGTACAAGTGATATGCCATTGAGAAAATCAGCGCATGCACGACCAGTCCACTGTGTCCAAACTAGCAACGTGCACGTGAGTTGCAGCGGGACAATACAATATATGTCTTGTAGCAATGTGTTCTTGTGTTGCAACGGGTAGTAAACTTTATGCCTTATATTTATCAAAAGTACAATAATCACGTGCAAATTGCACAACAATTGTGAATGAGATGTTATAATTAAGGTGCATATGAATCTCAGTAAATGGAGAATCAGCCTTTTTTCTCAATCAAGTGAAGTCATCCCACAATTTATTACCGTGCGGATATACTGTGCGATTTTTTTGTCCTAGGTGAACCTTTTTTCTCAGCTAAACCAATGTGCAAAAGTTGCAACCAATTTTCAACATCCATACCTCACGAAAATGGTAGACAAACCTCAAATTGTTAAATGCTCTTGTGATCTGGCTATATGTTCTTTTAGTGGGCAATTTCTTTGGTCTTATTTTTACCTTAGTAATTGCTCTACATATCGTCATCCATGCTACTTTGTTTCTCTTATGTGCATAAAGTTTTTGATGCTTACAATGTTGTGGATAATGATTTTATCGTCGTATAGCGACATGTACAACTAAGCTCTCCTCACGCAAACTGATACTATAATCTCTGGAAAATGCTTCTAACTAATGTGATGATGTTTCAGTCACAAAGAAATAAAATATCGTACGGCCTCAAGAGTAATTTGTAAGAATTGTATTCAGTCGTGTGGCAAAACTGATTTCATCAATTAGAGAAAATCATATGAAAAACAAAACTTCATCAAAAAAAAGTTTCCCTAGATAATTTGAATATTTTAACTGATTAGGCAAATAGAACAGGAAAAACAATGCTTCATCTTTTTCCATGATTTCGTCATCATATATGTAGTACCAAAAAATTGGGACCAAGGAAAAAAATCATTAGCGCATGCAAATTCTGGAGCTATGTTCGGGGTCGTTTCTCTGTTTATTAATTTTGTCGGGTACGGAGTACTGTTAAAGGAGAGAGAAATCCATTTTTTTTGGCGAATCACTTCCTTACCTTATTTGTAGGACATAGTTTCCTTTGTCCGTTTGACCATGGAAAAGAAAGAAACAGGAAAGTGTCAATAAATACGCCAATTTTGGATACTCATTTTGACTTGATGGGCATTTAAGAACAATGGAGAGGGATTAGTATCCCTTCAATTACATGCATACTTGGTTGTTTTTGCGTGATTTTTCTTGCGGGATTGTAGGAATGTGAGGTTGGACGAGAGGGCACCCTTATGTATTTGTTAGGTAGGAGAAGATAGGAAGGGCTAGCAAGGATAGGAGAGATCATGTTCTTGTGCGGCCCCTATGCGGTGCATGAAGTCTAGGCGTGTTGGAACCAATGCTGAACGCAGGTGCCGAGTCTAGGCGTGTTGGAAACAATGCTGAACGGAATCTACGGAATAATTTTCGCGTTTCTGTTTTTGGATAATAAACACGTAAATTTTCTCTCGGACGCAATTTTCGCGGGAGACGAAATTTTGTCCCAGCCCAAACGCCGCTATATATATGACGGTCCCCTCCAAATCTCCATCACATCGCATTCAGAGCGACCCCGATCCCCATTTCCGCCGCCCCCGCCGCCGGCCACTTCCGGTTGACTCCGGCGAGTCCTCGCCCTGCTGATCCCCGCCACGACACCACCTCACCCTCCTCCGCTGATTCCATGTCGCCATCCACTGCCCCCCGCACCACAAACCCTAGCCGCCCGCAACCACGGCGTCCCGGCCGGCTTGATCGCCGGCGCGCGCGTGCGTCACTAGCACGATGCACGGCGCTCCGTCGAGCTCGCCGGACCGTGTGGCCCAAGGAACCGGCGGCCACCAGGATGCGTCGCGAGCCGCAGAGGGGTACTCTACCACGCGTTTGCAAGGAACCACGGAGGGGACGACGGCTCCGGCGCAGGGCCGTCCATCGTCTGTCGACTGCACGAGCAGGTGCTTCTCATGTGTCCGCATCACCTGATTTGCTTCGACCTAGTGCTGCTATATACTACTATAAAATCTTCCAATTTTCGATTCACCAAGATCTTATCTGGAAACATAGTTTCGATTCAGCATCGTGTTCTATTTACACAAATGCCCTAGTTGCTCTTCACTGGTCGGTGTCGCTCTACTATAGGAGTAAAAAAAATCATCCTTTTTTGTGTGTTTGTGGGGATGCAGTAATGCATTACGGCATGCTATTGTGAACACGGGTCAGTATGCACTTTACACTTGCTATACGTGCATAGTGATTTCACTAGACGTTGCGTGTTAAGGCTACATAATTCTTTATTTTTTTCCGCTGTTGATAGCTAATCTTGCACTCATCAGTAGCAATTCCATTAAGTTTCCTGTGTACTGATTGAATGTTGACGCCATCCCTTTTTCACTAGGGAGAGATCAGCCATGACAGACATGTGCTCTTCGCGTCGCGTGTAGCACCTCTACCTCGAGCAGCAAGGAGGCCTTGGCCCGGTTGTTGTGCTGCAGCTCAGGTTGTTCTGGTGTGGCACCTTAGCCTCCCGGGTTCACCACCGTCGCCGGCAGCCACGACGCTGCTTGGCCGTGGACAGCCTCGAGCAGGTGTGGGCAGTTTCTTTCTCTGCCACTCTCCTTTGATCAAGTAAATATTTGTTTTGCAATTACTAAGCTCCTTTCAAAACTTGTATGGATGAAGCTATGGACGTGGCAATGCGCACCGGTTCTGAAGTCCGGGTTCGGCGCGTCTGCACCTTGCAAGAGGTCGAGCAGCTCGCCTCCAAGGCCCACTGCAGTGACCTCAACGCCGCCTGTTAGGAGCTTGTTGACATCGGCACCCAAAGGTCAATTTTCTGTGGGGATGCTACATTACGACATGATACTATACCTTACAGCGTGCACACACAATTCATACTTGCTTTATGTACCTTACAGCGTGCACACACAAGGCGCCTCTGCTCTGAACCTCGTCGACCAAAGGTCAATTTTTTTGGCGCAATCGAATCGGTTTCTACCTGATGCTGAAGCTGTTTGGTCTTGCTTTGTTCGTCAGTATTAGGCCTCCATTACAGTCCTTTGTGAATTTAATTTTTGTAGATGCACAACACTGTTTTAGCAGCTGCGGCTTAGTTAGATCGACAGAAAGATACATGCTTCCTTCGGTGTTAAAAAGAGATTCATGAAAATAGATGCCTGGGAAGTAAAGTAGCTAAATGCACAATTGTTTGTCATGGATGCAGGGCATATCCGGTTCTAGCAGCTGTTATGTATGCAACTTTTAATTCTTTTTTCTATAAAATGGATAATTGTTAGCTTTATTTTATTTTTGGTGCTTGTATCTAGCTCAAATAAGTTTGCTTCACCCGGTCAATGCTAATTTGCTATTTGCAGGAAAAGCTCTCTATTGCAGAGATTAATTTGAAGTTTTTATCTACATATCGTGTACGATTTTAAAGATGGCTTATTGATTCGATATATTGCACTCTGCTTTAATTAAATATTTAATGACATGCTAAATATGGATCTGTCACGGTAAAGTTGCATATCAAGTTTAACCTGTTTTCACACTTATTTGCAGTCTGTACATGGTTGAGCAGAGCTCATTTAGTCATTTATATAAAATACCTTAGATGTTCATGGAAGAAAATGAACAATAGAATGCTGATTTGTATGACTGTTTTTGCAAAGTTTGCTGGTTAGTTTCGTCTTATAACTAGGTCTTATGCTGATTTGTATGAGTGTTACTTGGAAAGTATACGTGCTAAGTCGGGTGCCTACAGTTCAATATAATAGATGTATGTGTGGCAGGGACACCCGAATCATCAGTAGGTGGCTTATAGATTCAATGGGTTGCACTCCGCTCTAATTAAATATTTAATGTAATGCTAAATTTGGTAGATTTTCTCTGGTTTACAGTGCAATTTATTAGTTATGTTACCTGCAGGTGTTCATCTCTGACAAGGTGTTTACCTTTCAGGTCGCTCGCTCGCTCCTTTCCTGCTATTTGGGTCTACGTGGCAGTGGCCGTGAGGACGCTAGCGGCCCGGTGAAGGAGCAAGACCTCGTCTTTGTCGCTGGCGCCACCGGAAAGGTCGGCTCCTGCAAGGTATCTTGCTCGCAACCGAGAGTTAGCCATTCCATCTATTGCTCCATTGACCCGAAATGTAATGGGCAGGGAGCTCATCAAGATCGGTTTCCGAGTCTGCCCCGCCATCCAGGGTAAGCAGTGGGCGCTTTCCATGGCATGTAGCTGCTGGAGCTGGGTGTTTGGTGCAGCGCTGCTGGTCTGAGGCAGGGAAGGTAGTTTTTTCTATCTCCATTATTTTTACTTGATTTGGAGTGTTCTTGTCAAGAAAGTATGCATTTTTACAATGAAGCAGGCTTTTGGTGATTGGCAAAATATTTATCTTGTTCAGGATCATGTATTCCATGATTTCTTATCTCCGATTAAGCATGATATGTTTTTAGACATGAACTTCTGGTTGTATGATCTAGTAGTGATTGTTGTTGTGAATGACACTAGTTAGGCTTATTGGGTGAGCCACTGGACGAACTTCTGGTTGTATGATCTACAAGTTTTGCTCTGTTTTAGTTTACATTTTCATTGCATCGACTGTGTAGTGGATCCTTGGGGATTTAGATCACTGTATAGTTGTCATTAGTGCTTTTAGTTAGTCCTGATGGTTTCATAAGGGGTAGGTGACTGTTATGGAGTGGTTGCTTATTACCTTGGTTTAGGCTTAAGAATAAGCTGACAAGAACAAAAATATTGATATGAGTAAAATGATACCTTAATGCAGTTTCTGATTTGCTTATGATCGATTTTTGTGGGCTTCACAGCTCAATGTAGATTTTCAGTATATTTTCCAGATCATTAGCTAGCTCTACAACTTGAGTTTACCTTACTTTACTCCCATGACAGTGCAGGTTACATCTGCATGACAGTGCAGGTTACATCTGCATTTTGAAACTTTTTGCTCTGTTTTGGTTTACATTTTCATTAAATGGACTGTGTAGTGGATCCTTGGGGGATTACACAGTGGATCCTTTGGGGATTTAGATCATTGTATAGTTGTTATTAGTATTTTTAGTTAGTTCTGATGGTTTCATTAGGGGTAGGTGACTGTTATGTAGCGGTTGCTTATTTGGTCTGATTACCTTACTTAGTTTAGGCTTAAGAATAAGCTGATAAGAACAAAAATATTGATATATGAGTAATGATACCTTAATGCAATCTCTGGTTTGCTTATGCTCTATTTTCTGGGCTTCACTGCTCAAGGTAGATTATCAGTACATTTTCCAGATCATTAGCTAGCTGTTTACTTTACTTTTGAATCGTATGGTTCTTTAAACCCTCCTGATGCCAACCATTGTGTTTTGCGTCATTTTCCATGTTCTGTAGTTGTGTATAAGTTTATGTCCATTTTTACTCAGAGGAAGGTGTTAATATGTATTTTAATGTGTCAAACTGCTATCCATCTTAAGTATGATAATAACTCTTTTCTATTATTAATTTTTTGTGCTTTGCACATTCTATTTATTTCGATTTGATGCATTATGGCTTTTAACTATTTATGGCTGGTTTTGTTGCTGATAATGTCCCAAATTGAGTTTTCAAGGTCACCGTTGTCATGTTGAGTTGTGTAGGGAAGGGTGACTCCAGCTACCGGCCAGCGTGGGCTGATTCATGGCCTCCCTCGACTCCGGTTGGTGCCGCGCGTACTTGCTCAAGTCCTTCTCCTGCGACCAGATCAAGCTCAACGGCTGCAACACCGAGCTCTCCAACCTCGGTGTGATCCCTAAACCCTCATACTGGATGCCAATTTGGTGGTTTCCTTGCAGGTGCTAACTTTTTGGCATGCTTCAGGGTGCAAATATCAATGGCGACACGCTGCACGCCAGTCTGGGGGTGCCTCCGGTGGTCACCATCGAACGCGCGCAGGAGTTAGGAAGCTCCAGATCGCGGTAATCCCGCCACCTATGGCTCTGTCACTTGTGTATTTCCGTGGTGCGCCTTCTGTCTACTCCTGAGGGTTTAACTGACAAGGACCACGTTGTGGTGAATTGCTGTCAATTTGTCCCTCTTGTGCTTGTCGGTAGTAGAGATTGTAGTGAAGCCGTGTTTGACTATCATTGTCGTGAATTCTTGCAACGCTTGACAATTTAGACTAGATGTTCATAGGTATGGTTGACTGATGTTTCGACAGTAATACTTTGCTGTCAGCTTGGCACTGGCATGAAACTGGCTGCTGTTAATTTTCTAACCTGTAGCCACAATTGTATAACTTGGCATGTGAAATTGCAGTGAAGAACATGACTTTGTAATGAAGTTCAACCTTATGGATCAAGGACTGTATGGATCATGAGTGTACTTGGAGCGTTGCCCCGTAATTTAGGATGTCACTTGGTTATCTTTTGTGCATGGCCACATAGTTGTATATTTCTCGATCGGCGGCAGATGATGCTGGACCTCAACTCACACTGCAAGATCCCCGCGAGTAGTAGCTGCTCTACCACACGTTTCACCATGAAAAAATCCACCACTGGAGTTAGCTAACTGAAGTGTGGCTCGTGTGTAAACATCGAAGAGAAGATGGTCAGCAGCAGTTGGCAGCCCCCTTGTGAAGAAGAATGCTGGTAACAGGTCAATGATGAATCATGTTCGTGGTAGCAAGATTCCTTTGTACGTGCTCTGTTTCCATTTCTTTTTTGAGTGAGCATTTTCTTTCACTAGGCCAAACATTCTTTCTGAACCCAACAATGCATATGAATAGGCGTAGAACCTTATGATTATGATTAGCTCATCTAGAGTCATGGATCTTATGACGCGCCCGGCTTGCCTCTTACTGCTTTGGTCCAGCGTGACCTGGCTGTTCCGGGTCCGGCGGTGCTGCTGCTGCTGTGCAGGTTGCAGCCTCATGCGCCATGCGTGCAGTTGTAGACCCGGCTTGCCCTTGGCGTGGACAACTTCTGCCCTCGCCGCCGTGCTGTGGTCTTCCTCTTTGACTCGGTGGGTTTAGGCAAGTTTCTAGTTCCTCTAATTTCTCCTGCACCTCTTGGTTTAGGTTGCAGTGACATGATTGTAGCATGTTCGATAGTTGCTAGGGGATGCTATCAGGCTGCTCGTTATCATGTTATTATTACCATTTAGGTGCATCTACCCTACATGATGTACTGTTCTGTCAAGTGATAGCCATTGCATATGTTTTGTATGGATTTGGTAAGCATACCACTAGCAATTGTACTTGTATGTTGTCGTCAATGACTCTATGTAGGCTTATTAGGGAACTACTGGTTTTAGGGATTTTGGATATAATACATAGTTTCTGTTAACTTGTGGACTTGCTTTAGCTGAGTGTATACACTATCCGTGGTTGCTCGTTGTTTGAACGTAGTTCTTTCAAGGATCGAAAACAATTGTCATGGATCTGCTATGGCGGTAGTCCCTTGAACTGAACGATGTCGTTTTGAAGTCAGTGATCATCAATGCAGCCATTTTAGGAATGATTGACCTTATTTATTTTTTTAGGAATCATCTGCCTGCTGCCCAGCATCAGCCTTTACCAGCGAGTACAGGGTCGAGGTAAGCTCAGTCTTCCAATCCTGGTTTGGCATGGTTGTGGCATGCAGATGGTTATCTCTATGAATGTGAGGAATATGATAGGGACGCGATTGTTTGTGTCTTGAGTTGATGCTCTGGGGTCCTGGTCTTCATGCCTTGGCCGTGTGTATGTCTTGTGCTAGCTATTGGTAGCTATACTCATATAATTAACTTATTTTTAGCCCATATTTGGCTACTGTTTATGATTAGAATCCTGGACATGAAGTGTTTCTAGTTTAAAATAGTTTCAGATCCAGTACACTGATTTCTCTCATATTTTTGGTCTGGAAGCACCAGCGTGTACTAGGGCAGTGATGAAGTTCTAAGTTGTGAGTGATGATATGAACAATTTCACAATCCAATACTCTTCATCCTTTGTATTGACCTTCTGATGATCCGTTATGGGACTTGACTAGAACACGAAAACTCCCTTTTGTCTTGTATTTTTGTTCCCTTACATTGATTATGATCACTTATCAGCATAGGTATCAAATTATAATCTTGAGATTAAGCCTTTTCATTTTTGCAGTATCTGTCCCACAACAATTGGCATGGTATGTGGCCATCTTTTTTTATTTCAACATCAACAGCTCTTGTGCTGGAAGTTAACTTGTGTCTTTCTCCGGACAAGTCTTGAATCATGTGAATCTCGGTAAATATTTGGCTTCAAGTCATTCCGGCTCCGGCAATGCTGCTGTGTTGCCTCACGTGTGGTTGCAGTGGGCCTGGCAGTCTGTTGGATTCGATTACTTCTCCCTTCACCTCCGCCCTCACCATGGCCGTGAGTTCACCGTTCTTTCGTCTCCATGTTGTAGGTGAGGTTCTGGTTCTGCCCTTGTCTCCCGTACATGCTATGTGACACCATGTCCATCAAGCCATAATTTCTCTGTGCTCTATCAATCAAGCCGATGATTAGTTTGTAATTCTGTGTTGCTATTGGAGATTTTCTCAGCCAACCAGGAGATTGTCCCACAATTGCCTAGGTTCACTCACCAATTTGATAGGCTCAAAAATAGAACCAAACTCTTTGTCTTATATATTTTGTTCCTTCTCATTTATTAAGATCAGCATAGATATCAAACTATGATGAGAATAGATTTATCAGCTGGACACGTTTATATTTTGTAAGCTGAGTTCCGTCTTGTGCATGTGTAGCTGCTGATGCTAAATAGCTGATGTGCATGTACTCTCCAAACTCTGTTTTTTTCCTGTAGCTAGCTAGCTGATGCTTATCAAACTGTGATCTTGAGATTTCAGTTTTTTGATTTTTGTAGTATCAGTCCCACGGCAATTAGTATGATATGCGGCCATCTTTTGTTTTTTCAACATCTTAGTGGTCTTGTGCAGGAAGTTAAACTTGTGCCTTTGTCAGGCCTAATCTTGAATCATTTGAATCTTGGTAAATATTTGGCTTCAAGCCTGGCTGGCCTTCGGCTTCGAGTACTTGTCCTTCACCTCCGCGCTTGCTGTCGTGCGATGGTCGGCGAATCCACTATTCTTCGTCTCCGTGTTGTAGGTGAGTTTATGGTTCTCTTCTACATGCTATGTCATACCATGCCGATGATCTGTTGGCAATTCTGTGTTGCTATTAAAGATATTCTCGGCTGACTAGGAGATAGTCCCACAATTGTCTAGGTTCACTCTCAGATTGTCTATAATTTTCATAATTGAGAGTGAGGTTTTGCTGAAATGACATGATGTCCATCATTTGACCATGAATGAAATAAGTGATGCACGTTTTGGTTGGTGGTATCCTATGGGTGGCTGTTTGCTGGTGGTTGCACTTTTTATTCTAGCTATGTATGTTGTTGTTTTGGATTCCACGACATGTTATTCTGCTTGTTCCAGTTGCCAAAGATGTTGTGCTGTGCAGCGCGCTGGATAGCACACTAAGCGATTCATCAAAATGATCTTATTATTGGTAATAAACATGCTAATGATTCCTTTTTTCTTTTGTTACCTGCAGGGGAGAAGGGGTCGAGAACGACCGCCTTTGTCGCTGACTGGCTGGTCCTGTCTGGCTTGACTGTTGTTCTGGAGCCGGCGCTGGCCGTAGCCTATTATGTAGTAGCACTGCTGCAGTTTGTGTAATATTCGGTCTTGAGTCAGAAGTGTAATAGTCCAAATCACAAGCTGTTGTAGTACTAGCTAGTGTATTTGGTTCCTTTGCACATCTGGACTTGCATTTTGTTAAACAGTAGTGAGCCTTGAGTTGAATTCTCCTATATATTTTGGATGTCGCAAGTGTTGTGCTGTATGCACATGTATTATCAATTATATTTGACGTGTGATGTAAATTTCTAAAGGAAATGTCAAGTTGATGCCAAATTTTGAGCTGATTGACCCTCGATTTTACTTTAGCATTGACATCGGGCCGTTGAGAAGAAGCAGCATGTAGGAGAGCATTGCTGGTAGGTAGCCTTTTGATCTGGGCATTTAGCCGTATGAGGGTTTTATTAGTGTACCGTTTCCCAGAATTTCCATTGTTGGTCAACATGCTAGCGATCTGCTTATGGTTGGTTTAGTTCATTCAAGCTGGAATCTATCTTTTCGGATACTGCTGGACTAGCTTTTGTTGATGCTCGAGTTCGAGGTGTTGTTACATAAGGCGTGCTTGGCGCCCTAACCGGGTGTCTATTGTTGGTCGGGGGGCTTGGCGATACAGAGAATACATAATCCGGTGTGGATGATCATGGCCGTAATTAATGGATCCGAATCAGGAAACTGGATTGTCGTGATACGAATTCTACCCTGTGACACAGAATGCTTGATCAGGTGGCCAATGTGAATTCAGATATTTATTACTGGTTATTCTACCAATTAAGGGTATGCCTGATATACGGGATTTATAGCCAGAATTTGTTGTACACTTCGTAGACAATTAAGTAGGATGCCTTATGTATAGCGAGAGAGCTGACCCAAATTCATCTACTTTCCCGTCGCGGATCATAGCCGTGATAACGCCGCGGTTTATATGTGAAATTTGTCCTTACCTTCATAACGTGCATGCGTGAGAGGATCCCCGTGATAAATAAAAAATGCATGATCAATCCGGGAGTGTGATTGGGAATAGCAGTTAACACAATGCATGATTTAGGGCATTTATCGCTATTCCACGGATCCGGCATGATTGATTTGTTGCACAAGTAGAGCCAGTCGTGCTCCCGTTTGTTTGATATAATTAATTGTTCCCTCAATATTAGCACGCTTTCCAAGTCAGCAATCCATGGCAGGATGCATCTGGATGGTCCATCCATCTACCGCTCCCTCTCTGAAAATAATCTTCTTTCCCGCCCTGTTTTTTGAGAGTACGTTTCAAACTGAAGAGGCTCCAACCTCCCCTATAAATATAAGGGCATTGTGAGGGAGCCGCGTGCGGTTGCGCGTGTGACTTGGCGACTTGGGCGAGCTTGGCGATGGCGTGGGTGTGGGTATGGGGTGCTGATGAAGAGAGTTGATCCCCGGCCGCTATTTCTTCCTTGTTGCCGCGGGTGAATGAAAGATTGAATCTTATTGTGGTTGTTTCTTGTTGTGTTGTTTCAGGTCGCCGTACTTGTTTCTCCGTTCTGGTGGTTTTGGTTTTACATGGATTGATGCCAAGTACGTATAAGGCGAGGAGTTTCTCCGTCCGGTAGGATCTGTGGCCAGCGCGCGGCGGATCGATGGATCGAGATCGAGGTACGTAATCCATTTAGCACTTCCTGCTTGTATGTGCGAGTGACATTTTTGGGTTTGCCGATAGGCGTGTAATATGAATTTTGTGTAATCCGTACAACTGTTAATGGTTTTTGTACTAGCGGGTCACGATGAACCCCCGTGGTTTTGATTTTCCCAGCTCATGCTCTTTTTTTCCTGATGATTCGTAATCTTAACGTGATTGTGTTCCAACTATTAGAATGCTAAGCTTTGAGTGAGGCTTAGAATTACAAGGGAATCTAAAGCCGTCATGCACGCCAAAGTGATCTGGCGATGCAAAGGATCGTCCACCCCATGTATATGTAGGAATCGCCATACTAATGCTAAGAGCGAGGTAGTTTTGAACTATGTTTTCTATGGCTTCAAGGCAAAACATCTCGAGCACTTTTTGGGACAACAGCACGAGTAATATACAATACAACGTACTGCCTGCCATTTGAAATTAGTGGAGCGTGTTGATGACAGAATCTATGTTTTATCTCTGCTGCGACCAGTTACGTTTCATTTTTTGTAAGCACAAGCACACAACACATATCCATCAATGTTACATGGCCGGCCAGTTAAATAAAAAGAAAATTTCTCACAAATTTGCAATAAGGGTATTATCTTTGGTGTCCTTGTTTTTGTCTCTCAGGTTGTCTGTCTTCTAGGAGCACGAGCTCGTTTTCTTCTCCCCGGTGTTTTTTGCCATGCTGCATGCATCTGTTCTGAACTGTTTTGTTTATTTTGGGTTGTCCCCTGCTTGCGGTGTCTTCTTGCTGCTACAGAGTAAACAATTGGCCAAGCTTTTCTCTCCTTTGCTGAACTTTACTCAAAACCACCAAACGAGAATACGAACAGGGATGAAGGAGAGATCGGCCACGTCGGGAAAGGGGACTAAAGTACGACATCCAGGCACGCGGGCGTCCACAACTTTTGAACGACGACTTCAAAAGTTCCGAATTATTTCCACACGTAGCGGGAAACCGGAAAGCGACCTTGCTATCTCACCAATCCACACGAAGCTCTATTAAGCAGCTATTGAAATCCAGTCACTCAAGCTGCACCGTTCTGAGTGACCAGTGAGGCAGTGACCACCACCACCACCACCACCACCGATCTTCACCATGAGTCGCTCGCCTGCTAAGTTGGTCTTGCTCCTTACGGCGGCAGCGGCAACATGGTGCAGCTTCTTCCTCGTCGACGATGCACGGCCGGCACATACCGCCGGCAGGAGCTGCATGCGCCGCGAGAGGGATGCCTTGCTTGCCTTCAAGCAAGGCATCAACGACACCAGCGACTACCTAAAGTCTTGGCACCGAGGCCGCCAAGATTGCTGCCAATGGACTGGCATCACCTGCAACAACGCAACCGGTCATGTCATCGAGCTTGACCTTGGCAATAGTAACTTGGATGGCCAGATAAGTCGTCCCTTGCTTTCTCTAGAGCATTTGGAATACCTTAGTCTCAGCTCTACCTCCCTGTGTGGTCCTGGTAACCGTTTTCTAGAGTTCTTGGGTTCTTTCAAGAACTTGAGACATCTCGACCTTTCCAACACATTGTGCTCTGGTATAGTGTCTCCTCAGCTTGGCAACCTTTCAAAGCTGGAATATCTCGACCTCTCCAACTCGGGGTTGTACTCATCAGACATCTCATGGTTAGCCCGTCTACCTCTATTGGTGTATCTTGATATGAGTAGTATGGATCTCAGCTCAATTGCCCCTGATTGGCCTCTTGTGGTGAATATGCTTCCATCTTCGGAGCACCTAAGTCTTTCACACTGCTCCCTTTCAAGTGTAAACGGGTCCCTCACACACCTTAACCTCACCAACCTTCAGGACCTTGTTCTCTCCTATAATGACTTTGATCAACCAATTGCATCTGGTTGGTTTTGGAACGTAACAGGCATCAAGTACCTCAACCTTGATGAAACCACTCTCTATGGTCCATTTCCTAATGCACTAGGAAATATGACATCGCTCGTATCACTTCGGTTTACCCATCATTCTGAGTATGGTCCGGCAATCGGTCGAGCAACCACAATGGAAGTACACTTGAAAAATCTATGTGATTTGGAAAACCTGGCACTTGACCAAAGTCTCTCTACCGGAAACATAACAGAGTTCATAGATAATTTGCCACAATGCTCGGCCAACAAATTGCAGTACTTGAGAATGCATAGCAACAACATGGTTGGAATTATGCCAAACAACCTCGGGCACTTGACCAGCTTATATTCGGTTGACCTTTCTCACAATAACATTAGTGGACCTATACCCCCAGGCATTGGAAATTTCAGTTACTTAGAGCACCTTGGTCTATCCAACAACCTTCTTAGTGGAAATGTCCCATCAACGATTGGTATGCTCAGTAATTTGATCGAGCTTGACCTGAGCGAGAATAACCTGGATGGTGAGATCACAGAGGAACACATGGTTAATCTAAAGAACTTAGAGCACATGGACATAGCGAATAATTATTTCTCGGGCCCTCTGCCACTGAAGTTTGGAGCTCAAGGGTTAGTGGATTTAACTATGTCGTTCAATTACTTCAGTGGCCACATTCCTGGATCTATTTGTCTTTTGAAGAACTTACTTTTCCTGGATTTATCAAACAACTTTCTCGAGGGAGAACTTCCTAAATGTTCTCAAGGGCAGAGCTTGGTTTTCCTCTTGTTAAGTAACAATAATTTTTCCAGCGAGTTCCCTTCAACACTTCAAAACTACTCGAGTTTGGCGTTCATTGATCTTTCAAGGAATAATTTTTTTGGAGCCTTGCCACTATGGATTGGTGACTTTGCACAATTGATCTTTCTGCAACTCAGCCACAACTTGTTTGAGGGAGAAATTCCAGGAACTATCACAAATCTTAAAGGTCTCCGTCACTTGATTTTAGCCGGAAATAGTTTATCTGGTTTCATACCCTGGTCTTTGTCAAATTTAACTGGAATGTCATCACAAAATCAAGATCCAAGTACATTCATGCCTGATGTTTCTAAATTGTACACTGATAGGGAAGGTCAATTTACCGAAGTTCAGGATGTTGTGATGAAGGGGCAAAAACTCAACTATGGAGGAGCTAGAATTTTTATGCGGTTAATATTGACCTGTCACTCAACCAATTAGTTGGTGGAATTCCTGATGGTGTAACATCTCTTAATGGACTACTGAACTTAAACTTATCATGTAACCATTTGAGTGGAAAAATTCCTTCGAATATTGGGGCTATGAAATCAATTGAATCACTTGACTTCTCAATGAACAACCTTTCTGGTGAAATCCCATCAAGCATGTCAGATTTGACATATTTAAGCTCTTTGGACTTGTCATACAACAACTTGAAAGGAAGAATACCACACGGGAGTCAACTGGACACTCTGTACACAGAGAACCCATTCATATACACTGGCAACATTGGTCTATGTGGTCCTCCTCTTCAAAGGAATTGCTCGAGAGAGACAGCACCAGAGCATGTGAATCAACCGGAAAGGGAGAAGGTTCATGAGCCAGTGTTGTTCCTTTATTTTGGACTTGGGTCCGGGTTTGTAGCCGGCCTATGGGTCGTGTTTTGCGGTTTGCTATTCAAGAAAGCATGGAGAATTGCTTACTTCCGCCACGTGGAAAATTGTATGACAATGTATATGTGTTTGTGGTTGTTACTTGGGGCAGGATAAACGACAAAGAAACAAGTTGAGTGGCATGCTACTAATGAGTTGCACGAATAAATGAAGGTGCAAATATATTTAGCATCTTCGGCTTGTATGTGTGTGTTTTAGTGATAGGCATGTCATATAATTTTTTGTGTAATGCGTGTGTAGCATATAATCATTCTACTGATGGGCCATGACCAATCCAGTGGTTTTGATATTACAAGTCTGCTTCTTTCTGCCATTATTACTCGTAATCTTGCTTTGATTGTGTTATGTGTCAGTTGTGAGAATCTTAAGCTTTGAGTTAATTAAAAGGGAATCAAAAGCCGTCATGTATTTCAAAGCAAACTAACGATGAAAAGGATTACCCATCCCCTGTCTATGTACGAATCACCATACTAAGTCTAAGAGCGGGGTAGCTTAGAACTACGTTTTCTATGGTCACTGCTCGCTTGGTGTGGTAGATCTCGTTTTTTATATGTGTGTCGCACGTTTGCGATGTGTACTACTACAAAGACACATTTGTATTCAACACGGTGAACATACAGGAAAATATTCATTGTATCGCAATACGTGTAACTGCAGCAATTTGCAAAAATATGGTAGCATTCTCTCGACTCTCGACCAACTAAGAGAACATATATTTTCGAGCAACATTACAATTTTTTCATAGATATCTAAAAAACCTACAGCTCATTTTGTTGTTCATCTAGCTACAAAAGCTAATATATTTTTCAGAGAGAATAAGATGTGGAAATGTTGCTGGCGAACCGACGAAACAGTTCTCGGCGACTGACCAACGACGTGACAGCCACGGCGGGCAAGACGACTAACGAACGACTTCAAGCAAGCACTGCCTGTCAATTATTGAGTTGTGTGGTACGACATCACCGTCCAGGTACACCGCAAAATCAACGGCTGGCCAGTCGTTGCATGCATAACCTCCACAAATTGGTCCACGGAAAGCCGTCTTCCTTATTGACCCGTGATATGCATCATAGGCTCAAACAGAAAAAAAATTGCCATGGAATGAAGGACTTCAACTAGCCACACTCGTCCATTACATACTCCACACGCAGCTGGAATGAAGTACATTCATGCCTGATGTTTCTAAATTGTACACTGATAGGGAAGGTCAATTTACCGAAGTTCAGGATGTTGTGATGAAGGGGCAAAAACTCAACTATGGAGGAGCTAGAATTTTTTATGCGGTTAATATTGACCTGTCACTCAACCAATTAGTTGGTGGAATTCCTGACGGTGTAACATCTCTTAATGGACTACTGAACTTAAACTTATCATGTAACCATTTGAGTGGAAAAATTCCTTCGAATATTGGGGCTATGAAATCAATTGAATCACTTGACTTCTCAATGAACAACCTTTCTGGTGAAATCCCATCAAGCATGTCAGATTTGACATATTTAAGCTCTTTGGACTTGTCATACAACAACTTGAAAGGAAGAATACCACACGGGAGTCAACTGGACACTCTGTACACAGAGAACCCATTCATATACACTGGCAACATTGGTCTATGTGGTCCTCCTCTTCAAAGGAATTGCTCGAGAGAGACAGCACCAGAGCATGTGAATCAACCGGAAAGGGAGAAGGTTCATGAGCCAGTGTTGTTCCTTTATTTTGGACTTGGGTCCGGGTTTGTAGCCGGCCTATGGGTCGTGTTTTGCGGTTTGCTATTCAAGAAAGCATGGAGAATTGCTTACTTCCGCCACGTGGAAAAATTGTATGACAATGTATATGTGTTTGTGGTTGTTACTTGGGGCAGGATAAACGACAAAGAAACAAGTTGAGTGGCATGCTACTAATGAGTTGCACGAATAAATGAAGGTGCAAATATATTTAGCATCTTCGGCTTGTATGTGTGTGTTTTAGTGATAGGCATGTCATATAATTTTTTGTGTAATGCGTGTGTAGCATATAATCATTCTACTGATGGGCCATGACCAATCCAGTGGTTTTGATATTACAAGTCTGCTTCTTTCTTCCATTATTACTCGTAATCTTGCTTTGATTGTGTTATGTGTCAGTTGTGAGAATCTTAAGCTTTGAGTTAATTAAAAGGGAATCAAAAGCCGTCATGTATTTCAAAGCAAACTAACGATGAAAAGGATTACCCATCCCCTGTCTATGTACGAATCGCCATACTAAGTCTAAGAGCGGGGTAGCTTAGAACTACGTTTTCTATGGTCACTGCTCGCTTGGTGTGGTAGATCTCGTTTTTTATATGTGTGTCGCACGTTTGCGATGTGTACTACGTACAAAGACACATTTGTACTTCAACACGGTGAACATACAGGAAAATATTCATTGTATCGCAATACGTGTAACTGGCAGCAATTTGCAAAAATATGGTAGCATTCTCTCGACTCTCGACCAACTAAGAGAACATATATTTTCGAGCAACATTACAATTTTTTCATAGATATCTAAAAAACCTACAGCTCATTTTGTTGTTCATCTAGCTACAAAAGCTAATATATTTTTCAGAGAGAATAAGATGTGGAAATGTTGCTGGCGAACCGACGAAACAGTTCTCGGCGACTGACCAACGACGTGACAGCCACGGCGGGCAAGACGACTAACGAACGACTTCAAGCAAGCACTGCCTGTCAATTATTGAGTTGTGTGGTACGACATCACCGTCCAGCTACACCGCAAAATCAACGGCTGGCCAGTCGTTGCATGCATAACCTCCACAAATTGGTCCACGGAAAGCCGTCTTCCTTATTGACCCGTGATATGCATCATAGGTTCAAACAGAAAAAAAATTGCCATGGAATGAAGGACTTCAACTAGCCACACTCGTCCATTACATACTCCACACGCAGCTCTTCTCCAGGCCCTTCTAAGTGCATCATCCTAGCAAAATATGTACTCACCCTCTTTGATAGCACGACGGAATCTGTGATCACCGCCGCCACCATGTCCACCATGCATCGCTCGCCTGCCGTGTTCGTCTTGCTCCTTATGGCAGCAACTGGGAGCAGCTCCTTCCTCGGCAACGACGCGCGGCGGCAGCTCGTAGCGGCCCATGCGGCCGGCGGGAGCTGCTTAGAGCGTGAGAGGGATGCCTTGCTGGCCTTCAAGCAAGGCATAGATGACGACGCCAACGACTACCTTGAGTCATGGCAACCAGGGCGCGAGGATTGCTGCCGATGGAAAGGAGTCACCTGCAGCAACGTAACCGGCCATGTCATCCAGCTCGACATCAGCCGTACAACTCTGGTCGGCCAGATGAGAAACTCCTTGCTTTCTCTAGAACATTTGCGGTACCTCAGTCTCACCTGGGTTTCTCTGTGTACGCACAACAGCCGTCTGGAGTTCTTGGGTTCTTTCAACAGCTTGAGACATCTCGATCTCTACTACGTATCTTGTGGGTCAGTGCCTAATCAGATTGGCAACCTGTCTAAGCTGGAGTATTTTGAGATCACCAGCACTTACGTTTCTCGACAAAGGGACGAGTTACGATGGCTGACTAGCTACGAGGCATCTGATGGCTAGCCCGTCTACCTCTGTTGGTGCATCTTGATGTATGAATCAAACTAATCTTAGGCTCTCAGGTCAATTGTTGATTGTGTTGGAATATCTCACGTATGTTTAGTATCGTAGCCAGGATTGAGCCACGCCCAAGGCCATCTACAAGCAACAGTGCGATAGTGTTATCTTAGGTACAGTCAGTGAAGGATTTTGTTGCCACTTCCCAGGCCATAGCCCATGTAGCCTGGGGCCTGGCTACGCCTCTGTGTATGTTGTTGGCGTCATGTCGAGTTTACTGGGTGATCAAGATGACCTAGGTTGTCTCATTAACAGACTTTGTAAGATATCAACATTGTTGAAATATATTGCTTAGCCACTTGTGCAAATTGCCTAATAGTGGCGTGATAAAAAACTCTACCTGTGACGTGGATGTGGCACGCCACGTGTATCAAGCAACGAATATTTGTTACTAGTCTAGTAAGAGAAGCATCAGCGGCGTGACTAAACCACGCCATTAGTAACATTTACTAGTTTTTGGGTTCTTTCAACAACTTGAGGCATCTCGATTTGTACTAGTATCTTGTGGCTCGGTGCCTCCTCTGATTGGCAACCTGTCAAAGCTGGAGTATCTTGTGATCAGAAGCACTTATCTTTTACGACAAAGGGACAATGGACGATGGCTTACGAGTTACGAGACATCTCATGGCTAACCCGTCTACCCTTGTTGGTGCATCCTGATATGAATCAAACTAATCTCAGATCAAAATTGTTGTTTCTGTTTTGTATCGGTTCATACTGAGTTTACTGGCTTATCTAGGATATCTCATTATTAGACGTTGTCGAAATATATTGCCTAGCCACTAGTGCGAAATTGCCTATTACTCTATTAGTGGCGTGCCAAAAACTCTACTTGTAGTGTGGGTGGGACACGACACTCGTATCACGCCACTGATATTTGATATTAATGGTGTGTCAGTCCCACACCACTAGTATCAGTGGTGTGACTGGACCTCACCACTATAAGTAACAATTTCACTAGTGTCATGCCACTACGCCACTGGTAGGCTATATTGGTGCCACACATAGTTCCCCGTCACTAGTGTATTTTCGAGAGAAAAGGTTTCAGAATCGCTGCATATATAGATGGAAATTATCCCTAAAATGACAATATAGCAAAACTATAGAAACAATAACATATATAGGACACACAAGATATGACTCTGTTTTAACTAAAAACTTTAATGTGAAAAATAAATAACTAATATAATTGTTCACCATAGAGGCTATGACTTTTCTTGTGTACGGAGTAGAGACCACAAAGTGGGTTCCCATTGCACGCCCTCCCTTGATGGTAGTGAATAAATAAAATTAAGGAGAATAATTTACAATGAGAACCACTGGTAATCTCTGAATTGGATGAATTCCTCATGCATCCCAAGCCCATATGTTCCAAGTTTCTTTTATAGAAGGAGTTTACACTAATTAAAACTCTTTCTGGAATTTCTATTTCTATCCATTAGTATGATGTTTGGCAACTGTAGCACATCGACTCACAGTTTGATATACTTATACATAACTGTACATCTCTTCGTATATATATCCATCACCCTAGGAATTATAATCATGTACTTTTATGGTTGTAAATATGCAACAACAACCATATTAATTAAGTGAGCATCAAGGCTATCGTTACTTGGGACAGAGTCATCATTCTACATGCTACTACTGACTTGCTAGAATAGCTAGACGATGCTACCTCTTAGAAATTATCATAAAAGCAAAAATGTAACCAAGGACAGCCATCCTCTTTTCTTACCCCCACCGGGCACTGAACAATGTCGAGCGCTACGAGACGGAGTTCCGCCGCCTCCACGACGAGGAGATGGCGCACTGGGACAACCCGAGTCCGGCGCCCGAGGGACAAGAACGCCCACAGACACGAGGCGTTCTGGCGCGTGCATGGGCGCACGCTCAGGTCCGTGATGGCGCACATCCACAAATGGGGCGAGCGCGTGCTCACCCCATTACCGGTGGTCATGGCTCCTCTGGCCCTGGCAAGGCACTGGGCACCGAGAATGACCCTGTTGACGTCATCTCCTCCTCCTGGTCGGCACCGCTCACACCACCGGTGCTGGACATGCCGCCACACCGTCGCACGGGGGGGGGGGGGGGGGGGGGGCATCTCCATCCGTGAGCGCGTGCCTCCTCCGCCGAAGAAGGTGAAGCAGAAGCTGTCGCCGGAGGTCCACGTCAGGATGCGTGCGTAGAGGATCTGCGCGACCCAGATGGTGTCAACACCGAGGAGATCTGAGGGCTTCAGGCCATGATCGAGGAGTCGTGCAAGGTAATCCCGAGACTCTCCATGGAGGATGCCTGCGCGTGGTCTCTGAAAGAGCGTTCAGAGATGATGCCAAGGTGACCGGGAGCCTCTACCTCGACCTCAATGGAAAACTTAATAGTATAGCCAACAGCTGGCTACAAGACATTGTCATGTCACTTATAGCCAACCTTATAACCAACATGTATAATAGTTAGCTATAAGAATGTGCGACTTTATTAAGACATGACTCACGTTTCATTCTCACAAAGTGCATAGAAGCATGTGTTAGAACTAGCTCTTGCATGAGAGACCACCGAATGTCATAAAATCATGCCAGTCGAGCCTATGACGACGGGTGTCGTGGTTTCATCATATTGGTATAAGCTAGATTGTGTCATATTATTGATTCGAATACATTTGTATTGTATCTGAGTGTTTTCAGAAAAAGACGAGTCACGTGCTGGAGCAAACACTGTGCAGAGCATGTCATAATTAACCTACCTCTTAAACTCAGTCTAGTATCCGTTAACTAAAAGTTGTAGTACTATTTACCAGGAACATGTCATAATTTATCAACCTTTACATATGGCTAACTACTTGTTTGTATAATTCCAATGCGTCCCCCATGATCTTTGGCCGCGTTAGAAACTGACATCTTTTCTTACTGCAGGGATGCGTAGGAAGGAAGAATCTTTGGTTTTCTGTTATCTTTGCAAACTTCTCCTCGACCAGCACAGCTATAATCGGATCAACTCCAGCAGCAGCAAGCAACATCATTCCAATTTGATCAGCTTCTAACTCAGACATACGCGCATATATGTATATAGTATTAGACTTCTTCCATCATGAACTTATGTATGCTTGATGACGTGATAAAAAGACAAACAACTGTACGCATCACTAATGAAATAATGATTTTATGATAATGTGATCGAGATGAAGCATGACCTTCTTTTGAGGATCAATAGGAAGGGCAACAAGAAGAGGATCAAGATGGGCATCTTTTCAAATATTGGACCCAACCAGCTGATTACCCCTGACGAGTGCCTTCCAATCACGTGGCCAACCTTTAAAAAAAAAGGAAAGGGTGGCCCCGGTTAATGTATATGCCTAGCTTTGTGCACTCGAGCAACAACACACGTAAATACATTGTCTTTTTTGGCACGGCTGGTCGATCTCCATGTGTACCGATCGTTGACAGTCACTAGATTTTCCTGTACAAAATTATGAATTCTGGTACTGCAAAATTCATATATTTACGCAGAGGGGGATACCTCATGTGCGAGCGTGGAGGCGATCTCGGCATCAGACCTGAAATAGTCGAGCAGTCCAGCGCAGACTACGATCTTGCCTGCACCGGGGAAGCACATCGCGTTTGGGTTCTGATATCCGATGACGATCACCTCCCAGTCGAGCCCATCCATCCAATGTAGCCCGTCCGTGATGCGCCTCGACGTCCCTGCCAGCTGCCTTAGGGCGACGCCGTGGTGGGCGGCGCGGGCGATGGCGTCGTTGATGCGGCGGACGCGGACGGTGTCGGCGTCGCTGGGGCTCCGAATGAGGTACGCGTTCTCCTCCTTGAACTTGGCGAACTCGGCCTCGTCGCGCTCGCGTGCCTCCTTGTGGGAGAGCAGCGCCAGGTGGGTGCGGCCGGTGAAGGGCTCCGTCTCGCCGTACCTGACGCGGGCAGCGGCGTACGCGCATCCGGCGGCGAGCGCCGTCGCGGCGGCAACCTTCCGTGGGTCGTCGTGCCATGGGGCCGATAGGCGCTGGGTCCTTGGGCGGCTGATGCGAGAGCTGGGTGATGGCGGTGGCCGTGTGATGTGACCGGACTCGGAGAAGAACGGACGCCGGAGGAGGATGGTCGGCTTCGGAAGCGGCGGCGGCAGTTCTGAGCCGCGATTGATGCGGAGTTGGACGAGGCGCGAGAGGACGGAGCGCGACTTGTTCCACATCATCTTGTTCGATGTCGTAGAGGGCCATGCATGCTGCATGCATTGTTGCTCTGGGTTTGTACGTAGTACTTGGAAATCGATTCCAACGCCATCTTCTTGTTTTCCGTCCTTCAGGTGCACGTCTCGTGCGTCTGTATCTTCTATGGTTGTTTGGTTGTACTCTAACATGTAAATTTCTAGCACAATGTCCGTGCTTCCCTACGGACTAAACTCTAAATTTGATATTTAAAATATAAATAAGAACGGACCTAATTACAGAGTCAAAAGAACACGATGGATTTATTGTCAAATCCAACAAGCTAGAGCGTACCGTGATGTTTTGTTAATCAAGGGATGAACATATAAAGTAGGGATGTTTACGGAAATAAAGTACATTATGAATTTTTTGTTCGTGAAACTGTGTTATGCTTAACATGACACATGATTGAGATTAACTAAGACAATGGTTACTGTCTCTGATGTGGGGCCAAGTAGCAAGAAAGGAGAGTTGCGGCAAATCCAGCAGATTGTCGAGATTTCGAGAAAGCCGGCAGAATGGCGAAACGACGACAAGCTCATGGGTCACGGCGAGACGTCAGGTTCCAGCAAGGTCGGCGAGACGGCGAAAAACTCACGGTGAGATGACGGGTTCTAGCAAGGTCGACAAACCGGCGACGGACTCATGGCGGGGTTCCAGCGCAGTGGACGCATACAGAGACGCGTTGGTTGTAGTGTGGCGGGGTTCCAGCGTCAGTAGACGCATGCCCCTTTAGTAAATTGCTTGAAGTCGAGGCAAAAGGGTTTTGTCCATTTGCTACTATAATTACCAAGGTCTTTCTATAACTATATTAGTATTAGTATAGAAATGTTTTAAACGGAAAATAGCTATGTGGAATTTCTCTGATATAGAACACCCATATCGATAAAACACAAGTCATTAAAATGAAAATAATTTCTATTATATTGGTTGTCAGCGCCTAAAACAAGCATGTAGGTTCCGGCATTTTTCCCAAGCAAAAGCGAAGCCTATATCTTAGGACTCGACCCTTTCACTGAGGATAGATGTAACTGCCTTTCAAACAGATGCTGTTGATACTAAGCACGGTGGCAAACTCACGGTGAGATGACGGGGTTTCAGCAAGGTTGACAAACCGGGGGCAGACTCATGGCGGGGTTCCAACGACAGTGGATGCACGGCGCGACGTTTTCTTCTAGTGTTTCTCTCGGAACACACTAGCAATGTGTATGTTTATAGGTGATACGCACTGATTGATTGTTTGCTCAATTAGAGTCGGACTCTTTTTTTGACAACCAATTAGAGTTATGACTTTACTCCGCTGCATAGCTTCATACACTGATATACATCGAGCGTAGTTTTATTTTTCTTGTGTGTGCATCAAATCGTACAAGGGTTGTACTTGGTTGGCATGATGGCTTGTATCTAGGCCTATCCACATCCATGTGTTTGGTGGGCTACATACGGACGGACAGCTTAGGTGGGCTTGGGCTGGGAAAAGGGTTACCGCTTGGCTGCCCCCCTATTCAAAACATTTTTTTCTTTTGTTACTCCGTATTTCCTTTTACAAATCTGTTTGACTAAAGTAGTTTCAGAGAAAAGGAAAAGGATAATAAGGGCTTCACAAAAGATTTAGGAAATTTCCCATCCGATTTCAACCAAGAGTTTCGCAAGATTAAAAACCTACTGCCTCTGTTCCAATTTAATTGACCTGCTATGAACCACATGTGTATGTATCTAGGCATATAACATGTCTAAATACATCCACATGTGGTTGCATAGCAAGTCAATTAAATTGGAACGGAGGGAGTAGCTAAGAACGGTCTTGGTTTCAATTTTGACAGCATTTTTAAATCGGCACGAGAATTTCAAAACAAATAAAAATGGAAAACCTTCGTGTTGTGTCATTTTATACGACCTATTATTCGGAAAAAATAACAAATTTGTAATACCGCAAATATCATTAAAAAGTAGTCTCAGAAATGAGCTATCATGTACGAAGATTCATAACTTTCAAGTCCAGTGACCATTGTTATGGCGATATTCATGGCATACTTTCTTAAAATGATCTCATACAATGCACATGTATGCATACTGCAATGGCGGACACGGTTGCCAAAAGGAATTTCCATTTTCTTTGCATTAAAAAATAGAGCCCGAGTGGGCCCAAATGTTAGGATAGCCACGAACATATGTACTAGCGATCTAGCTAATAAGTAAGAAGTGGATCCGTGGACGGGTTTATTTTTTTGCCAAATCTAGCTCCTCATCTGGACTAATGCCACCTCTACTCTTTCGGAAAGATTATTTTCAGATTTGGTCCCTGGTCTTGGTGCCATTGTGGATGACACTGAGAGATTTGGAAATCAATGATGTCCAAGAGGTCGGCGCCGAGGAGCTTTTAGCCAACCTTGTTTCAGCGCTGGAACATCGTGGCGTCGACCTGCACAATTTTGACGCCGTTCACATTGGCATTGAACTCAGCAGATAAATTTGAAAAAAGTTTTTTGGAGGCACCACATGTAGCATTGGTCCCGATTTGGCAAAATAGTGGCCAAGTATCCGAAAACTGTGGTATAATATCACTCATGGTTGCTTATTTAGTCTTGTTGATGAGCCCTAAATAGTAACTATAATGTTCACATTATACCACAGTTTTCGGCGACTTAGCCACGTGTTGCTCTTAAACGGTGGCACATCTTAATTTCCACATTTTCGTCGTTAAGTTTGCAAACTAAATTTCTGTGCTCGCATCAACTTGTTAGGTACTCTCCAAACTACATTCATTGGACCACTGAAAAATGAAATTGCAGATCCATACGTGCATATTCGTGGACCTTCATACTACATACAGACATGCCAACGTACTGTCCGGTGAGGTGGGTGGATGGAATTGAATTAGCTGCCACTCCAGCTCAAGCTGAACATCCTCCAAAGATAAGAGAAAGCAGGAAAAAAAAATCAGGAGGAGGCGTCGTGTAGCTTCGTGTTATTGACAGACAGGGAGAGAACGAAGTCGTGTAGTGGCGGCGTGGCGGAAGCAGACGGGACGACGATGGAAGGATGGCCCTGCTAGGTCTACGTGGGCCTGACATGTCCAACGGATCGGGCCCACCAGCGTCCTGTCGCTGACATCATTCATTTTTGGGCTCCCCCACCCTGTATCGCTCAGAAGAGCATCTCCACTGTGATTCCAAACCCTCAAAAAAAAAATCTCCACTGTGATTCCAATAGAGGGTCCGGTATTATTTTTGCTGGACATCTATTGACGCCGGCAACAATTTTTCGCGAATGTGGGACAAAATAAGAAAATGTCCACACCGGTAAACCCCAATAAACAAACTACCAATAGCAATGTACCCTGTCATTAGCACAAACACCTTGTGCGCATCGAACCGAGCTAACAAAAGGAGCGGAGGAATAGTCGGCCGGCCGTCCAAACCACCTGATTCGCAGTTCGCAAGCTCCTCCCAGTAAAGGAGGTCGAGGAGCTGTGCGACGACGAGGAGGCATGTCGAGGAGCAGCGCGCCCAGCTGACCTGCCGTCGCCTCTGTTGCTTGTGACAACCAAAAAGCTTGTGCCTCCGACTGCGGCAGTCGGAAGAAGCCTCGCGATGGCAATAGGATCAGAGGGCTATTGAAACCGCCGGTGGGTGGTGTTTTTCGTTTGGCGCTCCCAGTTGCAATAGGAGCGCCATTGTGAGCACGATCGCCTATGGAACCGTCACCCTTGGGGCAGACCAGCTACCTTGCTCATAAACGTATCTTACTTACGAGTATTCGTTAACATCCGGTTATCGATCTTGCTTAATTCATGTTGCGGGCAGCCGCTTGAAGGCAGTCGCTCGAGTGATTTGTAAAACAATGTATCACATACTATAACACTTGGCTCTTGCCACGATTAAGACGGCAGCAGCGTCATGCATATCTACAAAGCCCACCTTATTTCTGAACTGAACATCAAACCCAACGATGCAGCACAGCTTGATATTGAATTATTGCCGATTAGCTATGCACCCGTTGATGAGAATTTCAGCACCTGCCAATTTTCCTCGCCTAAATAAATACAAACTCCATGCATGAATATGATAAGCGAGAGAAGACAAATTAATTTGCATGCGATGTGGTACCTAGACATGTCACCTGTTAGCTGGATGTACCCCTGTTGATCGGCCAGGATCCGATTTCAATGCATCCTCCGTCGTGTGCCCTTGCCACTTGCCAAATTGTTTCCTATCAGCTATAGGGAGCAACAATTATGATATCGGTAGCTCATCAATATTCTGGCAATTTGTGCGTGACCCTCTGAACCCGTCACCTAAATTGATCCATGTGCACACACTATGCATATTCTAGTGTAGCATTACGTGAGTTCATGCCTTATAATTATATGAATTTCAGGTAGTAAATCGGTCGATGTCAACTCCTTCAAACTCTTTTTAATCACAGTGTATAGACAGGACACTGGGAACTGTTGATCCGAAATTGAGGTCCATACAAGAAACTTACATTTTTTTTTAACTCCAAAAACTAACAATACATCTTTTTTTGCACTACGTGAACAAATTATTACATCACCATGAATAATTTTGTAGACTTGCATGCACAAATTTGTAAAGCAGGCAAAGACATAGATAATTCTCGGCCGGCCGAGACTTAGACACTCCATAATTAATAAATGCAAACGCAAACGTACATGCATTTGCCACGATTGACTAACGAATTTGTCGACCCCTCTCTCTCTCTATCTCTATCTCTATCTCTGGAGCCCATCTCCGATGTACGTCGCAGGTAAGAAGCGACGCCAATAATTGTCCTAGCCAACAAATGTCATCCATCGATCATCCCCCGATTTAGGATAGAGACGTGGTCAAATCAGGACCGACGTCGCCGTCGATCCAACGGTCGGCAGGGACACAACACGTGATGTGATGTAGCAACAACAAATGATAACGTGTGTATCGATGCATGAATAAGCCAATAACATGTCGAAGCATGTAGGATTAGCTAGCATATAGGATGGTCCGTGCGACATCAACACGATACATGTGGTTGCACCGGATTGATAACAATGCACGGGTCCATCCAAAACTTCAAGTGTCAGTACTCTCGTCCGCACACACGTGTACTACTGCACTAGTACGTACCATGCATGCATGACTCAGGAAACACGAAATTAATTAGGAGAGACTGCATGATTGATAGAGATGAAGCGTAGTATAGGTTAAGGTCAGCACCACAGGACCACATACTAATCAAGCTGATCCTAGCCATTGATGCATATAATTTTTGGCAAACAGTCCGGCCTTATTTGACCAATAGGACAAAATACTAATTCATTCAAAAAACCTACAAAAAAGAAACATCAAGATAAAATAAAACTATATCATTAAAATACTTATACCTCACGGAAAAGGGGGCCAGGATGATAAACCTACGAAAGACCAAATCGGTACAAACAAATCAAACCTCCTATGTCTCAAAGAGTTGAAGAAAAAAAAAAACCTAGCCTCCTATGCTTTGGGCAACTCCGGAGGCGCAACCACGGCCACCAAAGGAAACCCTCCCTCACAGCCTCCGTTCGCGTCGCCGACGTCGAAGGTGCCCAACGACCGCGGATGGCGGCGGTGGGGTGTGTCTCCCGCCGGATTTTTTCTGTTCCTCCACCTGGTGGTTCCTCCTCCTCCAACAGCTCCAATTTCTAATCCCCGGCGGCGCCAATGTAACGGCGCCGACCTTGTGCAGATCGACGCTGAGGCATTTTGGCACCAAGAGAGTCCAAGAAGACCACATCGAGGAGCTTGGCGGCGACCTTGCTTCGAAGTTGTCGACGTTCGTATATGTCCCGAGGTGAGTGGTCATATTTTGAAATAGTTTTTCAGAGTGACCACAGGTGGCATTAGTTTCACCCAGTGATAGATTTTGCACAATATAGTGACCATGTCTCCCAAAAATGTGGTATAATATCACTCATTGCGTATTTAATCTTGGTGATGTGACCTAACTATACGTGTTCCTCCAAAACAGTGGCATATCAATTTCCACATTTCTGCATTTTGATCTTACAAATTGATAATCTTCTATTCCTGCGTCAACTTGTTAGGTACTCTCCAAACTACTTGCATGCATTGGACCACTGAAATCTGAAATTGCAGATCCATATACTACGTGCCTGTACTATCCGGTGAGGTTGGTGGATGAAATTGAATTAGCTGCCACTCCAGGCCAATCAGGACATCCCCCCAAGATAAGATAAAGCAAAAAAGAAAAGAAAAGAGAGGGAAATCAGGAGGAGGCGTCGTCGTCTAGCTTGGTGCTATTGACAGAGAGAGAACGAAGGCGCGTGGCGTGGCGGAAGCAGACGGGACGGCGATGGAAGAGGATGGTCCTGCATGCTGGGTCTGCGTGGGCCTGACATGTCCAACGGACCGGGGCCCACCAGCGTCCTCTCGCTGACGTCAGTCATTTTTGGACTCCACCGCACACTTCTCAAAGCTCAGTCAGACCGTTATGTTTTACACTAAGCAAAAATGATAAATCGTGTGGACCTGCACACATTCTTAAAACTTTAAAAAAATTCAGATTTTTTTATTTCTGTGTATCCTAGAACATGGAAATTTTGAATTGAGATTTTCGCACAACGATTGAGGTCAACATTATCCACACCTATGATTTTTGTTCCGATTTGTTTTTTAAACTTACAACTGTAAATTTATAATGTTCAAAATGGTCACCATTGAGCTCGGGCTCCGTTTGTGGCTTCCGTCCTTTGCTTCCTCCGCTGAATTTTCTAGCCAACAAGAAAATGTATTACCTATAATTTGCAAAGAACATGTTGAACTCATGCCTATAGAATATCTACTCCGGCCAATGTTTATTGTCCCGGTGTCTTACTGTGGTAGTCGCCCAATCGATGTATCGAGTACTAAGCAATCACAGCAAAATTAGGACACTGAGATTTGTTAAGTTTGTTCGACGAACTCGCCTACTCCGCGGGACATCACTACGAGCACTCCTCTCTTCTGATACCAAACCACCTGGCTCTCGTTAAAGTTTCACACAAAAGTAGTATTTAGTCGGATGTATTGTTTTCTTTAATGTCACTCGACTCTATTTCAGTCAATTTCATTTCCCCCTACTTACTCGATTATCTCTTGGAGAAATCTGTTGGTTCAATTCATCTCCGTGATTTCACTTTTAATCTTCACCAACCCAATATTTTCTTTGGTTTTAAATAAAAATGATAGGTTGCACTTAAAAATAAACTAGTCCCACATATTCAAAATACACAACCTGGGTGTAATGTGCAACTTGGTACTTCTGCCATCGAAATAATAATTTTACACTACTAAAAATATGTTTCCAAAATTTATTTTGGTTTTAAATTTTATTTGGTATAAATGGACCAGTTCCGCATTTTCAAAATGTACAACTTGTTTTTTTTTTGTAATCTGTACGTAATTTTTTTCACTAAACATGTTTTTTTTTATTTCTTTCTACTTTTTCCACTTTGTTTTCTGTTAAGTAAAACTGTGTATTTCTGTGTGTGTTACAGACTTTTGCTTTACTGCATTTCATTTTCGTGATCCATCTGTAATGGAAAAAAAAGGAGGATCCTCTTCTGTCTCTATTTCCTCCTATCGCACAAATGATATAACCCTTATTTAACCATCTGATATTAGGGAAACCCTATCTCTTGCAAAAACAAAACTGAAATTGAGGGATTCTAGGCAAAGAAAAACCGGGGAAACAAATTTGCCGCTACTTGTGCCTTCTAAATTAGTCTCCTGACACATGCCACAGATTGATCCGACCTCTCCATCGAGATCAGGAATCTTATACGTGTGACACAAGCGCAGCAGCTGGATCGTGAGCATGCGTCTCCAGGGAATAGTTAAGAAACTTAAGATAAGCTTAGATTGATACGGTGGCGGGATAGAATAGTTTAGGGCAGCATATATAATCATCTGGACGTGTGGTTACATTGCGGCATCATGATGCTTGCATGCCACCACCCACCTGACAGCATTTGTTTAGGCCTTGCACACATGCAGTGCCCTCAGCACAGTGATATATAAACTACTCCTGCCTGGTTGCACAAGTTTCCAAGAGGAATATATCGATCGGGAAAAACAATTCGACAGTGTACGTACGTCAATGGTTTGATACTAGTACTAGTGTTCGAAATTGTATTGAATTCGTCAAATTGAGTAGATATATAACTCATGGAATCCCTCCGGAATTTCCAAGCAGATACACACAAATTAATACACTAGATAGTATGACAAGCAACTTAACCAAAGGGTAAGGAGTGAAGATTCCTTTACTCACGAATTCTGGTGCTCTGCAAATCTTTGAAAAATCAAAATTTATATTTACAAGTTTTAAAAGTTCTGCATGTTATCAAAGATATATCTCTCAAATGTGCATAATCATATATAATTTGAAATACTTACATACATAGCTACATAAAATAACAAATATGTGGATCTAAGTATATACTTTCAAAATTTCAAAATATACAACATTTTACTTTTTTTTCTTGCCCATAATGTAGATAATTTCACGTTATGATTTCACATTCTTGTAGGACCCATCATTGGCTACATCATTATATTTTTAGAATTCTTAATCCTGTTGATGTGATTTTTCATTTTTTAAATAAATAAATATAGAAAGCACTGTATCCGGGGAGGCAAATGACTTTCCGAAAAGTAAGTTGCAACTTACTTGGTACCAATACATGTACAGCTATATGTACGCATACGCATGCACCGCTTGAAGTGAATTGTTTGAATACATTTAGAGACTCGTACCTGTACGTGCATGGCTTTGAGTTTGAGGCGAGTTTCCAAACACGCACTGGCGTACGTGCCTGACGAAACTGAATTTCTTTCATGCACTCTCCATTTGCACGGACATGGCCCGGCTGGTCACTTCATCAATCACACACTCTACGCTCCATTCAAGAAAGTATGAAATGTTCAAGAACTGCATTTGGTTTAGATATTTATAATTTGTACAACACTCCTCAATCTACATGAGTACGTACACTACTCAATCAGAGACGAGTTTTCAAATAGTTCGTACGTACGTGCCTCAGTGTTCATGTCCTGTTTCGCGCGGACCACCTCATCAATCAATACTGTTCCGTGTCTTGGGCATGTCGTGGCAGTACGTCCACGACTACGAATTATCATGTCCCGCTCCCTGCCTAGCCTAGCCGGGTCCAAAGCCAGCCTACACCGGGACACTCATCGGCAACACACGCTAAGAAACATGGTTGGCAAAATAACATAAACTGAAAAGCCAAAATTGGTTTACGGAGGAGCTAGGGCGCGACGGTCTGCGCACCTAGCACCGCAACGCTAGAACTCATCTCACCACTTTTGTTCCGCCGCTCCGGTTGTTCACTCTCTTTTCTGCCATCTCCTCTATTCACCAAGTGTCACGACCGATGAAGCCCTTCTCTTTACATCCCGCCAGTGGATTTGGCAATTTCGGGGCACGGTCGAGGACTCAATCAGGACTTTCTACCTCGAATCATCACCCGTCATGTATTTTCTTGTCACTCGATGTTGAGTTTATCCATCGATCGTTTCTTCCTCCTCTGTCTTTACCTTCCACTTCCACCCCGTAGGTGGCGCCTAGCGGACGACCATCGATGTCCCCCTCCCCAAGAATTGTCACCGAGCATTCGGTAGGTAAAATATTTGTATGGTTTTAGATTATTTGCACCCTTCCTTCCAACAAAAACTAACTTATAACAAAAGGTTGGTTAAATTAAAGGTTGTTTATATCGGGCCACGGCCATCGGCGGCCCGGCCTAGAAAATTAAGGGCGGACATAGGCAAGCCATGCCATTGGGACGGGCTCGGGCCAGGCTCGAGCCTAGCATTCGAGTTGGTTTGAATGACCACCTAAGCTGAATTTGTTTCTTTCCATTATTCAGGGCTGGGCTTGGGCCGAAAACATGAAATTCTACCGGGTTCAGGGTTGGGCATTGCATGCCTGGCTTCTTTGGGCTTGACCCCTAAGTCCAGCCCGTGCAGAGTATCCCCTCCAACCCCCGTCTCGGCAGGGTGCCAGAAGAGGAACTTCTGCTCTCCGAAACCGCTATGAGAAGGAGCCATCAATTATTACTTGTGCATTACAATGAGATTTGAGCATAGTGTCCACAATTATAGCCAGATCAAGGACCACAGGCAGACAGTCAAAGACAACTGCGATCTTCTATTTCCTCTCTCTATTTTTCTCTCTTATAAAATACACCTAGCTCCAGCTTCTCATTTCCCCTACTACTATAGCTAGTTCTTGATCATTTTTATTCAGAGACCGTACAAGGTAAAAATGGTTAAAAATTATGCATCTGCCGACACATCTGCTGGCATTGACCATTACACGTCCTCACACATAAAAAAGGGATAGTGGTCATGGTCGACAAACACAAATGTTGTAGTGTGTAGGAGGTACTAGCTAGCAAACTAGCTGAAATTATGAAATTGATCAAATTGAACTAATCTCTTGTAGATATATAAGCAAGTAGAAGTAACAGTACTAACAAGTAAGTGATGATCATAGCTAAGAACAAGCAACATCACTAAGAACAAAAGAAGAAGAAATTCTCTCTCCGGCCTCCATGGAGCTAGCTAGGAAGCTAAATTTCTCATGCCATCCTAATAGTTAATTAAAGCTCCTTGGTCTACTAATGATCGTCGTCGTTGTCGTCGTGGGCATGACTCTGGTCCACCTCGTCGTCCTGATCATCATCGGTCGCTCTCACCGACGTTCTGCCCATGTCATGGTCCTCGCCCTCGTCCGGCGCAGCACCGTCATCCTTGCCGTCGTCCTTGCGTTCCCGGTCGGACGCGAACGTAGGTGGCTGGCCGTAGAGCTTGTCCAAGGGGTATTTGACCACCACCGCGTCGAGCAGCTCCGAGCTCGCCTGCTGCTTGTTGCCGGCCGCGTCGTCGTTCCCCGCGCCGGCCATGATGGTGGCAGTCTTGTTGGCAGCAGCGGCGGCACCGGCGCCGAAGGAGGAGCCGGAGCGGGAGTAGAGCCGGTTGAGCTCGTCGAAGTAGGGGCATGTCTTGGCGTGGGCGGGCCTCTTCTTGCCGCTCTCCTTGGCCTTGCGGAAGTACTTGTTGATGTTCTCCCACTTCTCCTTGCACCGTTTCGCGCTCCGGCCGCCGTACCCCGCCGCCGCCATGCGCGAGCTTACCTCCTCCCACAGCGGGCCCTTCAGCCCGGGCTCCTGGAACCGGCCGTCCAGCCCCGACCGCACCCGGATCAGCGCCTCCACCTCGTGCTTCGGCCACCGCGACGACGAGCTCATCAGCGGCATTGACGCGTCGCCGCCGTCGTACGGCACGAGCTCCCTTCCGATGCCAGCAGCGGCGTCATGGCTCGTTGCGTCGTCGTTGGACACGGGCGGCGGCGGCGGCGGATGCGGCGGGAGCACGATGGCCTCGCCGGAGAGCTTCTCGAGGTAGGCCACGATGGCTTGCTCCCGGGCGGCGGCGCTGGCGCGGTCCTGCGCGCGCGCGGCGGCCTCGCGCGCGAACTTCTCGGCCTCTTGCCGGCGCCACGCCTCGTCCCGCGCGGCGCGCTCGCGCTCCCGGCGCTCCATGGCGTCGAGGAACTGCCGGTGGAGGCCCTCCTGGTGCTCCATGAGCCGCTGCACCAGCCGCTCGAAGAAGGACGCCGACGCGCTCAGCTGCTGCTGCTGGACGTCGTGCCGCCGCCGTTTCCGCTGCTTGCGCCTCGCCTCCCCCACCGACGCCTGCTGCTGCGGTTGCGACGGTGGCTGAGGCTGCACCACGGCCGCCGCGTCCTCCCCTGCCGACGTCTCCGACATGTTCGCCTGCGGCGCGTCCCCGGCCGCGTCAGCCGCGCCTGGGAGCTCCGCCATGGACGGCGTCTTGAGCATGGCATTGTCGTCCCCTGTTAGACCAGAGCCGGAGCCGGTCTGTCCGGCGCCGCCGCCACTGCCCGGCTTGTAGATGGCCTCCAGCTCGCTGAACAGCTTGTAGTTCCCGCTGCCTCCCGCAGACGCCGCGGCGGCGGCATTGTCGTCCCCGCCGCTGCCACTCTTCTTGAAGTAGTTCGCCGCCGCGGCAGCCGGCGCCGGCGACTCTGGCGTTGCCGCCTTCTCCTTCCCCGCACCGGCCCTCTTGCTGCTGCTGCTCGTGCTGTGTATGTAATCTATGTCCAGCGGCCGCCTACACAATAATCATCACACGAACAAACCAAAGACAGCAAATCAACTCACTGAACAAGATGAACAAACCAGCCAATTGGCAATGTCAGGTGCCAAAACAACTGAAATTCAGAACGAATCTGCAAGCCAGAATTTTGGACGAGCGAGGATTGCAACTGCGTCTGCATCTGCATGGCATGCAAGTGAATGCAAGAGGAGAACTTTATTTTTCTTCTGGGTGGGATGTAATGAGGAGGTGGCCAAAAGTTGAGCTATCTTTCATGGAGGAATCACAATCATCATCGCCATCAGGAGGTTCAGGTGTGCGCTCGTGTTGTTTTCCAGCCATGTCTCTCTCAATCATGCCACTATTATTGCCGGCTCGTCCTCTGCTCCCCACCCTCGAGCATCCAAAGCAGAGCAAACAACAAAGTTGCAATCTTTTTCCCCTCCCCTTTCCCTGTCGGTCCGCCATGAGTGGATCCGAGCAGCGAACAAACCAAGAAATTGACATGTGCGCCGGCCGCCATGAATGAATTTGTGAGGAGAAGGGTGTTTGTACATACCAGGTGGGTTCTTTGATGGAGGTCTCCTCCTCGCCGGTCCAGCGCCGGAGCCGGCTCTCCGTGGCGGCCTCGTCATCGCCCCCGCCGTGAAGCATCATCCCGCTGCCGGCGCCTCCAGCTCCATCGTTCATGGCGTCGTCGGTGCCGCCCGTGGCGCCGCTGCCGCCGCCGGGGTCGACCCCGAGCTTGAAGCTCATGGCGGCGGCCAGGAACGGGGGCACGCCGGGAGGGGTGGCGCCGCCGGACGGGGCGCGGGAGGTCTCCGGCACGGCCGCTGCCTCGACGTCCAGCCCCAGGTGGTGGTGCGGGTGCTGATGCTGATGATGCTGCTGCTGCTGCGGCGCCCACCTCGCCGGCGGCTTCTGCTGGTGGTGATGCTGCTGCTGCTGCTCGTGGTGGAAGAGCTGGAGGTGGTGTTGGTGGTGCTGCGCCGCCTGGTGGTGCAGCAGCTGCTGCGTGAACGGTATCCCGCCGGCGGCCGCCGCGGGGACCGCCCCGCCGCCCCCGAAGTGCGCGAAGTGCGGCGGCATCTGCGGCGGCGGTGCGTGGTGGTGCTGCTGCTGATGCATCGCGTGGTGGTGCAGCGGCTGGTACCTGAACGGCGCGCCGAGCTCCTGCCCCGCCGCCGCCGCCTGTGCCGCCGCGTGCGCCTGCGCCTGCTGCTGCTGCGGCGTGGGCGCCGCCATGGCGAAGCCCCCGTCCATGATGAACTGCTGGAACTCCGACACCCCGGCCCCGTACCCCGACTGCATCGCGGCAACAGCCGGCGGCCGGTCTCTCTCAACTTCCAACTCCAAATTAAGCCACAGCTTCACTCCACACTATCCTTGACTAGTCCTCACTCCACAGCCACAGCTTGTCAGCTTCACTCCACTGCCATTGCTAATCCTACTGCCACTGGTCTGCTCCTCACATGTCTGTGCAACAAAGGCAAGAAGAACAGCTCTCAATTTGCAATGCAAGCGAGAATTGGGGAATTGGAGTTTGAAGGCTGGAGGCGATGGGGATGGGGTAGAAGAACGAAGGACCTCACCTACAAGATGGGGATGGCGTTAAGGGTAGGCACTAGGCAGGGTTGGTTTCCCATTTTGCTTCCTGTTGCTCAGCTTTATCTTTTGGGCAGTTTTGGAAAGGCGTCCTTGGCGATGCCTATATTTGGAGATGGGGTGCTCTTCATGGCTCATCTCCTGGTCCTTGTCCCGGTTTGAATGGAGGGTTCCTCCTTTCGGGAATGGTCTCATTAATGTCTCTTCTTCTGTTTATGCAGATAGAGGTGTTAAATTTGAGGTTCTTTTGAGCTTGTGTTCGAATGTAGTTATAGCAAGGTTTCGTATCAAATTGAGTTTTCGTGAAATTTGTAAAAATCGAGAGTTCGATAACCAAACACTCCCCATGTGGATTTTCGCACCATTGAATTTGGGAAGATCCACAAGCGTTTATTATAGTTTCACAAATTTTCTTAAAACATTCGGTCATGTAAGCCTACTACTTGCGAGTTCTCGCGTGAACATACACTAGTTGGTATACTTCTATGATATATTCCTGACATTTGTGAAGATAATGTTTTGGATACTAACACGACCTTCAAAATTTAGTTTGAAACACTAATTTTTTATTACTATATAGAAACTTTACTTTCGTCTTGAACTCCAAATGAAGTTTAGCTTTGATCCTAAAACTTCTATTTGATTGGAAACAAAACCTGAATTCCTGAAAAAGTTCACAAATCGTCCGCCCAGAGAAAAACGATGACATGGAGCGTCCTATCGTGTCGTCCTCTCAAAACTGACTGCTAAATGCGCCCTCCAACTTGAAGGAAGAACAACGGGATTCCTCTGATGAGCGTTTCGATGACGTGATGCCATCGAAGAGCACGATCATGACATTACGGTTAAGGTTAGTTGTGATATAGACTTCTCCAGGAGTTTAAGATTATTCAGGATTATTCAGAGAAAAGTGAAGTTTCAGGATAAACGGTGAATTTCCTTAAGAGTTTAACGACACAAAACACATTTTTTGTTTATAATATATGTATAAACACAAGAGAAAGACTATAATGTGAATACGAGTTTTAAGACTAATCTGAATATATGATTTAAAAGTTCTTAATCTAAGTATTTCAAACAATATTTGTAGTCAAGTTATAATTTTTTACTTAAAACATGTTGAAATGACTTCTATTTACGGTGGTGGATAGAACATCAACCTTTTGTGCACTAGATTCGCTCTTCTTCCACATGAAATTGTTTCCTCCAAACTTGAAGTCCATACATAATAGAAAATAATCTACAAATGCTTTTTTGTATAGTTTTTTTTCACAGAATGAACAATATTTTTGTGATCCATAAGTGGCGCTCCCAAGCTCGATTTTGAGTTACTACACACATGCTCCTAAATGAGGGACCTAGAAACTTCCTAAAGCACAAACAAAGCGCAAACTATACCTCCTAAAATGTCATTTCTCATGTATGTAGCCATAGAATTCGGCCGAAGCTATAACAGTATGCTTCTAGAAAGCCCAAGCACGCTATGCCACATAGGAAGGAAGGTAGATCCATTCCTCCCCCAAAAAAAAAACACACACACAATCTTCGACTATAAGTCTATAACACAATTTGTAATGGGTAAGATAATGAGTCGGCCTAGATTTAAAAAAAAACCCGTTGTGGTGAACTGGAGCTCGAATGGATCACTCCGAGTGTAGCTAGATGGTGCATAAACTGAAGGATAGACGTGTGATCCACTAGATAGGCACATCCATATCGTATAAAGAAATAATGGCTTTTGTGACCCTAATATATGGCTCTAAATCCGTTGGATTATCTTTCGACATTTCGACTTGTCATGATGGGGTGCTAAGAAATGTGAGGGTTATGAAATTTAGCGGCGGTTGTTGCATATATCGACACAAATATGAGTACACATGATTATTATTCTTGCTAAATTCATTCATGTTATAAGTACTAGAGTTTTCTTCATATGCAGATACTACTTCTCTTTCAATATATATCATTCGAAGAGTCACTACTCATTTCTTGTCATACTGCATAATCACCAATCGAAACCAATATGAAGCATACAACTTACATGTATGAGTAAGCATTACCACTTGGCTAAACGACGTTTGCTCCTAATACTCTTTTACTAATGATGCGCTTATGGACATTTTGGTGAAACGACTTGAAGCTGACCTGAATTATGAGATTTCGACACAAATATAAGTACACATAATTATTTATTCTAGCTAAATTCATTCGTGTTGTAAGTCCTAGTTTTCTTGATCTGCAGATACTACTTCTCTTTCAATATATATCATTCGAAGAATCACTATCCATTTCTTGTCATACTGCATAATCACCAATCAAAACCAATATGAAGTAGACAGCTTACATGTATGAGTAAGCATTACCACTTGGCTAAATGACTTTTGCTCCTGATACTCTTTTACTAATGATGCGCTTATGGACGAGAGACAAACACATCCACTCCGCAACAATTGATGAAAATCAGGGGCTGTGACGCGAAAAGGACCTGTCCTGCGAAAGAAAACAAAAGTGCGTACGAAAAGAGAAAAAGAGGAGGGCCCCACCCTGGTACAGACGTTGACGTCACCTTACGCATGGCGTGGCAGGGGCACCACACACGTGCACGGCACGTGTGGAGAGCGCAAAGGATTTTCCTTGGCCAAGCCGGGGCGGCAGAGTCCTTGGGAAGGTCAGCATTGCCTTTCTTTTACGAAGATATTTGTTTGCTTGTTTTGTGTACGTTTCAAATTTTCCACGACCGAATCGAAGAGTTCTTCGTTCTGGAGCTTCGTATTTTGAGGTTGAGTTCGTTCGAATTCGTTATAGGTTTTGTCTTCTGATAAGGTGGCAAATGCATGTAGAGTAGTTAGTGTGCACTTTGGGCCGGGCAAATTGCACAAATCTCCAACGAATGAGGCCATAGTTGGAGAAACTAAAAGTAATGTTGGAGAAACTAAAACTACTGAAGTAAGTTGCACGGAACTACAAAAAGTGGAAATGTAACTTGAGCTCTATATAGCTTGTGTCTTAAACATTCGAAATCGGCACTTTTAAGTTTATAAAATCGAGAAAGCGCAGATGTTAGAGATGTACAAACGTGCAAATTTTTTAACTCAAAATTCGTTATTTTCTGGGCTACATAAAAAAGACAAATGGGGCAAGTTTTCAACTTTTGAAACTTTGTACTGTGCAGCACCCAGATTCATTCATTTGTCCTTTTTGCCCAGACCACAATACAAAAAATTTCTAGTTAAAAATTTGCACACTTGTATATCTTCGCCGATTTTTGAAACGCAAAGATGCAAATTTTAATTTTTTCCAAAATACGAGCTACATGTAGCCGAAAATACATCGATGTTTGAGTTGCAATTGGGCACGCTTGGAGATATTGATCTAGGATTTTTGTGTCTTGATTTGTTGAAACTCAAAAGTGCCGGTTTGATTTTTTTTTTTGTAAACGAGATACATGGGGCTCGAGCTCCATTTGCACTTTGCGACCAAAACGTTCTATATTTTAATGGAGGTAATACCATTGTCGGAGTCGCGACCCAACAGCCTGCCGCTAGGGTGATACGAGCACGACGTGTTCGAGTCCAGCTCCTTCGCACTTGGTGATGGGCTCATGTAGACACCGACTATCTCGGACCACATATGTGATGTTAAGTGGGTTAACTGAGAGGTTTTATGCTCCGTGCGACATGTGTATCAAAAATTTGCAATTAATCCTTTACAACTTTCCTTCGGAGTTGTAATTCTTTGCGACTATATAAGCCCAAATGTTAAAGTGTTGTGCAATTTGCTCTAAACTATGGCTTTAGACCTTTTGGGACCTTTGCACTCGGTTATGAGTTGTACTCCCTCCATTCTAAATTAGATGACTTTCATTTGTGTAAATGTGAATGTATATGTACTTATAACATGTTTAAATACATCCATATGTGTGCAAATGAAGGTCATCTAATTTGGAACAGAGCGAGCAATTCTTTACAACTTTCCTTGGGAGCTGGGACGTGTCCAACAAAATCCGGGGAGAAGCACGCACGCATGCATGCACGCCCGCCCGGGTAGCCTAGCTAAACTGTTTCGTGGAGACGTACCTCGAGAGAGGAGAGATAGTTGATAAAATAAACGAGCCTGCTGCAAAAGGATGAGGAGCCTGTAGGTTCTGCGCTGAGGCCTGAGAGGCAGCAGGTGGAAGAAAGGCTGAACGGGCCGGCGACGGTCCGGTCCGACGGGTGCATGCGGCTGGGCCGTAGGACGTTGCTTAGGCCACGTACGTGTCATGGCGCCAGTGGGTGAGTACGTTGACCGCCGTACAGAGTGGGGCCCACGGAGCAGGATGGGTGGCTACGTACATTCTACTGCCCCATGTTAAAAAGTAGTTTGAGAGCAAGTACAATAGTAGAGCCAAGTGCTGGCTATATATAAGAGAATGACATGTCATATTTAGCCAACACTATAGCCAACATGTACAATAAGCTAGCTATAAATATGTGCTAATTGGCCCACCTCCACTTTCACAAAGTGCCTAGGATCACGTGCAAGAGCTGGCTCTTGCATGAGAGCCCACTCCTCTTCTCTCTTCTCTTCTCTCATATCCATGTAAGCATAAATATAATATTTAAATCCTTATAGCCAGCTGACTGGACCTTATTGTACTTGCTCTGAGGCGTTTCACTTCATTTTATCTCTCCAACGCAAGATCCCACTTACTACTGGCGTCAGCTGACAAAGGAAAGGAGAGAGGACAACTAAAAGTATTGAGGTAAGTTGTATGGAAATATTATTTTTGGGTTATACACATATATAACAGGGATCTCTAAACTTTTCTACTAAACGACACATTTGACATATGTAGCCCGCCGCATAGTTAGTGCCTACGTACGCTCTGTGCCTGTCGGCTTCTTCACCTTTATTCGATGGATGGATTCATGCTCACCGTTTCCGGTTTCTGAAAGCCTGCTGCCACTACCTGATTAGCTACACGAGGTCGTATGTGGCGTCAGCTTCAGTCGTGAATCACGGCCCCCAGGGATCAGATACTAGCAAGTAGCTCAGCTACGCCGCTGCGAAAGTCACAATGGCAGCCGCTGCAAGGTCTGTCGATCCGAGTAGAGTAGAGTAGTGAGAATTAATTGTACAGAGATGGATTGCGCAGCATGCAAGAATCCACTGGATGCAATAGTCCACCAACTCGCCAACGCCGATCGACTGGGCATGCAGAAGCATATGCATGGCTCAGTTTTATGCTGCGCAATCAGTACATAATGCCCGCGACTGATACTTCTGGACAAATACTCCAGCTCCAACTCATGTACAGTAGTAGGGTGTAACTATTTGCACTTGCTAGCAGCGATCCAAGGGGCATCGTCTGTAATGTGTTGAAACAGGCCGTTTACCCTCAACAATGGAATCTATCGGTCATTATCGACTTTGGTTTTACTATGAAGAACTATTGACCATGATATTCTGATGTATATATAGTACCACACGTGTGCGCACACACACACACCCACTTCTTTCCGTCACACGTACGTGGACAAGTTAGCCGGTGAAACCAATTACGTATATTTTTTTATTAACATAAGAGGGGTCCAGAAGGACCCTGAAGCTGCACTTATCCCGCCGTCGATGGAGTACACATTAGAAGAAGGATCGGAGAAGAAAAGCCAATTACAAATGGGTCCTTAGCAATTACTACCTCCGTAATAAGGCGTACACGCATTTTAAGACGAACTTTGACCAAAAATTTAAGCAAAAATATCTTGATTGTATTCTACATAATTAGTATCGTTGAATTCATATTGAAAACACTTTGTAATGATACTAATTTTATATCAATAATCTTTATATATTTGGAGTAAATCTTGGTCAAAGAAAAAACACGTAAAACGAGTGCGCCTTATTTATTGTAACGGAGGTTTACCCTCAACAATGGAATCTATCGGTCATTATCGACTTTGATTTAACAATGAAGATTTATTAACCATGATATTCTGATGTATAGTAAGACTGGTCATAATGGGAAGTAACATAAACTAGTATCATGCATATGATACTAGTTTATGTTACTAACTCCATAGTGGGTGATAACATATTTGTAGTATTGTATTTATTAGATTTGTAGACTCATTGTGTATTGGAATACGTTATGTTACAGTATCTACCTATGATACTACTATACCATCTCTCTTCATTAATTACAGTGCCACGTCAGCGTTTTTCATGCATGAAATGCATGATAACACCTATGATACTCCCACTATGGATAGCGTAAACCAAATAATCGATCTTCCCTCCTGCCTCCGAACAACACACACATACCTACTAATGCATGTACCAATCATGCATGCGATGCACGCCATTATTGATGGATTAGCCTAGACAAGTTCATGATTAGCACTCGCAATCAAGATGACTCCGTAGAAGGCTAGAGGCCGGCCACTTGTACAACTCGGCTACAACTCTTATATTAGTAGTCTACAGGTACCGACGTTTTTTTTCTTTGGTCGCCCGGAAGGCCCACGGACAGGGAGCGTCCGTGCCGTTGCTTTCGGACCCACCCTTACAAGGACAAACAGGCAAACAGCCCACGCCATCGAACGGAATCGATTTATGTCGGTCATGTGTGTGACCCCGTTAGTATGCAAGCATGTCCTTTATCCATCCGCCACTAGTTGAGCATGCGTGCTGTTTGGTTGGATGGGCCGATGCCTATACCCGGCCGCATGGAGCAGTACCAGCTACTAACAGCTATCGTGTGTAGCTCGAGACGATCAAGGATCAGATAGCAATATAGCCCAGCTATGCTACGTTCTACTGTCGAACCTATACTACGTGCTGCAACTGCAGAATTCACCATGGCTACTGATTCTTCTAAGTATATAGTATGTTAGACTTAATTGTACGTCACAGTGATGGGTGGCGCCGCATGCAAGACAGCAAGAGTCCACTGGATGGAGAGTCCGCTGATTTCGCCGGCGGCGGCCAGGTAGCGGGCGAGGGGGGCGCGATTGGAGGTTTGAGCTGAGCGGTTGGTGGAGTTCGCGCGAAAGATTTCATTGCCCCGCGCGCTTGAGCCGGCGCACGAAATAAACCGCGTGAGATGCCGCAATAGCCCGCGCGTTGGCGCATTTTTCCCCGCGCGCGTGCTGGAGCTTTGGATTTCGCCACACGCGCGCTACATTGCCGTTATTTCCAGCGCGCTGCGTTTAGCGCGGCTGTTAGAGATGTTCTAAAGGCAGCTAATTTAACGCGCATGAGGCAGAGCGCGGCAGTCCAGCAGACACATAAAAATAGCACGCGTGCTAAATTTTGAAAGCCTGTTCCAGCGCGTTATAAAAGCAGCAACTGCTCGCGTGCCGCCCAACCGCCTAGAAAATCTCCACTCCACCGCTCACCGCTCGCGCTTCGCACCTTCGCTCCCTCCTCCGACGCTCCTTCATCCACCGCTCCCTCCTCCGGGGCTCCCCCTCTGAGCCCCGCCTCCGCGTCGTCGAGCCGGGATGTCTCCGACTGAGCTCCACATCTTTTCATCTTTCTCTGCAAATATTGAAGTTTATATGTAAACTACGGAATGCAAGATCGTTTCCTCTGTTCCTATCGGCTTGGCTGCCATACCTCGGCTCATCGACTCCACGCCTCCATTCATAGCGTGCGGTAGGCATCCAGCTTCAATCGTCAATCACGGCCAGGGATCAGATACCAAATAGCTCAGCTATACGTCCTGCAAAAGTCACAATGGCAGCAGCATGTAGCCGCTGCAACGCTGCCACGTCTGTCGATTAGTATAATATGACGGCGAAAAATACAACATGTCAGAATTAATTGTACTACCTCACAGAGATGGATAGCGCAGCATGCAAGAGTCCACTGGATGTAGAGAGAGTATATTACTAGGCCAGATTTGGTAGTTTAATTGTACTACCTCTCATATGCATGGCTGAAAGGCTAGAATGTATCTAGGGCTGCGTTGGTGCCAGGATCTAACCTCAAATGGATACGTGTTAAAATGGTAATTGTTACAGTATATTACTAGGCTAGATTTGGTAGTTTATGTCTGTAATCCAAGTCTACCTCTAGGAGGTTTCTTGGCCTTCAAGTCTTGTACTCTTTATAAACAGCCCACCGTGGCTCAATCTAGAATCAATACAATACAATCAATATTCCGCAATCTTTCAGTAATATTCATGCTGGCAATGGGAGTGGAGACCGGGCAACCGTCAGCTTTTACTTCGGAGTATAGGGGTATCATGTTCACGACCATATCACAAATGCGATATTGAATTTTGAATCAAATGGGGGATATGGAAATGAATATATTTGTATCTGAATAAATTTATGTTAGCCAGTTTTGGTAATTATACCCCGATATGGCAGTTAAGCAACCTAAAAGAGTAAGACTATCTCTAACAGCTGCCCTAAATTAGGCATCACCTTTTGAGTTACAGGGCACCTGTTTTAACGTTTTAGGGCACCAAAACAATTTCTGCTTTAACAGCTGCCCCATTTTAGGACATGTGTGATCCAACGGATGCCCTAGATTGGTGCCAAAAACTAGATCCGACAGTAGAGAGGGAAGAGAACACATCTGACGGTCTGCAGTACACCTCGGCCAGATCGATGGAGGCGGGCTGGAGATCGATTGATTCACGGCTCAAGCTAGCTGCATGGCCGATTGATTCACGGCTCGAGCTAGACCTGTGTGCATGCTTGCTTCGGATCGATCGAATCGATCGATCGACTGAAGCTAGCTAGCTGCGTGCAGCTCTCCTGCGCGGCCGGAAACAACTCCATGGCCGCGCTCGCCTTCGGGAAGCTCGTCGGGGCGCTCGCGTGCGGGGCGCCCGGCGTCCACGGGTTACTGGGCGAGTGGGGAGGCCGGCGTTTGCGTGCTCTATGCGGAGGATGTCATCGGGGAGCAGCTGCCGGTGGAGAAAGGTTGATTCGCCATTGGCCGGCGGCGGAGGAGCTCGCTGGGACGGCGAGGATGGCCTTAGACGGGGGAAATTGGTAGGGGACGCCGGGGGGACTCCATTCCGGTGAGAGATGGCGCGGATTTTCGCCAGAGTTTGCCGGAATCGGCCGGCGACGGTGGTGGCAGAAAGGGACCGGGAGGAAACTGAACGTTCCGGCTGGCAGTTGGTGCGTGCGCCAGGAAAATGAAAGAATAGGGCACGCCTCTCATTATTATAAGGCACATGTCTATTATTTTGATATACTCGTTTCCGTTCCCAATTCAGAAAACACCTGATTCACATCCGTATTTAAGTAACATCCGATCGCATTCGCATGTGACAACATCCGTACTTACATCCATATTTATTTTAGCAACATGAAAAAGGAGGTAGGAATAGTACTATCTGATCCGTTTTCACCGCTATTTGCACTCCTATATATGCGGAGTCCATGCGTGGAGTGGAGGAGGCTAAAAGTGGCACTTGTTTCGGAGGCACCACGCACGTCAATGGAGCTGAGACGTGTCCACCAAAATATGCGAAGAGCCACGCACGCATGCATGCACGTCCGGCTAGCTAAATTGTTTCCTGGCGATCCCACCTGTTGTTCACTTGTTCTTGACGCTGAGCGAGACGTACGAGAGAGAGAAAGATAGTTGATAAAATAAACCTGCAAAAGATGACGAGCCTGTGCTCTGAAATGGAGGAGCGAGCAGGTGGAAGAAAGCCTGAACGGGCCGTCGCCGGTCCGGTCCGACGGGTGCACGCGGCTGGGCCGGACGTGCTTAGGCCACGTGTCATGGCGCCAGTGGGTGAATGCGTTGACCGCCGTAGAGAGTGTGGGCCCGCGGAGAAGGATGGCTGCCTACGTGGGTCATAGGTTCCGTCTGAATCTGATCGGGGGAGCAGAGCCTGCATGGTCGTCTCCTGCTCTGTTTCTATCGGCCTGGCTGCCATACCTCGGCTGATCGACTCCACGCCTCCATTCCTCTCGAGCTGCTACGTACAGTACACACGACGGATACATGCTTCTTCAATTCGCCTTATTATTTCGATGGATGGATGGATTCATGCTCGCCGTTTGCTGTTTCTGAAAGATCGCTGCCACTACCTTTTTTAGATAAAGAGGGCTCCGCCCCGATTTCCTTAATGAAACCACAGCTACAGAGTTTTACATCCACAACGTATCAACCACTAGGAAAACCACAACAACCACCAGTAACAGCGTAAACTGAGTCTCGACGAGACAGACTAGGGAAAGGAAAGTAAAGAGAGTAAGAAAAACAAGGAGGAAATTACAAAGACCAGATCCTATCTACTCCTGTAACTCCAACCGCCAGTTTTCTTGCTTTATTTGCGATCCTTTTCTCCCGAACGTCTCCCGTCTTTTTTTTTGCCGCTTCTTCCATCTTCATCACATTGTCAACCTGGGTATCCACGGGGTCCAACTTCTTCTAGCACCAAAGATTTCTTTCGCTACCTTCTTCAGGAGTCTAGCGAAGTACACCAGACGATCCCTTGCGGTTTGTTTCACCTGCAATAAACCCCACCATTGTATCCAGTATGAGATTCTGAAAATAACATCCAGTGGCTCCTCTGGCCACTTCTTCTCAAAACATGCGGCATTCCTGGTTTTCCAAATCCCCCACAAAATCGCTGCAATTCCTACCGACCATAAACCCCTTAGTTTCTTATTTTTCCTTCTAAGCCAAACTGATACGGCATGGTCAGCTGAAGTGAATTGGAAGCCTGTTCCAAATGCACAGCTAACCACATTCCATATATACCTAGCTAGAGGACATTCAAAGAATAAGTGATTAATGGATTCAATTTTGCCACAAAATAAGCATGTTTCCTCACAATCTCCCCCCTGTGTTCCAAGACATCTCTTGTTAAAATACTTTTATTAAGTATCAACCAAATGAACGTCTTGATTTTCAGAGGTAGTTTAATTTTCCAAAGGAATTTATATGGCACCACTCTACGAGATTGTATAGCATTATAAAAAGACTTAACCGAGAAGATTCCTGAGTTGGTTAATGTCCATATCAACCTATCAGGTTCTTTATTTTCCAAAGGAATTTATATGGCACCACTCTACGAGATTTCCCATTTTGTCACCAGTAGGTCTCCAATCCGAGATTTTAATTCTTTTTTTGTCTACTGGCACCCCTAAGTATTTCATGGGTAGAACACCGGAATTGCAAGTGAGAATTTCTTCAAATTCTCTAATTCTCCCGGCGGCCTCCCCTAAGCAATAAATATCGCTTTTGTGGAAATTGATTTTCAACCCCGACATTTGCTCAAAGAGAAACAAGATGATTTTTAAGGTTTTTGCTTGTTCGATGTCGTCTTCCAGTAATAGGATTGTGTCATCTGCATATTGCAGAATAGAACCATTAAGCAAACCCCCCTTTTGTGCTCTAGTGATCAGGATTGCTAACACATCCACTGCCACATCGAAAAGTAACGGCGACAACGGATCCCCTTGTCGTAATCCCTGATAAGTTATAAAATAAGGTCCTATCTCCCCATTTACTCCCATCGCTGCCACTACCTGATGTAGCTACACTAGTTCGTGTGCGGCGTGCGGGTAGGCATCCAGCAGCTTCAGTCGTGAAACACGGCCATGGATCAGATAGCGAATAGCTCAGCTACGCCGCTGGAGCTACACGTCCTGCAAAAGTCCGTCGATCCTACTATGACAACATTGTGAATTGTGGCGGAAACGATCACCCGTTAGGGCTCGTGTTGCGTGTTAATATAGCTGGGAAAAACCCCTCAGCGTGGTTGTACAAGGTTTGTATCGTATGGGTTGGTATACTATACCATACCCATACGATACGGCATATTACATCTAACACACCCCCTTAATCTAAACTTCGAAGAAGATTAAGATTACGTCTAAACTCTAAAAGATTTCTAACAGGGAGAGGTTTTGTAAAACCATCTGCAACTTGATCTTTGCTGGATATAAACTTGATATCTAATTTTTTTTCAGCTACTCTTTCTCTAACAAAATGAAAATCAATTTCTATGTGTTTAGTACGTGCATGAAATACAGGATTTGCTGAAAGATAGGTGGCACCCAAATTATCACACCATAAACAGGGTCTTTCCTGAAGCTTGACTCCAAGCTCACCAAGAAGTGCTTCAACCCATATCAATTCAGCTGTGGCATTGGCTAAGGACTTGTACTCAGCTTCTGTACTTGAACGTGAGACTGTAGCTTGTTTCTTTGCATTCCATGAAACTAAATTTGGGCCAACAAATATAGCAAAACCTCCAGTAGACCTTCTGTCATCAGGACTTCCAGCCCAGTCTGCATCTGAAAAGGCACTCAATAAGGTAGAAGGAGAAGCCTTGAAAGTGATTCCAAGATCTACAGTACCCTGAATATATCTCATGATTCTCTTGACCGCTGTCAAATGTGTAGTAGTTGGTGCATGCAGAAATTGACAAACTTTGTTAACAGAATAAGACAAATCTGGACGTGTCAATGTGAGGTATTGTAATGCACCAACAATACTGCGGTATTGAGTGCAGTCTTCTGGACCAAGCGACACTCCATCACCAAGAGAAAGAGGCTCATTAGAAGAAAGAGGTGTAGGCGCAGGCTTGCAGTTTTTCATACCAATTTTCTCAAGTAAATCGGAAGCATATTTCTCTTGTGTCAAAAGAATACCATTAGACGCTCTTGTTACTTCAATGCCCAAGAAAAAATGTAAGTCACCAAGATCTTTGAGAGCAAAGTCATCATTGAGATCTCGCAGTAAAGCTGATATGGCTTGATCTGAAGAGCTTGTCACTATAATGTCATCAACATAAATCAAGACAAAAATAGTTATACCTGACTTTTGATAGAGAAATAAAGAGGTATCAGCCTTTGATGATGTAAATCCAAGACCATGCAACATGTCTGGAAAGTGCCAGATCGAATATACTCATCAACAACATGTCTTCTCTGCCGCGCAGCGTTCAAGTTCCTCATCGTGAACTCGTGCGTTCCCCTGAACACCGTTGACGGGTTATAGCTCGACATGCTTTTGTGCGGGTGCAGGCTACTGCTGGTCCACGAACGGGCCACCGCATGCCTCGCTACTTTCCTTGTCACCTCGTTTATGAAAGGGCCACAATCTTTCTCGAGCTCTTTGTACTCCTTTGTGGTCTCCACGGCCTCGTAGACGTCCGAATTAGACGCCAAGAACTCGATGCAGGATGCCTCGAGCTGCCGGCAGCTGTGTCTGCCATGCACCTGCATCAGTGTCGTCATGACATTGTCGACATCAATGTTCTCAGAGAGAATCTTCTCGCACATGAGCCTCAGCCTCTCGAGGTCATAGAGATCCGCGGCCACGAGCAAGTCCTGCGCCATGCATGCCCCTTTCTTCGGTCTAGGCTGCTCGTCGGTGTAGATGAAGTAGAGCATGGCCTTCAAGGTCGAGGCGCTCATGTCACTGCAGATCTCGAGGCGCCGCGTGCTCCGCTCTTTCATATCTCCGCGAAAGAACTGGGCACGGAAGACGGACGACCGCATCGCCAGAACCATCTTATGCGCCGGGATCTCGGTGTCTTCCACTAAGAACGTGACATCTGGCACGCACCTTCCCCTGAGAAGCCTGTGGAAGTCCCGTGAGATGCTCGGCGGCGGCGGCAAGGAGACGACGCAGTCTCTGGAGGCTCCAGCGACGGCAGATGCCTGCCGGAGGACGTCGACGGTGCAGTGTATGGTGAGGCGATCGGCGTCCGTGTCGACGTAACGTGGCTCGTGGTCCCGGAACGCGTCCGGGACCGAGAGCTCCCAGGCGACGGCGCTGCTGGACCTTGCTCCGAAGGTGTTGGCCTTGTCGCTCCGCCACACGGCGGCCGGGAACTGGCCGGTGCCGGCGGCCTCGTCGATCCGGAGGCTGGCCATGGCGACCACGTCATGGTCCGTCTCGTTCTTGGAGAGCTCCAGCGAGATGGACGCGAGCGTGGTGCGGGTCCGTCCGCCGGGTCTTTTGATCTCGTCGACGCAGCAGACGAGGGCCCATGGGAAGCCGCCGGCGTCGAAGGTGCCGGACCGGATGGTGGTGCAGACGCCGAGCGACTTGAGCGTGCTGTAGCCGAGGATGTCGAGCCGATGCGTGGCCTGGATGAAGGTCGACCCTTGCGTAGACGATGTCTTCGTCGCCGCCATGATCGATATAGATCGCGGCCATCGGAGCAATATTTATCATCTGATCGAAAAGAAACCTTGACGGATCCGTATTTGTCTCGATGGGCTTTCTGGGCCGAGTTTGTGTCAGCCCCCGACCGACTCTTTGAGAGTTCTGAAAACAAACAACTCTTTGAGATGCCTTCCTCTCCGAGCTCTCTCTTTTGGAATCCACCGTTGCAAGTAAAATACTGTCAACTACTCTCCCTTTGTCACATCAAATGTCGCGAATACTGGTGGGTTTTTGTGATCAAAACACAAAGTGGTGGTTTTTTTCGAAATTTGACTTGAAATGTGGTGGTTTTATGCTAATAACTCCCATTTTGGTGATGTATATTTTACATCGAGATGTTTATGTGTCTTAGGGCATCACTTTTTAGGTTTCGTGTACGAAATATAGGGCACACATTTCAGATGATGTAAAATAGGGAAGCAGCAATATTCCAAATGATGCAAAATAGTGGATCACACCTTGTGCCATGTATTCACAATTGCAAACATATCTGACATAAATATCATGAAAATCATATCTAAATGATTATAAACACAAATAAAATACAAAATTTGTTAAACACCTCATGTGCAAGGTGTAGGTCGTCGGCCGGTGTTGGTAGGTGCTACGTCGACGACAAGGGGGCACAACAGAGGACACGATTGGCGGGAGGGCCTCCACGGCAAGGAAAGACGACCATAGAGTCCAGGTCGCGCCCGGGATAGCTGTGGTGGCTCCCGTGGCCAGAGCATCCGGGTCGTGTGGTGCACGCCGCACTGGACCAATCGGCGATCAAATCCAACCTCTATGGGGTGGTGGACCCGCAGACGATCGGCGAAGAGCAGCGACGAGCAAATCAGCCAAAAGTAGCTCGGCGACGGGGTGAAAAGATTCACAACGGCGACGGGGGCGGGCAGCCATCCCAAGCTACAAGACACGGCGCGGCGGGATTCGGTGAGGCACTGTGGGGACGGAGGGCGATCGAGGAACTGCGGCGGAGCTCGACTTGGCCGGAGGCAGTGGGCGGTTGGGAGGGGGGACGGGGAGACTCAAACGCCGCATCCTCATAACTAAAAATTCAAATTCATATTCATGAGTTAAAAAATTCTGATAAAAAATGAAGATGCAGCTAATAGTATATCATCAGAGCGTGCAAAATATCAAATTTAAATACTTTGTATTATGATCTACAAAAAAATGAATAAAGTGTGAATCTGAGTATGCATCTTTTCAAATCTCTAAATTTATCAGTTTTGTGTAGCTCATGATATAACTATTTAAAATTGATATTTTTCATGTTTGTGGGATACGACACTGGCTACAACAATAATCAGAATTTTTAAAACTCATAAATATGATGTTTTGAAAAGAAAAAATCAATGTAGAGAGCACTGGAGTTGGGAAGCCAAAAACATGAAATTTGTTCTTCAAACATGAAAAACAATTCACAAAAAAATCAAAAGCACAGGTACAAATAAAGTATATGAATCAAGCATCTACACGTGTAAAACCTAATATGCACACCTAAGAAAATTCAGATTTTGCTCTCTTGCCGAAGTTGAGAATCGGACCTCTAACTTGGGTTTAGGCATACAACTCCTCGCACCGGATCAAGTAAAACGTTAACCATCTTTGACTCTTGTCGTCTTGCCCAAGTGCCCCGCGCGGCGACTCCCCACCGGCGGCAGCACCCTCGCCGGCGCAACGCGAGGACCTTCCAGTGTTGCGTCTGTTGCCCGCGTCAAGATTTGGGCTTCCCACTGGCTCGATTTGGACAGAGGTAAATCATCCTTCGCAGCTAGCTAGGGTTTCCCGCCGGGTGGCATGGATTTTTGTATGTCCCGAACATCGATCATGCTTTCTTGAATCTACTGGTCTGGATTCTGAATCCTTAACTTGCAATTTCCTCGTTAGCCTTTCCTCAAAACAAAACAAAATCTCGTTAGCCATGGAGTATTATTTCACACCCTGATCAGATTTACGAATCACTATTCGCAGCTAGAGTTTCCTGCTGCACTGCATCCACGAGGTTGTCGTCTTGTATCTACGGGCTGTCTCTCCCGAACACATTACCTTTCTTGTAGTGTTTTAGTTTGCCCTAAATCAGACGCACTAGCCAATAGCTGATGCAAATTGTTGTACGCACTATGCATAAATTAGTTTGACAGCACTAACCAGGTTGACTTGCCATGGGGGGTGTGCCGATTGCAAATCAGATTGACTACCTATGGAGTACATTAGTACCGTATCTTATTCACTACTAGTTTTTGTTTAATGCAAACTGTTGGTTAGTCAGATTTGATAGCATGGAGTATTTAGTCCCAAACTCATTCACTAGCCATTGTTTAAATTCGAATTGTTGTTTAATCTACTGCCTAAATCTTTTTTTTTCGAAACGAACTGCCTAAATCTAGTTGACGACACTGATCCCCTCTTTAACACTTTCCCTCAAACCCATAGATATCAGCTCAATATGGGAGGTGAGATGCAGCGGGTCTCCACCGCCGTATCGAAGGTGCTTGACGACGACGACCTCCTTGTCGAGATCCTCCTCCGCATCACCTTCCCCACAACCCTTGTTTGCGCCGCTCTCGTATGCAAACGTTGGCTCCACCATGCCTCTGATCCAGCCTTCCTCCGCCACTTCCGCAAGATCCACCCGCCCCACCTCCTCGGCTTCTACATTGCACAATGGCGGCCAGACACTTTGCGCTTCGTCCCGTTGCTGCCTCTGCCACCAGAGCTCGCTGCCATCATTCGTCGCGCGAGCTTCGACTTGGACACCAGCCAGGGCATACAAGCAAGCACCTACATCATGAACTGCCAGAATGGCAACGTCTTCACCAAAAGCCACAACTTAAGTCGATTGACACTCAGAGCGCACAACCCACTTTGCACCGGGAAAAGCACGGTCATCGTCCTGCCATTCCCACCCTTCCATCTGGAGACCAACTTCTGCAACTGGGCGGATCTTCTCTGCAAAGAAGAAGGTGGCATCATATCCTACTTTTATCTGTTGATTGAGATGGCCACGGACAGAACAAAATCTACGGTGCACGTATATATGTTGCAAGATGGTGTCTGGTGCACACCTCATACCTTGGCCGACCACCCCTCTTGTCCACTATGGGAAAACAAGCATGTGCTGTCTGGCAACAAAATTTATATTGCAGCTGCCCCAAGGGACATTATTGTCTTCGATACGACGACCTCAAGTTTCTCCACAATTCAGCTCCCACATGGGATGGATTACGGCACTAGAGATACCTTGTTGTCACGGGCTGATGATGCTTCTAGCATATATCTCATTAACGCAAAGGAGTTTCAAGTTTGCATCTGGCTCCATAAGGGGGACAATTGGTTTCTGGTAGACACCGTCTGTTTGCGTGAGATGTATACTAATTTGAGGATGTCAGATTGCAAGGATGAGCATGAGTATACTGCTCTTGAGGTACGCCAGGTGGGGGACAATGCTGAGTTTGTATTCTTCGGGATGGGTCGATGCATACTCTATCTAGATATGAAGTGCAGGACACTGCGTAAAGTGTATGAGGTAAACAATACATATTGGAGATATCATATCTATCCTTTTAAGATGATCTGGCCTCCCACATTCCCTGCACTCAAGGATGATCCTTCAAGGTATGCCTTTTTTCTCATTAGATAATATGTATACATATTGCTCTTGTTGAGGTTAGAAGATTTGCAACTTTTGAGTGCACATGTTAGTTTACTATCCTTGTGCTAGCCACTAGTCTTTGTGTCCATTTGATATTATGCTACTTAATACGTCAACCCTGATCCTTTATTTTACATGAAACAGACATACCATATGAAGAAAAAGTATACCATGGAGCTTGTTTACTTACGTCATCAGTGACAATGGTGGCATCAAGGGAAGAGCGAGCGTGGCTGGTAGTAGTAGTTCTGACTGTTTATTTTTTCAGTAGGTCTTACCGGAATAATTAATCAGGAATTCAGATACTATGTAGTTATCATTTGGTATCCCCTCAGAGCTAGGCATGTAAGTCTAATTCTGTGGTGAACTCTCCCACGTTGATATTAACCGAAAGAAAAATTCCAGATTTTGCAGAATTGGATTTTTTTAATGCATAAGTTAATGGTCTGAAAGAATTCGATAATTCCCCAGAAGGAAAAGGATATTCGCATGAGCTCTGTTTTGCTTCCTCGAACGCAAGCGTCGATAGACAAAACTCAAGCAACATATTGTATACCGATGGTTGTAGTATTATAATTTCGTTTAGCCCTGCCTGATTTAATTATGATCCATAGTGTTAACTTAAACAAACAAGTTCCGCTCAAGCTCTGTCTTGCCTTACTCCGTGTCTCGGCAAAGAAATTGCTCCGTTTATCACCATAGTGCTTTTGTTGGGTTTTACTTATCTTTCCTATCAGAAGAATGGTTTCTACTTCCAATGGAGGGAGCGCCTATACTCCGCGGTAGGCGAAGCTTGCTTCCCTTCGCGTACCCCCTCCCTCCCAGCGACGCGCTAATGGGCCAGTCCCACTGACTGCTTCGCACGCGCTCACGTGGGAGAAGCCCTTCGATGGTCTGACCGCCTTACATTTCGTTTAGATTTTTTCACGTTTGAATGTTTCTCGAATTTTTGACTGTTTTACCGAATTTCGCTGAAATTTTAAAATGTTGTACCCCTTTTTTTAATTTGGAACCATTTTCGAAAATGAAACCAATTTTAATTTTGGAACCATTTTCGAAAATGGAACCATTTTTAATTTTGGAACCATTTTTTAATTTTCTTTTAATTGGAACCATTTTGAAGTTTGAACCATTTTCAAATTAGAACAAATTTTTGAATTACGAACCATTCTAAATGTGGGACCATTTTCAAAAATAGAACCATTTTTAATTTGGAACCATTTTTAATTTTGGAACCATTTTTTTAAATGGAACCATTATTAATTTTGGAACCATTTTAAAAAATGGAACCATTATTAATTTTGGAACCATTTTTAAATTAGGAACATTTTAGAAAAATGGAATCATTTTTAATTTCGGAACAATTTTCAAAAACAGAACCATTATTAGTTTTGGAACAGTTATAAAAAATGGAAAAAAATTAATTTTGGAACCATTTTTATTTCGGAACCATTTTTTAAAATGGAAGCATTATTAATTTTGGAACCATTTTAAATTAGGAACAATTTTCAAAAATGGAACCATTTTTAATTTTGGAACCCTTTTAAAAAAGTGGAACCATTTTCAAAATGGAACCATTTTTAATTTCGGAACCATTTTTAAAAATGGAACCATTATTAATTTTGGAACCATTTTTAAATTAGGAACATTTTCGAAAAATGGAACCATTTTAAATTTCGGAACAATTTAAAAAAATGGAACCATTATTATTTTTGGAACAATTTTAAGAAATGGAACCATTATTATTTTTGGAACCATTTTATAAATGAAATCATTTTTAATTTTGTAACCATTTTTAATTTCGGAACCATTTTTAAAAATGGAACCATTTTAAATTAGGAACATTTTAGAAAAATGGAACCATTTTTAATTTCAGAACCATTTTCAAAAAAGGGAAACATTATTAATTTTGGAACCATTTTTACAATGAAACCATTTTTTATTTTGGAACCCTTTTCAAAATAGAACCATAATTAGTTTTGGAACCATTTTCAAAATTAAACCAATTTATTTTGGAACCATTTTAATTTTGAACCATTTTTAATCTCGGGACCATTTAAAAAAATGGAACCATTATTAATTTTGGAACCATTTTTACAATGAAACCATTTTTAATTTTGGAACCATTTTCAAAATAGAACCATTATTAGTTTTGGAACCATTATTAGTGATCAAAATGTTGTCGCTACTGATTGGTTCGAGCATTGCTTTGCTTGCAGCGTTCCCAAAGATTAAAAAAGATAACAACAAAAAAAGAGGAGATCATGAGGATTAGAGCACCAAAAAGAAGCTGAAAAATCATATGATCACTAAAAGAAAAAGAAAAAAATATGGTAATAAGTCGTAGCTGTAGTACGTTGGACAGAAGATGTAGCGGTAAATGATGCCTCAACACCTTCAACTACTCCTGTAGGGATGGTGACCAAAATATCACCATGATTAGAAGCATCTTCGTCTACAGCAGGTACTTCGAACGCAAGTGGTAAAGGCATGTTAGTAGGTTAGCAATGATTTTTGGTAGATGGACAGATTCTTTTAAACGGGGAGAATTTTTTGGATAACTCGTCCACAGATAAATATCTATCAAGTCAGAAGATTAAATATCATGGACAACCTGTCCACATTGACGTCGACGGTTCACCGCAATCAGGTATAACGACAAGATGGCTAGCCATTACCTATTTTACCTCGTGATATACGATAGGTTTTACTATGACGAAGAGGAGTTAGCTATGCATATGCATACATGTCTCAGTCGTGGAGAGAAGCGCCGTGCGCGTGGACCAGGTCATGCATGGGCATGCATGTGGTAATGCACGTAGGAGTTTGGTTTGAGAGATACAAAGAAGAAGATTTGAGCTCGTCCCTATGATTGAAATTTTGTTGGGCTAAGCAAATGCACAACCTAATTAAGCCAACTCAAATCTTGTGTAGTACTACTAGTTGTAACTTGTGAGTAATATTTTATTATACCGGGTGGCTGGTTGAAATTGACCCGTACTTAAACATGACGGGTGCATATGTCAGATGCTAATGCTACTTCTATAGTATGTGTTCCTTTGCATCCCATGGACTATTATTTTATATTCTCTACACAATTTTTGACTGGTTTAATTCTTTTAAATCGTGCACATATGAAAAAAAAATATAAGATCAGAAATATGATTGACACCAAACAAAAAAATAATGAATATCAGTGTCATTATAGGAATTATCAAATGTTTTTATTGCATGGCGCCCAACCGAAATGATTTTTATAATCCATAGTATGTAAAAGGAGTCATATGGAGACAAAGTCCCTTTGGGTTGGTATTTATTACCAGGTAGGCAGAAATCATATTTTCCGTATCTTATTGTTTCAGGAACCTTCCGGACTCTAAACAAATCAAGAGTAAAATACCACGTCACTTTCTGAAAAATCGTAACCAGCAGGATTTCGAGCCCCATAAGATGAGTGAACCAGTAGCTGGGCTAAGCTAGTTGAGATTTTAGAAACAAGCTAATACAAGTTTCTGTGACTTTATTGGACACATGAGGCAATGACATGTACTGTTTGCAGTATTCCTCCAACTCCGGGCAGTTGTGACTTCGCGCCACCTTCACAGTGGCGAGCGCGTTTGGGACCGTCATGACCTTCTCGGCCAGCAAGTTCATGCATAGGCGCTTCATCCTCTCTAAACGGAACCGGCACGCTGCCGCGAGCATATCTCCAACCACCCTAGTGAAATCTCCGGCAAGAAGGTCTAGGTCGTCAATAAGAGGCAGCTCGTCGGTGTAGATGAAGTGGAGCATGGCCTTGAAAACGAAGAATGTGATGTTGTCGATCCTCACGTGATTACCATTGGTTGCCGATTCCACTGCCTTGTGAAGGACCGCCGAGCGTGCCGCGATCACAAGTCTGTGGCCACGGATCTCGCTCTCTTGGACCAGAAACTTGACGTCTGACCCCTCTTGGCTTGCCAGCAGCTGCTCTAGATGCAATGCCAAGTCGGTCGGCGGCACGACGATCATGGCTCCGACATTGGCGTTGGCAGTGCTAGTGCATGACACGGTGACCACCTGGAATTCACCGTTTATTGTGAGGGAGCCATCATAACCCAGGTACTGTGAAGTGGCAGATTCTAGAGTAATGAACCGTCGAATCCCGTAGGAGTGCCCCACCCTAGTATAGACGGCCATTCGTCCAGTCTCGTGGGACAATACCGGAGATTTTCCGCTAGGGTCATCGATCCTAAAGAATCCCGAGGCTTTGACATTGACAAGAGCAGCAGGAGCATCCAAGAGCGTGAGGAAGACGCCGATGTGCTCCTTGCCATCCTCTTCTTTCATCCATAGGTACACGTCTATGGCCCATTGGTAACCGCCGATCTGGAAAGTGCCAGATCGAATATACTCATCGACAACATGTCTTCTCTGCCGCGCAGCGTTCAAGTTCCTCATCGTGAACTCGTGCGTTCCCCTGAACACCGTCGACGGGTTATAGCTCGACATGCTTTTGTGCGGGTGCAGGCTACTGCTGGTCCACGAACGGGCCACCGCACGCCTCGCTACTTTCCTTGTCACCTCGTTTATGAAAGGGCCACAATCTTTCTCGAGCTCTTTGTACTCCGTTGTGCTCTCCACGGCCTCGTAGACGTCCGAATTAGACGCCAAGAACTCGATGCAGGATGCCTCGAGCTGCCGGCAGCTGTGTCTGCCATGCACCTGCATCAGTGTCGTCATGACATTGTCGACATCAATGTTCTCAGAGAGAATCTTCTCGCACATGAGCCTCAGCCTCTCGAGGTCATAGAGATCCGCGGCCACGAGCAAGTCCTGCGCCATGCATGCCCCTTTCTTCGGTCTAGGCTGCTCGTCGGTGTAGATGAAGTAGAGCATGGCCTTGAAGGTCGAGGCGCTCATGTCACTGCAGATCTCGAGGCGCCGCGTGCTCCGCTCTTTCATATCTCCGCGAAAGAACTGGGCACGGAAGACGGACGACCGCATCGCCAGAACCATCTTATGCGCCGGGATCTCGGTGTCTTCCACTAAGAACGTGACATCTGGCACGCACCTTCCCCTGAGAAGCCTGTGGAAGTCCCGTGAGATGCTCGGCGGCGGCGGCAAGGAGACGACGCAGTCTCTGGTGGCTCCAGCGACGGCAGAGTCCTGCCGGAGGACGTGGACGGTGCAGTGTATGGTGAGGCGATCGGCGGCGTCCGTGTCGACGTAACGTGCCTCGTGGTCCCGGAACGCGTCCGGGACCGAGAGCTCCCAGGCAACGGCGCTGCTGGACCTTGCTCTGAAGGTGTTGGCCTTGTCGCTCCGCCACACGGCGGCCGGGAACTGGCCGGTGCCGGCGGCCTCGTCGATCCGGAGGCTGGCCATGGCGACCACGTCATGGTCCGTCTCGTTCCTGGAGAGCTCCAGCGAGATGGACGCGAGCGTGGTGCGGGTCCGTCCGCCGGGTCTTTTGATCTCGTCGACGCAGCAGACGAGGGCCCATGGGAAGCCGCCGGCGTCGAAGGTGCCGGACCGGATGGTGGTGCAGACGCCGAGCGACTTGAGCGTGCTGTAGCCGAGGATGTCGAGCCGATGCGTGGCCTGGATGAAGGCCGACCCTTGCGTAGACGATGTCTTCGTCGCCGCCATGATCGATAGATAGATCGCGGCCATCGGAGCAATATTTATCATCTGATCGAAAAGAAACCTTGACGGATCCGTATTTGTCTCGATGGGCTTTCTGGGCCGAGTTTGTGTCAGCCCCCGACCGACTCTTTGAGAGTTCTGAAAAAAAACAACTCTTTGAGATGCCCTCCTCTCCGAGCTCTCTCTTTTGGAATCCACCGTTGCAACTAAAATACTGTCAACTACTCTCCCTTTGTCACATAATTATAAGATTTTCTTACAACTAATATAGGAGTACATTGGCTGTAATATCATCTTATATTTTTTTTTGAACTGTGACTACGGCAGGCTCTTAGAGCCGGCCTGAACTTTTATATATAATGATGATCACCGCGGGAAGCGGCAAGAGTACAGGGTATAAGAATAGAATCAGTTATACATCATGAGGTTTGTTCACGGGGGATCAAATGAAATACACCAAGTACGAATTAGATGAGCAGTGGTAGAATTGAGGCAGCGGTGTGTCCATAGTCGGAGGTCATCAATGCATCGTCGGCGGGCAGCATCCAGTGGTTCGTCAATGCCATTGAAGGAGAGGGCGTTGCGGCGCTTCCAGATGCACCACGATATGGCCGTGCAGATCGTGGCTTCCGCTTGGTTCCGACAGCGAGTGTCCCAAAGCTCCAGGACGGTGGTTACGGGGCCGTGGTCGGCCGGGGGGAAGAAGGAGTCCCAAACTTCCTTAGCTCTGTGGCACGAGAGCAGCAAGTGATCAACGTCTTCGTCTTCATCGCAGGAGAGGCAGCGTGGGGAGGCGGCAAGGTGATGTCGGTGGCGACGCTCGTTGGTGGAGAGGCGGTGACGGCGGGTGAGCCAGTTGAAGATTTTGCACTTGAGAGGCGCCGAGCTTCTCCAAACTTTAACAGCAAGTTCATCAACGGGCATGTGCCTGAAAGAGTTAGCATAGAAAATATGATTCGAGAGAGTTTTCATAGTGTGCCGACAAACTCGGGTATCCGGTGCCGTAGGGTTCAGTGTAATGGTAGCAACTTCCACGTCCAAACAAGCTAACTCCGTTGTCGCTCGGGCGGAAAGGCGAGGGACGAGAGAAAGGCCAGACTCAAAGGCGAAGAGGACCTGGGCGTGGGGGCGAGTGGTGTGAGAGAAAAGTGCCGGGAATTTTTGGTAGAGAGGGATAGTACCAAGCCAACTATCGAACCAGAAAGCCGTGGTGGTCCCATCTCCAATCGAAACCGAGGAGTTGTCGCGAAAGGCGGAGAGACCGGCAGTGATGCTTTTCCAAATAGGGGTGTGAAGGTGATGAGAACCCCCTAGATCTTTGGAATCAGACCAACCATATTGGCGCTTAAACCAAAGGATCCAGGGAGCGTCGTTGTTGGAATGAAGTTTTAGGAGGAATTTTGAGAGTAGAGAGGAGTTTTGCCGAGTTAGGGAGAGAACACCAAGACCGCCATATTTTTTTGGGGAACAAACCTCGTCCCAAGCTACTTTGCAGTGCCCCCCAGAACATTATTCTTCACCCGTCCAAAGGAAGGCGCGCCGTCGCTTGTCGATGGCTTCAATAACCCCGGCCGGGAGAAGTCCCGCAGCCATGGCGTGAGCAAATTTAGCAGTGATAACGGAGTTGATGAGAATGAGGCGACTACCGATGGGAAGAGATCGGCCACGCCATCCGGAGAGTTGCATGTCACACTTGGAGATAATGGAAGAGAAATCGGAGAGGCGCACTTTGTAGGGTGAAAGTGGGAGTCCGAGATAGGTTTGCGGGAAGGTGGAAACAGCACATCCAAAGGTGGTCGCCATGGATTCAGCAAGAGAGAGAGAGAGGTCTTGATTGGGACGAAGGTGCTTTTGTGAAAGTTTATCATGAGACCAGTAGCAGCAGAGAAGTCATCAAGGAGTTTCCTGAGGTTAGCGACATGATGAGGAATGGCCCGGATAATGATAAGGGTGTCATCAGCGTACTGAAGAATAGGGCAGGGAAGGTCGTCGACCAACGGGTGAAGGAGAAGGCCCTCACGGGAGGCCTGCAGGAGAAGTTGCTGAAGCACATCCGCAATGATGTCGAAAAGAAAGGGGGACAGTGGGTCACCTTGGCGAAGACCACGACGGCACTGAATCCACCTTCCCAGAATCCCGTTTAAAAGAACCGCAGTTTGGCTAGAGAGGTTTAGTCTTTTAATCCAGGTCCTCCAGAGCTCAGGGAAGCCTTTAGCTTCCATAATCCGATCCAACGCATCCCAGCTAATAGAGTCAAAAGCTTTGCGAAAATCAAGCTTGAAAACGGCAGCGGGGGCAGACCTTTTGTGGCAAGACTGGACAATATCAGCAGCATAGATAAAATTTTCCTGGACAAGTCACACGCGCAACCCGCACGCGGACTTGTGACCTGGGCTTGTATTTATAGAGGCAACATGGTGGCATATGGGAGGTGAGAAGATAGGGTGGTCATCTCGCTAACAGATCTCCGTTAATTGTTGGGACAAGGAACGGTCCAGATGAGCATTGCCATGGATTGATGACATGGAGGAGCATGGTCCTCGCCGCCCGTGAACTAGGCGCCTCCTATTTAATCATGTGGTGTCGACATCTATGCATGCATGAGCTGTGCAGTCATACCCTTTTATGACCGATAGTACCAGTAGCATGCATGCCTAGCATTAGTAGTAGTGCTAGTAGGGTGTATGGCTAGAGGGGAAGAGAAAAAAGGAGCTGACTCTAGCTTCGGTTCTATCTCATCCTGACGTAGTTCGACGAGCTATTCAACGAACGGACCGCTCAGATACGCCGTCACGCGGATCGGTGACGTGGCGGCAGAATTAATTAATTACTCACCCGCAAATTGCTTTACATGCATGCCCGTAGCTAGTAATTACCTAATTGAGGGAGGGATAGCTGGAGGAATTTATTGCTTTCCTCTGCAAATCCATTCATTACTATGCTTCCTTCCTAAAATTAATGGGCAATTTCCATACTAGCATTTATCATTCCTAGCTAGCCCGCATGTCTATATCGACTACGTTTGACCAGTATCGCCGAAATACAAAATTGTTGGCCTCTGACTTGGCGCTTGTTTTTTTTTTGCGGCGCCTGTTAATGCCTAACCGAGGCCGGCACTCGAATCGACAACCCAAAGCTACGACCGATTGCCGCCGTCGTAAAGGTTAGTTTCCGAGAAAATTTGGCATAGCCTTTCCCATTTCTCAGACTTTTGGATCACATATACAACAACTAAGTATAAGGCACAGCTCTTCCTATGACTATAGGATTCAGCTCACATGTTCAATCAAACGAGATAAACAAAAAGCTTACAAGGGAAACAATCCTAACAACTTCGGATACTATTACAAAATATTACAATCTTTGATTGCAACAAACAAAAACACAACATCGTTGGAAAACTATTGGCATACAACCAGTTGGTTGCGGCCGGACTCTAAATCTGTGCCACCAGAAAGATTCAGGTTACTCCTCTGAATATTTCACCGCGACTTGTACCATAGTGTGATAATGCCTAGAAATTCAAAAACCAGATCGACAAGTAGATGCACCAGGAGGTAAAATGAGATGACGCAACATTCGTGCCCCAGGTGGCTGCCCAGCACATAGATGGCAGCCAAAGGCCGAACCAGATTTCACCACTTCTTGATAGACAGCTAACACCAGATAGCTAAGTTATGCAAGCCATCGGCCAGCATAGCCATCACGTAGTTGCTGTCACTGAGACAGCAAACCAACCAAAACGGAAACAATAGTTGGCCTTTTTGCAGCTTCCCCTTCGCGAGCACCTTGTCCAGTGTGTCGCTCCATGAACCGGGTACCATGCTCCCAGCGACTACCACTGGTTGACATAGAAGCTCAGCTCATCCCTCCCATCACCTGCACGTGTAAAGACCAAGAATGGTTCACTCCACGCACAACACATGAACCTATTGCTCAACATAGAACAAGATTTTTACTATGCTACATCAGGCATCAAAACATGGACAAAGAATGCTCAATAAGGGACATTCCTCCATACACTATTTACGATGGCTGTAAGCTGCCAGTATGGGTCACCTTGTCGATATCAATGGAAAAATCAATTCAGATGGGCATATCACATTGCATGCAACAAGTTAACATTCCAGCAATTCTCTTGAACCATTAAAAAGATCATGCAGAGAAAAGCAACAAGTAAACATTCCATGTAGAGAGGTCTTTTCTGTGCAAGTATAATCATCTAAAATAGGCATATCGCTAGAAACTAGCAACCTAGAATTCTGCACATGCACACATCACCTTACCATCAAATCAGTTATCAGGCAACAGATGCGGCTCGACCAAAATGTCGTCCAAGTTCAGATCCACCAGAAAGAGGGGCAGATCACTGGCACACCTAGACGGCGCAGCTGCATGAGAGGAGTCGATCACCATCAGCTTCTAATCTAGCTCGCGTATCTGCATCTTCAGCCAGTCCCCGCGGTCCGGCAGCCTCGGCACCATCGTCTGCACCAGCAAATCATTCACCTCGATCAGATGGTTACTTAAAGAGAAATGCAAGTTAAATAAAGATCACAAATGTGCAAACGAAATAACACATAAAACAATCTTGTAAACAGGCGACACTACTACCATAAAGAATATCTAAACTTCACCAGCGGCATATTTATACACACAGAGGTGACAGCATTCCCCAGATCATGCCAAGAGCTAGAAATAAACTCGTACAGTCCATAATACTAAACATTACAGAAAGACTGAACCAGAACATCACTTATCAGTGACATGACCAAGTCCTAGAAAAATCATGCCACCAACACCTAAAGTGCAGCTCAAGGAGAAGAGAGGGGGAAATCAAGGGTCTCACGGGAGAGTGTTAACCTTCCGACAAAGTGCAGCTCAGTTTCACGCTTTCATCTTTTACACTGAAGCCTTGAAGAAGGTTCCGTGGCCACAAGTTTGACTGCAAAAAAGCAGCGCAATTATGTAAGAGCATGCTTATAATTAAGCTGCAATGCCACACCACCAGATTCATCTGGAATTGATCTGGCAAGAAGAGAAAAGCAGCAGGAGGGTGAAAAGGAGGACCTTTGTTCGTCGGACAGCCGGCTGCAGCGCCTGACGAGGGCCTCTCCGCAGGCGACCAGCAGCATCAGGATCTGCTCCTCCTTATCTGCGGTGGGAGGGGGAGGGGGAGGGGCAGGCGACCAGCAGGATCCCCGCGTCGTCCTTGTCTGCAGGGTCAGGGGCAGGGGCGTGAGGAAGACGGAATCGAGGTGTGGATGAGATGGGGAACTTACGGTGGGTGGTGAGATCTCCGACGCTGCTGCTGCTACTGCTTGAGGTAGAAGAGGACGGCGGCCTGCTAGCAGCTGCCCCTTGCAGATCCGGCGGCGACGGACGGCTCTGCGTCATCTTTGGTCCGCCGGCTCGAGTCTCCACCGGTCGGTCGGGCGGAGGGGCGAAGTGGAGGAGAGAACGGCGGAGCGGCGGCGGGAGAGAGCAGAGGGGATCGAGCGGCGGCGAGACTGGGAAGAGAAGAAGAAATGGATCGAGATTGGGAAAGTGAGATCTGGCTTGGGCAGCCTGACCTGATTGAGTTGGCTGCGTGCTCCTTGGTTTTCGTGCAACCGTCGAATGTGTGCGTGATGTTATGGACGCTTCAGATTGAGTTGCGGATGCGCGATCCTCGTGAACTAGCCTCGCTTGCTTGGCGCCTCAAGTTTTCGAAATCTCCAAAACAATAATTTCGGCTGCTTTCGCGCCACCGCCGCCCCGCCTTTAATTTGGTTCCTTTAATTCTCGTGCAAGCGTCGGATGCGTATGCGATGGACAGCTGAGATTCAATTGCGCGTGAACTCCTCTCATTGGCCGTTACACTTTTCAAAATCGACCCAAAATCAAAAATAATAATTGGGTCCCAAATCAAATAACCCTTTGTTTTCTCGCCTCCTTTACTCACGTCACCGTCAGGTACATACTAGCACATAGTAGCAGATGTGATCGCTACTTCTATTTCTCCACCTTTGCAACATGGCACCCTCTATTATACGCGCTTGTCATGTTGTTTCCAAATTTATCCAAATTTTATTTTTGAATAAGGCCCGACGAACCATGCGCAGCACCCAATCAACGGTGGATGCCACCCCCCAATGACACGTCTCGACAACCCTGCAATTATATGTCCAATAAAGCAATAATACACCACAACGACACAACACATGAAATGATTAGTAAAAAAACTCCTATCATATGATAATAATGCGGGATAGCACATGCAATTATAAGTAATAGTTATCTCTTAACATAAAACAATAATACACCACAACGGCACGACACATGAAATGATAGTAAATAAATTTCTCCTAGCATAAGGTATCGCGCAATAACAAAATGACGTGAATTATAGGTAATAGCCATCTTCTAGCATAAAACAAGGAAAATATTAATGTTTGGGAACGAAATGGCACATACAGCAATAGGTAATATATATCTTCCATTTTCCCTTTATAATTTTCTAGAAACAAAAACATTATCAAACTTCACTCACTAATATAAGAAAATCATGACTAAGATATTGCGATTGTAGGACACACTTTGATCATGTTGAATCTGATGTGTTTATTATAAACAAATTTATATCACTTATTAAATAAGCAAGTTCATTTATATACATTGTTATTTTATGATTACAAACTAGAAAACGCCTATGTGGAAATCACTCGTCGTTTAAAACTGGGCGGGAAACCCAGTAATTATATGTCCAATATATCCCAAAAACTAGCAAAAAATCTGCCAATTAAAAAATAGTGTGATCTAGTCCCCCGGATACTGGTGGGAAAACTTCCAAACCGAAAATGGGGGGAGCCTAAACAAGAGATTTAAGTGGCCTCTCTCTTTGACCTTGAACCGGAGTTTTCCCAAGTTTGAGTGAATGTTATCTAGTGACACCCCGATGGCGTGTGTTCAGTCTCTCTCTGGACAATCAAGAGTGCTACTCCATTATCAGCGGTTAGGTCTAGCTTTGATCGACGTTCACTAAACTGATGATGTGTATCCGGAGTATTTTTCACGGTCGACCCCTGATAAATTATGGAAAATTAGGCGCACATGAAAAGAATAAATGCTCACATATCTAGATCATCTAAACCCGCAATCGCTGCCAGCAAGCATGACTGGTCAAAGCGTTCGTCGCCATTGGTTTGACTACTTCAAAATTTCCTGGCCCCTCATCTAACGTCTGAATCGTCATGTAGCACAAGGATAGGAATATGTAGGAGAATATGAAGATAAATTAAGATAAGAATATTGGAAAGATTAGCGGGAAGACTGGATTTACCGATGATACGGTAAATTTGGCATCCCTAATATTTTATGTTATTCTCCTTTATAGTATCTACACTAGTGGCGGTGAAAACGTGTGGTATGCATGTCTATCATTTGATGTGCATTAAGTGGTATGCATGTAGATTTATATTTAGTGCATGTCGAGAGAGTCGATACTTTATGCCTACAAACTAGATAACGTCTTCTTACATGATAACAATTATGCTATTGCTTTTGGCAAGAAAGCAAAAATTACAAGTCGTGGAAAACAAAAGTCGGTGAGAGTTTTCTAGTGCCTCTAGAATCGCCCAGGTCGAATCTGAAACGCAAAAGTTACCGCTTAGAAAATATGATTTCTTTGTCCTCCTTTACTTTTGGATGGGTAAATTTCAGCACATCATTTGGGCGGGAAAAGCCAAAAGGCACATGTATTAAAGTCCCTAAAATCTGATGGGAAGATCGACAAAGAAGAAAGGGGTGGGAAAACTACTTAATGTCTCCTGCATTTTGAGTGACTCGATATTTCATGCTTGAAAACTAATTTGATTATTCTTATAAAATAACCTGTCATGAGAATTGGGTGAAAGAAACCCAAAAACTATGTGTGCTATGACCTCTGAAAATAGGTGGTAAAATTACCAAAACAAACGGGCTAGCAAACTACCAAAATGGAAACAAGCGGGAAACTATTCAGTCCCTTATCCATGCTGAATGATTTGATATTTAATTCCCACTCAGACAATGGGCAACTGTGAAGTATTTTTGCTATACACCCCAAAAATTGGGCGGGAAAACTGCAAAACAAAAACAATTTAAAATAGCCCCAAAAAGGGCGGTAAACCGACAATAGGAAAAGAATAGGCTATAGGCCCCCGAATATTGGGCGGGGAAACTCCAAAATAATATCTCCATAACCATGTGTTTATCGAGAATAGGTGGGAGAATCGGGTTGGAGAATCCCAAACATCGTGCCATATAGCACAAAAGCAAACGTAAGAATGCTAAAATTAGCGGGTCTTATGCTAAAATTTCATGAGCCGTATCATAGCAAATAGTTGTCCCGCCACATTAAAAAAAATACTCCCAAGAAAGATACACGACACATGAAATGATAGGTGGTAGCTATATATCTCCAGGCATAAAATAAGGGCACCGGTAACGTGCGGCGAGCAAGAAATAGTGTGCTGGTTCGTATCTTTTAGTAGTAAAAAAAGGTTAGCTGATGTGATCGTGTTTTAATTCCTTTGTATCGTTTTGATTATTAGTGGCCCTTGCACGATTACATGCATGCAAGCTGCAAGCAGCGATGACACATGCATGCGTTTGGAAAAGAAAGAAAATATAATGTGCACGATCGTGCGTTCTTTCCTTTATTATTTTTCTTTCTTTGATTTTGAAGAGGAAAAAAGGGAACAGCGCATGGAGGCTCGTTACGAGCTAATTAATAGAGCATGCATGCCGATTAAATTATGCGCTCCAAGCGGGCGCGAGAGAACAAAACAAAGGGGGAGGAGACAAGCCGGAAAAATGGAGCACGTGAGAGTCACGCCTTTGCTATTTAAAATATGCCATGCTAAGGAAAATGGCAGCGGAAAACCCAGTAGCTTTCTTCTTAGATAATCGATATTTATTGGTGGTGGCACAGTTAAAACACATGTCGCCATTTCAATGATTTTTCTGTAGTTAGGGTGCTGAACACACCGCGGCGACAAGGGGACCGGCTTCGCTCGTATCGTCGACGAAATCAGGGTGGACCATTGGTTCACCTACTCAATGAAGCACACACCGTCCGTGTAAGCAACCCCCTGACCCCTATCGTCGTGACTCGGACGAGGACGATTCGTTGACGGCGGGAAAACTCCCATTGTGACTCGAGGATCTTGGCGATGATGGTGACATTGCTTCCATAGTGATGAGATGGCTTCTAGGTTACCGTCATTGAGCAGGCTCATCGCCAACCCGAGCCTCAATCTCTACCATCCGAGATTGATTCTGTAATTCTTCGGTGGCGAGGCGCCCAAGGCGGAGTAGCACTTTGGTAGAATTGGAGAGAGGTCGAAGATCTATGGTGACAGGATGTAGTGGCGATGAGGGTGTAGGGTCTATTGCAAAAGTTACGTCCAACAGAATATGAATTCTTCGGGGCGGTTTTAATTCTGGGTGGGTAAATTTGGTCAGCTAAATTGGGTAGGAAAACCATAAAGATACATCTCATGTACCCTCTAAAGTCTGACGTGGGTGGAGGGGCGAGGGGAATTGGGCGGAAAACCCCACATTTCATGTATGTTCAAAGACTTGATATTTCATGCGTAACTTTTTTTTGGTATACTTAGATTTCCACCGATGGGCGAGACTTGGGCGGGAAAACCCAAAAACTACGTGTGATATAGTCTGTGTAAATGGGCATAAAAACTGCTAAAACAAAATGGGCGGGAAAGCTGCCAAAAGGACCCCTGAAAACTAATTTTGCTATAATCGAAAAATAGACAAAATGCCAAAATAAAAATGGACATGAAAATTACCTAACGGAAACGAGCGAGGAGCCGAGGACTAGTGGGTCACCTACGCCATGAAGCACGCCGCCCACGGCTGGACCTCCGCGTCCCGTCTACAGCAGCCCAACCCCTACCTTCGCCAACTCAGACGAGGTCGACGCCTTGACGTGCGGGAAAACTCCCATTGTGCTTAAGAAAGTTGCTACATGTTGCTTCTCGGTTTGTGGGGTGTGTTGCCTTCAGTGTACAACACCCCAAGGAGGAGAGGTGAAAGTATGCCGATTTATTTGTATTATTTCTCTATCTGTCAGGTAGCTAGGGCTCTTGTGAAATAGGTGTTGAAAATTAGCATGGGGGTACTAGCTACTCCCTCCGTTCCATTTTAATTGACTTCCTATCCAGTAGATACATACACATGTGGTGAATAGGAAGTCAATTAAATTGGAACGGAGAGAGTAGGTACGATCGTGGAAAGGATCCGCCCTTGTATGCTGTCGCAAAGTTGGTGGACGTGGACCTGACCATGCATGCACATGCAATCTCAGTCAAATGGGCTACTGTAGCAAATCTGGCTCGGTGCTACTACTCACGTACTATGAAACAGGCTAGGTAGCTACTGTAGTACTTTTCAACCATGCATTCTTTATTTTCCTTGTGCTGGCTGTTTACGGGAGCCTTAAGGAAAAAACTTTTTTAAAGAAAATTAAAGGAGTAGTGCGAAGTAGGTACTGTACATTCATGATGCATATGCAAGCGGAGCAGGACAGCTAGCTGAGTTAACCGAATCCACTCCGCGTAATATACGTGCATGGCATGGATGCGTGGGCCCAGCCGGAATTAGGCGGTATAGTTTTGAGGGCGGAAATTTCCTCCGGTGGTACCTGCGCACTCCCTTCGTTTCTAACGTGCAGTGTATGGTGAGGCGATCGGCGTCCGTGTCGACGTAACGTGGCTCGTGGTCCCGGAACGCGTCCGGGACCGAGAGCTCCCAGGCAACGGCGCTGCTGGACCTTGCTCTGAAGGTGTTGGCCTTGTCGCTCCGCCACACGGCGGCCGGGAACTGGCCGGTGCCGGCGGCCTCGTCGATCCGGAGGCTGGCCATGGCGACCACGTCATGGTCCGTCTCGTTCTTGGAGAGCTCCAGCGAGATGGACGCGAGCGTGGTGCGGGTCCGTCCGCCGGGTCTTTTGATCTCGTCGACGCAGCAGACGAGGGCCCATGGGAAGCCGCCGGCGTCGAAGGTGCCGGACCGGATGGTGCTGCAGACGCCGAGCGACTTGAGCGTGCTGTAGCCGAGGATGTCGAGCCGATGCGTGGCCTGGATGAAGGCCGACCCTTGCGTAGACGATGTCTTCGTCGCCGCCATGATCGATAATAGATCGCGGCCATCGGAGCAATATTTATCATCTGATCGAAAAGAAACCTTGACGGATCCGTATTTGTCTCGATGGGCTTTCTGGGCCGAGTTTGTGTCAGCCCCCGACTGACTCTTTGAGAGTTCTGAAAAAAAAAAAAACTCTTTGAGATGCCCTCCTCTCCGAGCTCTCTCTTTTGGAATCCACCGTTGCAACTAAAATACTGTCAACTACTTTTTTTTTAGATAAGGGGGTGCGGATCCCCGGCCTCTGCATCCAAAAGATGCACACAGCCACCCGCAATTATTTAACATCCAAGATACAAGTTCACAATTCATGGGTCGCTTAAGGTGGCCACAAAGATCAGCCACTCGAACAAATGAATATTAAACATCTAGACGTCTAGGTTGAAGCCATCCTCCCCGGCTGAAGATAGCCCGCACAATCGACAGCATACGGGTACATCCGGCATCCATAAGCCCACGCTGGTCCGCAGGGAGTAGGAATGACCATGAGTGGATCCAATAGCACGCCTTGTGTATAACCTGCAAATAATGAGTGGAGTTTGATTTGTTAAAAACAATGTCATTTCTACAGTTCCAAGTAGCCCACAAGATGGCCGCAACACCAATACGAATACGAGCTTTAGTAATTTTATCTATGCCATTTAACCAACTACCAAACAGATTCGCAATGCTCGTAGGTGGGTAAACATTAAAAGTGAAGTGCAATAGTCTCCAAATATCACGAATAAACGGACACTTAATGAAGAGGTGTTCAACGGACTCATCCGCATCGCAAAAAACACACTTTTTACATCCAATCCACCTTCTTTTAATCAAGTTGTCTTTCGTCAAAATTTCTTTTCTATTTAGAAACCATAGGAAGATTTTTATTTTTAGCGGGATTTTTAACTTCCATAGATACTTACGTAGGTATCTAGTATGTCCATTTAATAAGTCCTCATAATATGACTTAACCGTAAAGGTTCCATTGGAAGTAAGCATCCATTTAAATTTATCTTCCTCATCTACAAGGTTAACTCGCATAAGCCTCTCAACTAGGTTAAGCCAATGTGTTCTATTATTTCCTACCAATACCCGGCGAAATGGGAGATTAATAGGTACTGTCCCAAGAACATTAGCTATGTGTGTGTTTGTTGGAAGCAATGGCATATAAGGATGGATATTCAGTTTGAAGAGCAACAGGTCCTAACCAGCTATCTTCCCAAAACTGAATCTGCTCCCCATTACCTACTGAAAAGCTGCCCCGCTTAAAGAAATCATCTTTTACCTTCATAATGCCTTTCCAAAAAGGTGAATCCATAGGTTTAACTTGTACTTGAGATAACGTTTTATCTCCTAAGTACTTGTTAACTAATAATTCTTTCCATACACCCTCTTCATTCAAAATTTTATGCAACCATTTACTAAGGAGACATTTATTTTGCACTTCTAAAACCGAAATTCCCAATCCACCTTGATCCTTTGGTCTACAAACCAAGTTCCATTTAGTTAGTCTATACTTCCGTTTGAGTTGATTGCTTTGCCAAAAAAACCGAGAACGATAAAAATCTAATCGTTTTCTAACCCCCTTTGGGATTTCGAAAAACGATAGTAAGAACATTGGTAGGCTTGTTAAAACTGAATTTATAAGCACAAGACGGTCACCGTATGACAACATTCTCCCACCCAAGCCGCCAATTTCTTCTCAAACCGATCCTCCACTGTTTTCCATTCCTTGTTCAACAATTTTCTATAATGTATTGGTATACCCAAATACCTAAACGGTAATGAACCGATCTCACAACCGAAAATACGACGATACTCCTCCTGATCATCTTTAGCTTCCCAAAACAATACAATTCACTCTTGTGAAAATTTATTTTCAGCCCCGAGAGTTGTTCGAAAAGTGCTAATATTAATTTCATATTCACGGCCTTCGCAATGTCGTGTTCGAGAAATAATATAGTGTCATCCGCATATTGAAGGATTGAGACCCCCCCTTCGACAAGGTGAGGAACTAAACCCCCCACTTGGCCATCCTCCTTCGCACGAGAAATTAGGATAGCCAACATATCAACAACTAAGTTAAATAATAGTGGAGACAACGGATCTCCTTGTCTTAACCCTTTGAGTGTCTGAAAATAATGACCAATATCTCGTTAACTCGGATCCTACACTGCCACCTTGTACAAACCGAGCTACCCACTCACACCATTGCGGCGTAAACCCCTTCATGCGTAACGTTTGCTGTAAAAAGGACCATTTCACTTTGTCATACGCTTTCTCAAAGTCAATTTTGAAGAGGACCCCATCCATCTTCTTTTTATGTAGTTCATGTATCGTCTCATGTAAGACAACCACCCCTTCAAGAATATTTCTACCAGGTATAAACGCAGTTTGGGTGGGGCGTACAACTCTACTCGCAATAGAGGTGACACGATTTGTTCCTACTTTTGTGAAAATCTTGAAGCTCACATTCAAGAGGCAAATAGGACGGTATTGTTCAATTTTACTTGCATCTTCTTTTTTTGGTAGCAACGTGATAATACCAAAGTTTAGCTTAAATAACGGCAAGTTTCCCGCACGCAGTTGCGCAAACATAGCCATTAAATCAGCTTTTAAAATTTCCCAGAATTTTTGATAGAATTCAGCGGGGAATCCATCCGGTCCTGGAGCTTTATTATGTTCCATTTGTTGGATTGCCTCAAACACTTCTTTCGCAGAGAAGTCCTGAGTCAAAATCTGGTTTTCTTCTTCAGATATTTGCGGCAAATCATTGATCACACTCTCGTCCAAAGAAAAGTTATTTGTAGCCGGCGCGCCAAATAATTTCTTATAGTACTCCGAAATATAAGTTTTAAGATTTTCCTGCCCAACTATCGTGCCTTCCTCTTGTTCTAATTGTAATATTCTCTTTTTTCGATGTTTACCATTCGCAATAATGTGGAAATATCTTGTATTACTCCCCCCTTCCTGAATGTGTCTAACTTTAGCTCGCTGTGCCCACTTCGATTCCTCATCACGACGCAATTGGGCCAGCTTATCATCCGCCTCTCTCTTGGCTGCCCGCTCGGCTACCGTTAGAGGGGTTGTTTCGCTTTAACATCTAATTCATTACTTAGTAAGATCAATTTATCTCGTAACTTTTGTACTCCCCACTCAAATTCCTCGCCCATCCACGAAGAAATGTCGTAGATGGCGGATTTTATTTTGCCACCGCTCAACTGGTGAGTTGCCCGTTTGGATCGCATTCCATTCACGTGCAATTATGTCATAAAATCCTTCTTGTCGGAACCACGATAGTTCAAAAGAAAATCTGGAACAATTACCCTTAAACGCATGTTCCCCGGTATCTAATAGCAACGGTGTATGATCCGACCCCGCACGGGTAAGAGCTTGCACCGTGACCAGTGGATACTTTTGTTCCCAATCCACACTTGCTAGAAAACGATCCAACTTCTCAAGTGTTGGCGTATCTCGTCGACTAGTCCAAGTATATTGTCTTCCAGACAATTCTAAATCCTTTAGGCTCAAACTCTCTATTATCGCATTACCCCACTAACAGAAGTTTGTGCATGACCCCAGACATCAGAAAACACAAACTCAAGTGGATGTTTGACTACACGACTCGACTCAGAAAAAGGTAGCTGACGACTCTTGCCTTGTTGACAGGCATCACAAACAGTATCAATACTATTATTGGACACAACTGGTAGATCATGACGATGAAGAACATGGCGAACTATGGGAGTGGCAGGATGACCAAGACGCGCATGCCAGTGGGAGGATGACACACGAACACCACTGAAAGCTCGAGAGACCGGCGGCACATCAAGCGCATAAAGACCATGGCAGAGTCGACCTCTAAGTAGAACGTCCCTCGTGTCCCGATCCTTAATAAAAAGTGGAAACGGTGAAATTCAGCAAATACATTATTATCACGTGTAAGTTGAGGAACTGACAATAAACTACGTGCAGCTGAAGGAACTCGAAGGACATTAAGAAGATGCAACTTGTGTGAATTATGAGTAAGAAGTGAAGCCTGACCAATATGTGAGATGTGCATACCTGCTCCATTGGCGGTGCGAACCTTATCATGACCACGATATGGCTCCTGAGTGGAGAGCTTGCCCATGTCACTCGTCAGGTGATTGGTAGCTCCCGTATCCATGTACCATGTAGGATCGATGGGATATGAAGGAGTATGTCCATGCTCATGACTCGCCAAAGCAGCTTGTTTTTCATTGCCTTTGCCGTTGTTGCCAATGCCCAAAAAATCACGCTTGAAGCGGCGATGACAGCGTGATGCAATGTGACCTTCAAGGCCACAAAGCTGACAGGGGACCTGGGCACCGCAGGAAGGACAACAGACTCGTGGACGGCCACCCCCGCCCGTGGGGGCGTTGGTAGGCTGCGAAGGCGGAGGAGTACATTATAGAAAACACAAGTTTGTCAACTACTCTCCCTTTGTCACATAATTATAAGATTTTCTTACAACTAATATAGGAGTACATTGGCTGTAATATCATCTTATATTAGGGGGCGGAGAGAGTAGAAAGTTTCAGTCCACACTCTACAAATAATCTCTCACTTCTTGTGACCCTAGCTATTTTATACTACTATTTAGTATTGTGTTTAGTCAAAAGAATAAGATGCTCACATATACTAGTATAAGGTATTTTCAGGTAGTTTGGTTATTCCTTTCGTGTGAAGACTTGTCTCTCCTTACAACTTGGTACGAATCTATGTTTAAGTCGAATGTTTATCAAAATTTAAGATATTTTTCGTATGAAATTTAGTGTTTGGATTTATTTTAGGGTAGCTGCTGGATCTGTCGTGCCATAAAATACATCACATGTTATAATATGTTGTTCTCGGGGCCCTAAAAATCTCCATTTTGGTGATGTATATTTTACATTGAGATGTTTATGTGTCTTAGGGCATCACTTTTTAGGTTTCGTGTACGAAATATAGGGCACACATTTCAGACGATGTAAAATAGGGAAGCAGCAATATTCCAAATGATGCAAAATAGTGGATCACACCTTGTGCCATGTATTCACAATTGCAAACATATCTGACATAAATATCATGAAAATCATATATAAATGATTATAAACACAAATAAAATACAAAATTTGTTAAACACCTCGTGTGCAAGGTGTAGGTCGTCGGCCGGTGTTGGTTGGTGCTACGTCGACGACAAGGGGGCACGACAGAGGACACGATTGGGGGGAGGGCCTCCACGGCAAGGAAAGACGACCATAGAGTCCAGGTCGCGCCCGGGATAGCTGTGGTGGCTCCCGTGGCCAGAGCATCCGGGTCGTGTGGTGCACGCCGCACTGCACCCATCGGCGATCAAATCCAACCTCTATGGGGTGGTGGACCCGCAGACGATCGGCGGAGAGCAGCGATGGGCAAATCAGCCAAAAGTAGCTCGGTGACGGGGTGAAAAGATTCACGGCGGCGACGGGGGCGGGCAGCCATCCCAAGCTACAAGGCACGGCGCGGCGGGGCTCGGTGAGGCACTGTGGGGACGGAGGGCGATCGGGGAACTGCGGCGGAGCTCGACTTGGCCGGAGGCAGTGGGCGGTCGGGAGGGGGGACGGGGAGGCTCAAACGCCGCATCCTCATAACTAAAAATTCAAATTCATATTCATGAGTTTATAGCATTGTTAATATACCTTTGTAATCGAGTAAATGTTGTATGAATTGGCTTTGCTGCATATCTGATGCTTCGGCACTCTTGTTAATAGGTCATCAATCATCACACCATTTGGTATAACTGTGGAATGGTGTTAGGTGTATGATTGATTCGTTAGGCCATTTTAGAAATACTAGTTCAGCATCATTTGACATTATGTTGCTCCAACTGATCTTACTTGTCCCCACAATCTGAAACATAATGTTGTGCATGGCTGCATGTTGTGCCAATTACCTTGTAAGTATGCATTGCCATATATATTGCCATCCCAATCTGAAATACCAGCTCTTCATTTGTTTCAAGTTTAGTGAAGCTAGCAAGTTTTGTACGGACTCGTGATTAGCTGTAGAGCAGCAGCTTTTTGTGGTGCTGACAACAACTTATCTAGTGTATTTTATCAGCATCATAGATTCTGGCGCCAAAACCCTGCGAGGCCGGCTGTATATCTGGCACATTGGGAAGACGGGTTCATTTCGCTGGTTTCATATTTCCCACAATACCAAGCATGAAGCATGGCTAGAGGACTTCAAAGCTGTGAATATTTCACCCACTCCTTGTGTTGCGTAGACTGTAGTCTCCTCGCATTGTCTTTGGAAAAGTTTGTTACTGTTTGCCGTTGTGAAATAAGTTTATATATAGGTGTAATATAATAGTAGGTGAAAATGCTCCAGGTACATAACCCTCTAGAAAAGCAAAGACATATAGAAACGCCTGGCGATGTAAAAAAATAAATCTAAAAGCATGTGTATGAATGTTCATGTATTTTATGCCCTCATAATTATAAACAAATTTACGGCCCAAGAGAAGAATAATATTCCCATGATCCCGAGTGGCTGTATTTTTTTCACATAAACAAAAACCTTTATTTTCTTCGCAAATTTTAGAACAAACAAAAGGCTTGGGCATGTAAATTTTATATGAATTGTTTTAACACTCTGAAGTAGGAGTTCTACACGAATTCTATTGTCACTTTCTTGCTGTGTCCTTTCATCCTATCTCCTCGCCTGTTATTGGAGTTGAAAATCAACATTTCAATCTTGACACTGGATTTATAGATTAGGAATTTCTTGTAACTTCCACTGGATTTCTTGTAGCCTGGTAGCACTACCAACAGTATTTCTTGTAACTTCCACTGGATTTATAGATTAGGAATTACTGTATGATGCACTTGTAACTTGAGCTAACTTGGTGTCTTTTATCTCTCGGCAAGACTCCGGCACCTTGCCCTGCGATGGCAATCTTAATATCTTCCACGATGAGTGAAGGCATTATATACTTGGATGTATTTTGCTGGTTGCTAAGGAGAGCGAATATATAGTTCCTGCGGTGAGATTTCTCTCTGGTGGCTGTTTGCATACTCTACCAAATCTTCCTACGTTGAGCTTGTAATTTCCATCGAAACAATACACTTCCGCGACTAGTTTTTTTTACTGCTTCCGTAACTAGTTAGTTAAGTAGAATCGTGCATCCGTTAAATCAAATTTACAAGTGGAGCAACATTCAGAAAATAAATACAATTACAAGTGAACCAGTAGCTGGGCTAAGCTAGTTGAGATTTTAGAAACAAGCTAACACAAGTTTCTGTGACTTTATTGGACACATGAGGCAATGACATGTACTGTTTGCAGTATTCCTCCAACTCCGGGCAGTTGTGACTTCGCGCCACCTTCACAGTGGCGAGCGCGTTTGGGACCGTCATGACCTTCTCGGCCAGCAAGTTCATGCATAGGCGCTTCATCCTCTCTAAACGGAACCGGCACGCTGCCGCGAGCATATCTCCAACCACCGTAGTGAAATCTCCGGCAATAAGGTCTAGGTCGTCAATAAGAGGCAGCTCGTCGGTGTAGATGAAGTGGAGCATGGCCTTGAAAACGAAGAATGTGATGTTGTGGATCCTCACGTGATTACCATTGGTTGCTGATTCCACTGCCTTGTGAAGGACCGCCGAGCGTGCCGCGATCACAAGTCTGTGGCCACGGATCTCGCTCTCTTGGACCAGAAACTTGACGTCTGACCCCTCTTGGCTTGCCAGCAGCTGCTCTAGATGCAATGCCAAGTCGGTCGGCGGCACGACGATCATGGCTCCGACATTGGCGTTGGCAGTGCTAGTGCATGACACGGTGACCACCTGGAATTCACCGTTTATTGTGAGGGAGCCATCATAACCCAGGTACTGTGAAGTGGCAGATTCTAGAGTAATGAACCGTCGAATCCCGTAGGACTGCCCCACCCTAGTATAGACGGCCATTTGTCCAGTCTCGTGGGACAATACCGGAGATTTTCCGCTAGGGTCATCGATCCTAAAGAATCCCGAGGCTTTGACATTGACAACAACAGCAGCAGGAGCATCCAAGAGCGTGAGGAAGACGCCGATGTGCTCCTTGCCATCCTCTTCTTTCATCCATAGGTACACGTCTATGGCCCATTCGTAACCGCCAATCTGGAAAGTGCCAGATCGAATATACTCATCAACAACATGTCTTCTCTGCCGCGCAGCGTTCAAGTTCCTCATCGTGAACTCGTGTGTTCCCCTGAACACCGTTGACGGGTTATAGCTCGACATGCTTTTGTGCGGGTGCAGGCTACTGCTGGTCCACGAACGGGCCACCGCATGCCTCGCTACTTTCCTTGTCACCTCGTTCATGAAAGGGCCACAATCTTTCTCGAGCTCTTTGTACTCCTTTGTGGTCTCCACGGCCTGGTAGACGTCCGAATTAGACGCCAAGAACTCGATGCAGGATGCCTCGAGCTGCCGGCAGCTGTGTCTGCCATGCACCTGCATCAGCGTCATCATGACATTGTCGACATCGATGTTCTCAGAGAGAATCTTCTCGCACATGAGCCTCAGCCTCTCGAGGTCATAGAGATCCGCGGCCACGAGCAAGTCCTGCGCCATGGCCACGGCGCATGCCCCTTTCTTCGGTCTAGGCTGCTCGTCGGTGTAGATGAAGTAGAGCATGGCCTTGAAGGTCGAGGCGCTCATGTCACTGATCTCGAGGCGCCGCGTGCGCGTGCTCCGCTCTTTCATATCTCCGCGAAAGAACTGGGCACGGAAGACGGACGACCGCATCGCCAGAACCATCTTATGCGCCGGGATCTCGGTGTCTTCCACTAAGAACGTGACATCTGGCACGCACCTTCCCCTGAGAAGCCTGTGGAAGTCCCGTGAGATGCTCGGCGGCGGCGGCAAGGAGACGGCGCAGTCTCTGGTGGCTCCAGCGACGGCAGGGTCCTGCCGGAGGACGTCGACGGTGCAGTGTATGGTGAGGCGATCGGCGGCGTCCGTGTCGACGTAACGTGCCTCGTGGTCCCGGAACGCGTCCGGGACCGAGAGCTCCCAGGCAACGGCGCTGCTGGACCTTGCTCTGAAGGTGTTGGCCTTGTCGCTCCGCCACACGGCGGCCGGGAACTGGCCGGTGCCGGCGGCCTCGTCGATCCGGAGGCTGGCCATGGCGACCACGTCATGGTCCGTCTCGTTCTTGGAGAGCTCCAGCGAGATGGACGCGAGCGTGGTGCGGGTCCGTCCGCCGGGTCTTTTGATCTCGTCGACGCAGCAGACGAGGGCCCATGGGAAGCCGCCGGCGTCGAAGGTGCCGGACCGGATGGTGGTGCAGACGCCGAGCGACTTGAGCGTGCTGTAGCCGAGGATGTCGAGCCGATGCGTGGCCTGGATGAAGGCCGACCCTTGCGTAGACGATGTCTTCGTCGCCGCCATGATCGATAGATAGATCGCGGCCATCGGAGCAATATTTATCATCTGATCGAAAAGAAACCTTGACGGATCCGTATTTGTCTCGATGGGCTTTCTGGGCCGAGTTTGTGTCAGCCCCCGACCGACTCTTTGAGAGTTCTGAAAAAAAAACAACTCTTTGAGATGCCCTCCTCTCCGAGTTCTCTCTTTTCGAATCCACCGTTGCAACTAAAATACTGTCAACTACTCTCCCTTTGTCACATAATTATAAGATGGGCAGCGCTGAGCGTCCTCCGGAGGATATGGGGCAAAAATCCTCCGCCTCCAGAGAACGCCACGTGTCTCTCCATGGCCAACACCATGTGCGTCTCGCTCTCGCCTTTTCCCGCACAGAAAAAGAAAGGGACGGAAAAGATCCCCTCCACACGAATGTAATCCCCACAACCACACACACGCGAGGTCACCTGGGATACGCCTTACTCCGGCGAGAGACGCTCCGACGACTGGTGTTGCAGCATCGCCGCCCATCAAGAGCTCCATTTCTGGCGAGCACCAGTTGCAGCAGATTTCTCCTTCTAATGATGCAAAACGAAATAACAATCGTAGCAAGAAAATCCACTACAAGAAATATGTCAACTAGTGACTCACAAATTTGGTCACTAAAAGGTCATCATTTTTCATCTGTGACATTTTTATGACCAAAATCTGAAGGTCACATACGGAGCGTCTCAAACGGTCATATGTGAACTTTTTTTTTAATTGGTCATAACCATCTATGACCAAATCTGAGGGTCATAACTCTTATGACCAATTAATTTGGTCACGCTCTGTCTGTCATGGCCACGTCAGATCCGACGTGGCCAATCCTACGTGGCAAAATTGTGACCAAATAAGAAGGTCATGGATCAGAATCAGCCCAGTTCGATCCTTTACATGGGCCAGGCCCAACAATTCAGCCTATTTATATATTTTTTTTCTGTGAATTCTGGGCAGCAACATAGGCCAAGCCCAATAACTAAGCCTATTGTTTTTATGGGCGGCGGCCTTTTTGGCCCAATAGTTTCTGTTTTCTTTTTTCAAAAGTTGGGTCCACCAGTCAGATTGGGTCCCAGTTGAAACTGTCAGGCTACAGTGGTGGCTCCCAGTTGTCAGGTATACATTTTTCAGACCTAAAATTCCAGTAACGAAATAAACAATATCTAAAAGGGAACATGCAGAAAACAGAAGCAATAATAATAACAGAGCCAGTGGCCAAACTTTGCACATTACAATCATTACAATCAAACCAAGTTCACATCGGTTTACAAATTATACATAGTCTATTCAGCTACCTGAAACACAATTAACTATCAAAATAAAACTAGCTATCGAGGTATAACTAGCTCCAATGAACTGGAACTCTTCTTCATGGCATCCTGCAGCTCTCGGCGAAACTGAATGAAGGCCATCTTCTGCATGTTGATAAAACAAAATGGTCAGGAACAAAATAAAAGCAAATCTAACATGTTAACTACCCAAGTAAATACTAACAGCCAGAAATCAGTAAATTTCATTGGTACCAACAGTTAGGAACTGAAAAAATGCACCAATAATTTCCCAGAATATAACTCAATTTCACTCAATTTTCATCAAACATATATTTTTCACTTTCGAACAGAGCACATGCATGAATTATGGCCTAACCCACTCGTAAGCCTAGCACATACATTAGGTCATTGGCAAGCAAGTACTCACCATAGTGGTTAGAGCATCACCACCACGGAGCACATAGTCGAAGCCGAGCCTACCAGTTCACAGCCATCCTAGGAACAACAACAGCAGCACGACCATTAGATATTAAGGGTCAGGAAAAAAACTGCAAGCAACAGGAACATGATGTGTGCGTGCGTTTGAGTTAAGCAGCGCTCTGAGTTGTTGTCACATATAAGAAATATAGCTAGAGTTACAGCTGTAGCAAACTAAACATTGTAGCATGGTCCTTAGTATGCCATCAAAAAACTTGAATTATACATGTGTGTTCACATTTGTTGTAAAACAAATAATAGGCCAACAATAAAAGACCGAGCATAGATATGATATGCAAATAAAACATTGAGAGCTATAAAAAACAATAACTGTGAGCTAAAAATAGAACAACCAGGCATAGCTTAAGTTGATTAGTTATGGGAACATTTTATCCAAACCAACACAAGTCCAGTGGATTAATCAAATCAGGCATGTTGTGGTAGATTAACAAGATAGATATGATATGCAAAGAAATCTGCCGCTGCATGTTCAATCCAGGAAAAAACATTCCACAAAAACTACCTAGATTAACAAGATAGATAAGATTAGGAAGCCATCAGAGACCTCCCCACTTGGCGCTTGCGGGTGTAGTACGCCACACTGCCCACTTCTCCTGGTTCCCCTCCGACCAATTCAGCACCTCCTCCGACAGCCGCAAGATCTCCACAATGTCACCAGCAGAAAAATCTTCCACGATATCAACTTTTTGAGCAAATTTACAAGCAGCTACCAAATATCAGGAATGTAAATGACAGTATGACTATGTATTGTGCACAACTAGCATTGTCGAAGGACTCATTCTTGTGGAGCTAGCAAACACCAGGACTTCACATGACTTTGCTTGCCCGTTAATCCCATTTGATTCACTGTCCTCATCATCTGCAATATTTTACACAGCAATATCAAAATACAGTAATCTTTCCAAGAAATGATATTTGCATACAATGGGAGAAAAGATCAATCTAACTTTAAGTGGCCAAAGGGTTATAAGATACAAGTGCAGAACGTTTCCTAAAATAACAAAGGTGATCCAGAGATATTTAGTTCAACCCCAAACATTTTGGGATATAAAAATGACTAATGATATGGTTTTATTCGTCATGCATGAGCGAAAGCCAATAACAGGAATTTGATCTAATCAATTTCAACAGAATACATGTACTACAGGGGGCAAGCTACTCTTAGTTCAGGTTGCATTCGTTAAGCTACAGCGGGCACAACACACACAACTATGCACGCTGCAGCCATAGATCACTACCAGAACTACAAACCGGCAGTATCAGATCAACAAACATCTGCCAGCAACCCCACCAAGTTCAGTTACAAGAATACAGAAAACAAAGTAGAAAGTGAGACAGTACCAATTTCAGTTTCTCTTTTAGGTATGAAGCCATTGAACTGCATACAAAAGGGAGTTTCTTACAGTTTGATTTATCCTCGAATGTCTACATCACTTCCACTGGAATACAGCGAAGAATGCAGCTGCACAACAATTTTTGTGAGGCACCAATTTTGTGAGGTCGAATCTGTGGGCAGCAAATGTTCAGTTTACAATGTTCCATCTGCAACAATCTCTAGCTTGCACAACAATCTGTGGACTGATTACCAATGAAAGAACAAATAACCATGATGCAAAAAAAAAACAAGAACAAGCAAGGCATGTGAGGCAGGGCGCGGGAGGCTAGTCTCACCTGTGCTCCATCTTAGCAGCAACGTTGGGAAGGAGAGGAAGCAACCAACGACGAGCTGTACGGCGAGCGGGATAAGACGGAGAGGAGCCAGGCGTCAATCTGGGCCGGGGACGGCAACCTGGATGGTGACGGGGACGGCGGGCTCGACGGTGACGGCGACCACAAGCGTAAGGCGCGGCTGGAGCGGGACACCCGAGCTGGAGGCAACGCCACCGCGTCGCTGGCACCGGAGAGGCAGGGTGGGGACGCAGGTGGTCGGAGAGGACGGCGGCACCGGCCTTGTAGGGGAGGAGCGGATCCGGCTGCTCTTCGGAGCCATCGTTGTCGAGGACGAGCAGATCCAGATGCGTTGCAGACGCGGTGGACCTAGGGGCTCGACGAGGCGGAGGACGGAGGTGGCCTGGGAGGCTACGGCGATGGCACTCCAGTGCTCGCCAGCGGCGGGATCGAGAGGGAGTCGCCGCCGCCGTCGCTACTCAGCGAGAGAAAGGGGACGGGTTCGAGTACGAGAGAAGGTAGGGTTTGCCGGGGAGGCGGCGACTCGGGGATTATATTGCGGACGTGCCCGCTTGCAACCATCGGATCGCATCGGACGGTCGCAGTGCTCTAGCACCTGTCTAACGGGCCAAAAACCCGGAAGGAGATCACAGGCTGCACCAGTTTAGGCCCTCTTAGGCAGAATAATAAAGAAAGAAAAAACTATAACTTTTGAGCTCAAATAAGAAAGTTTAAGGACTTAATTTTCGATAAAGTTAGAGCGCACCAAATTTAAAAAATATATGACCATATTTATTTTCTTTGCACCTTGGAGTGGCGAACAATGTTGCCGAAGAAAGTTTTTATTTTCTTTGCACGAAAAAGTCATTTTTTATTTTCAGAAAATGGGGTTTTTTGTGAAGGGCCTACCAAATATTTGTTGCAAAATTGGATCACAACATTTTAAAAAATATTAGACCACATGATATGTACAAATAACCAAATGTTTGGGTGTATAAAGGTTTCCATCCACCTCTCGTGAAAAAGACAAATTTGTGTCGATTCAACAGGAAGCGGGTCAAATTTGAACTACAAGTGCTTCGTAGTTTGCTCATGATTTTTTGAAAAAATTATTTTTAGATACACAAGTACCTATTTCATCAAAGATATACCAAGATTCTTGCAGGATTCGACACCTAGGTATGAACGGTCATGTCAGTCGTTTTGACCGTATTTTGAAATCGGCATCAGAAATTCAAAAAAAATCAAAAAATAGGAAATCCTTCGCGATGTGTCGTTGTATGTGACCTAGTTTCGAGAAAAAAATATAAACTTGGAATACATCAAATAGTTTTAAAAAGTGTTCACAGAAATGAGCTATCATGTATGAAGATTCACACCTTTCAGGGCAAATGACGGATGTTATGGCCACTTTCATGACATAGTTTGTTTAAATGATCTCATCTTTTGCACAAGCGTGCACCTTGGAGTGGCGAACAATGTTGCCGAATAAACTTTTTATTTTCTTTGCACGGAAAAAGTCATTTTTTATTTTCAGAGTGCAAAAAATGGGGTTTTTTGTGAAGGGCCTACCAAATATTTGTTGCAAAATTGGATCACCACATTTAAAAAAATATTAGACCACATGATATGTACAAATAACCAAATGGTTGGGTGTATAAAGGTTTCCATCTACCTCTCGTGAAAAAGACAAATTTCTGCCAATTCAATTGGAAGCGGGTCAAATTTGAACTGCAAGTGCTTCGTAGTTTGCTCATGATTTTTTGAAAAAATCATTTTTAGATAGAAAAGTTCCTATTTCATCAGAGATATACAAGATTCTTGCAGGATTCGACACCTAGGTATGAACGGTCATGTCCGTCGTTTTGACCGTATTTTGAAATCGGCATAAAAAATTCAAAAAAAAATCAAAAAATAGGAAAACCTTCGCGTGGAGTCATGATTTGTGACCTAGTTAGCACAAAAAAAATATAGAATTGCAATACAGAAGTTGAATTGAAAAGGTGTTCTCAGAAATGAGTTATCATCTGCGAAAATACTATACCACATAATATTTACAATTAACCAAATGGTTGTGTCTTAAAATGTTTCCATTCACCTCTTGTCTTACAATTAACCAAATTGGTATAAGTTTATCAAATTTGGATAAACGGTTGATTTACTACAGATTTTAAACTATAGTTAAAAATAATGCTTTACATGATTCCGTAAATAACAAGTTAGTGCACGACTAAAATATATGTTTTTATTATAGCACTGTATTCTACACATTCATACGAATCCATAGACTACAAAAACATTAAAAACGGAATTACGGTTGATTTGATATGAATTTCTGAAGGTTGCCTAAAAATCTGTCCAAAGGCAAATCCGAAAATAAAAAGGAAAAAGGGGAAGGCTGCTTGCTGGAAAAAAAAAGGAAAAAGGGAAGCCTAAATGGGCCAGGTAAATGTGGCCCATCAAGAAAAATAGAAGAAGGAAAAAAAACGAATAGAACATGGGCTTGGGTTGGGCTGCGCGCGCGCGAGGGAAAAAAGGGAGGGGGGCGTGCGGCTGCTTTCTGGGCTTCGGCCCAGTTGATCTGTCCAATCTTTTATTTTTTACGTTTTTCTTTTCTATTTTCTGGGCTGCTTGGCCCGGTTAGGTTAGGTCCCCTTTTTTTAATTCTTTTTCCTTTTCTGGTTTTCTCTATTTCTTTATAACTTTTGTTTTAAATGTCCAAATCAACTCAAACTAGTTTCTAAAAATTTATAAAACTAATATCTATCATTTAACATATTCAAGCACACTTTTCCAATATATTTAAAAAATAAAAATTCAAAATATTGCATAATTGCTTAATTTACACTTTATGTCAATTTTAAAATAGGTTTTTAATAAAATCATTTGTGACTTATTAAAATCAAATAAAATTACCACAAATGTAAATATTGAAAATAAGCGATTTTAAACTTATTTGTTTTTCAAATAAATATAATTGAATCAAAACATTTTTTTAAATAGAATATGCTTTAAATAATTTAAAACACTTTGCAAATATGGTTTTACGTTTTTAATAAATAGTCAAAAGTTAAATATTTACAATCAAATACTTGGAATAAACATTTTATGAGATGAAGGTGTCTTTGAGAAATTTTAAATCATTTTAAATAAATTGGGGTTATTGAAATACCTTGGATAAAAGAAATTAAACTAAACTCCAATTTTGAATTAATGATTACTTGACAGATTTGTCAACAGTCAACACCTCCTGTCAACAGGTCCCACATGTCAGTGTGGTGACATGTAAGCACAAATGACACATAGGCGGTGACATGTAGGCGCGATGAAGTGACATGTAGGCGAGACCGCTGAGGTGTCAGTCCAGTCATATCAACACATCCTGATAATGGCTCCACCTGTCAGCGAGTTCACCATGACTGAATATGGACACGTAAGCGACATATGGCTGCCACGTGGGCATGATTGATGAGGTGGCTGTCCAATCGTTCCTCATGACCAATCGGAATGGTCGTAAATAAGGTCATACGCAACTGCTGTCTACATTATGACCAATTTGTGTAAATAGATTTATGACTTTTTGGACCAAATTGGTCGTTAATTTTTTGGATTAGGACCCTACAAACCAGCTCATGACCAAGTGGGTTAAAATGGTCATAGATCTATGACCAATATTTTGAAAGTCACTATCAAAAGGTCACTAGTTGACATATTTCTTGTAGTGATCCTTCTATCGATGCAAAATGTAATAACGATCATAGCAAAAATCACCTTCCAATGATACAAAACGAACCAACCGGGGTAGCAAAAATCTTCTTTTAATGATGCAAAACAAAATAACAACCGTAGCAAAAATTTCCTTCAAATGATATAAAAGGGATGAACGGTGGTAGCAAAAATCTCTTCTAATGATGCTAAACGAAGGAGCGCTGGTAGCACAAATTTGCCAGAAACCCCAGATACGGTAGCATGGCCTCCCACCGACGGCAGCACCGCCGTCCCTCGCCGGTAGCAGCGACCCCCACCGACGGTAGCACCGGCTCCCACTGAAGGTAGCAGCGCGGACCAGCAGCTGCAGCGCCACACCAACCCGGCCCTTGCAGCATCCCACACCACACCGGACTCGCCACATCGCCATCGCTCGAGACGGCACCGCCGCCCACCATCGGCAGCCCCTTGCAGCACCGCTTTCCTGCCCTTGAAGCATACGACGACGAGGTGCTCCGCCGTATGCAGCAGCAGCCGTCGCATGGGGAGATCTCAATCTCGCCTCAAAATTTTGTCAGAGAAGAAGACGGCAGGGAGGATTTTTTTATGTTGGTACAAGGAGAGGGGTGGGATTTGGGCCGGCGGCGTTGCGATGGCGCCGCGGCGGCGCGTGCTTGGGTCAGCGGTGGCGAGTTACTGGGTGAGGAGCAAGCGGCGGTGTGTGGCTGTGTGAGCTCTCCATGGCAGGGACGTGCAGGAATTGTAATGTGAAACGGGAAGATAAGTCTGAACGTGGGTGGGACCCACCAGCGCTTGTGGTTTTTCCACAACGTGAGAGGACGCGTGGCGAACGATGGACCGGAGGACGCGCGTCTCCAATCCTCCGGATGATACGAAGCATTTTCCTTATAAGATTTTCTTACAACTAATATGGGAGTACATTGGCTGTAATATCATCTTATATTAGGGGGCGGAGAGAGTAGAAAGTTTCAGTCCACACTCTACAAATAATCTCTCACTTCTTGTGACCCTAGCTATTTTATACTACTATTTAGTATTGTGTTTAGTCAAAAGAATAAGATGCTCACATATACTAGTATAAGGTATTTTCAGGTAGTTTGGTTATTCCTTTCGTGTGAAGACTTGTCTCTCCTTACAACTTGGTACGAATCTATGTTTAAGTCAAATGTTTATCAAAATTTAAGATATTTTTCGTAAGAAATTTAGTGTTTGGATTTATTTTAGGGTAGCTGCTGGATCTGTCGTGCCATAAAATACATCACATGTTATAATATGTTGTTCTCGGGGCCCTAAAAATCTCCATTTTGGTGATGTATATTTTACATCGAGATGTTTATATATGTGTCTTAGGGCATCACTTTTTAGGTTTCGTGTATGAAATATAGGGCACACATTTCAGATGATGTAAAATAGGGAAGCAGCAATATTCCAAATGATGCAAAATAGTGGATCACACCTTGTGCCATGTATTCACAATTGCAAACATATCTGACATAAATATCATGAAAATCATATATAAATGATTATAAACACAAATAAAATACAAAATTTGTTAAACACCTCGTGTGCAAGGTGTAGGTCGTCGGCCGGTGTTGGTAGGTGCTACGTCGACGACAAGGGGGCACGACAGAGGACACGATTGGGGGGAGGGCCTCCACGGCAAGGAAAGACGACCATAGAGTCCAGGTCACGCCCGGGATAGCTGTGGTGGCTCCCGTGGCCAGAGCATCCGGGTCGTGTGGTGCACGCCGCACTGCACCCATCGGCGATCAAATCCAACCACTATGGGGTGGTGGACCCGCAGACGATCGGCGGAGAGCAACGACGGGCAAATCAGCCAAAAGTAGCTCGGCGACGGGGTGAAAAGATTCACGGCGGCGACGGGGGCGGGCAGCCATCCCAAGCTACAAGACACGGCGCGGCGGGATTCGGTGAGGCACTGTGGGGACGGAGGGCGATCGGGAACTGCGGCGGAGCTCGACTTGGCCGGAGGCAGTGGGCGGTTGGGAGGGGGGACGGGGAGGCTCAAACGCCGCATCCTCATAACTAAAAATTCAAATTCATATTCATGAGTTTTAAAATTCTGATAAAAAATGAAGATGCAGCTAATAGTATATCCTCAGAGCGTGCAAAATATCAAATTTAAATACTTTGTATTATGATCTACAAAAAAATGAATAAAGTGTGAATCTGAGTATGCATCTTTTCAAATCTCTAAATTTATCAGTTTTGTGTAGCTCATGATATAACTATTTAAAATTGATATTTTCGTTTGTGGGATACGACACTGGCTACAACAATAATCAGAATTTTTAAAACTCATAAATATGATGTTTTGAAAGAAAAAAAATCAAGGTAGAGAGCACTGGAGTTGGGGAGCCAAAAACATGAAATTTGTTCTTCAAACATGAAAAACAATTCACAAAAAAAATCAAAAGCACAGGTACAAATAAAGTATATGAATCAAGCATCTACACGTGTAAAATCTAATATGCACATCTAAGAAAATTCAGATTTTGCTCTCTTGCCGAAGTTGAGAATCGGACCTCTAACTTGGGTTTAGGCATACAACTCCTCGCACCGGATCAAGTAAAACGTTAACCATCTTTGACTCTTGTCGTCTTCCCAAGTGCCCCGCGCGGCGACTCCCCACCGGCGGCAGCACCCTCGCCGGCGCAACGCGAGGACCTTCCAGTGTTGCGTCTGTTGCCCGCGTCAAGATTTGGGATTCCCACTGGCTCGATTTTGGACAGAGGTAAATCATCCTTCGCAGCTAGCTAGGGTTTCCCGACGGGTGGCATGGATTTTTGTATGTCCCGAACATCGATCATGCTTTCTTGAATCTACTGGTCTGGATTCTGTATCCTTAACTTGCAATTTCCTGGTTAGCCTTTCCTCAAAACAAAACAAAATCTCGTTAGCCCATGGAGTATTATTTCACACCCTGATCAGATTTACTAATCACTATTCGCAGCTAGAGTTTCCTGCTGCACTGCATCCATGAGGTTGTCGTCTTGTATCTACGGACTGTCGTCTCTGCCGAACACATTAACTTTCTTGTAGTGTTTTAGTTTGCCCAAATCAGACGCACTAGCCAATAGCTGATGCAAATTGTTGTACGCTCTATGCATAAATTAGTTTGACAGCACTAACCAGGTTGACTTGCCATGGGGGGTGTGCCGATTGCAAATCAGATTGACTACCTATGGAGTACATTAGTACCGTATCTTATTCACTACTAGTTTTTGTTTAATGCAAACTGTTGGTTAGTCAGATTTGATAGCATGGAGTATTTAGTCCCAAACTCATTCACTAGCCATTGTTTAAATTCGAATTGTTGTTTAATCTACTGCCTAAATCTTTTTTTTTCGAAACAAACTGCCTAATTCTAGTTGACGACACTGATCCCCTCTTTAACACTTTCCCTCAAACCCATAGATATCAGCTCAATATGGGAGGTGAGAGGCAGCGGGTCTCCACTGCCGTATCGAAGGTGCTTGACGACGACGACCTCCTTGTCAGATCCTCCTCCGCATCACCTTCCCCACAACCCTTGTTTGCGCCGCTCTCGTATGCAAACGTTGGCTTCACCATGCCTCTGATCCAGTCTTCCTCCGCCACTTCCGCAAGCTCCACCTGCCCCACCTCCTCGGCTTCTACATTGCACAATGGCGGCCAGACACTTTGCGCTTCGTCCCGTTGCTGCCTCTGCCACCAGAGCTCGCTGCCGTCATTCGTCACGCGAGTTTCGACTTGGACACCAGCCAGGGCATACAAGCAAGCACCTACATCATGAACTGCCAGAATGGCAACGTCTTCACCAAAAGCCACGACTTAAGTCGATTGACACTCGGAGTGCACAACCCACTTTGCAGCGGGAAAAGCTCGGCCATCGTCCTGCCATTCCCACCCTTCCATCTGGAGACCAACTTCTGCAAATGGGCGGATCTTCTCTGCAAAGAAGAAGGTGGCATCATATCCTACTTTTACTGTTGATTGAGATGGCCACGGACAGAACAAAATCTGCGGTGCACGTATATATGTTGCAAGATGGTGTCTGGTGCACACCTCATACCTTGGCCGACCACCCCTCTTGTCCACTATGGGAAAACAAGCGTGTGCTGTCTGGCAACAAAATTTATATTGCAGCTGCCCCAAGGGACATTATTGTCTTCGATGACGACCTCAAGTTTCTCCACAATTCAGCTCCCACATGGGATGGATTACGGCGCTAGAGATACCTTGTTGTCACGGGCTGATGATGCTTCTAGCATATATCTCATTAACGCAAAGGAGTTTCAAGTTTGCATCTGGCTCCATAAGGGGGACAATTGGTTTCTGGTAGACACCGTCTGTTTGCGTGAGATGTATACTAATTTGAGGATGTCAGATTGCAAGGATGAGCATGAGTATACTGCTCTTGAGGTACGCCAGGGGGGGACAATGCTGAGTTTGTATTCTTCGGGATGGGTCGATGCATACTCTATCTAGATATGAAGTGCAGGACACTGCGTAAAGTGTATGAGGTAAACAATACATATTGGAGATATCATATCTATCCTTTTAAGATGATCTGGCCTCCCACATTCCCTGCACTCAAGGATGATCCTTCAAGGTATGCCTTTTTTCTCATTAGATAATATGTATACATATTGCTCTTGTTGAGGTTAGAAGATTTGCAACTTTTGAGTGCACATGTTAGTTTACTATCCTTGCGCTAGCCACTAGTCTTTGTGTCCATTTGATATTATGCTACTTAATACGTCAACCCTGATCCTTTATTTTACATGAAACAGACATACCATATGAAGAAAAAGTATACCATGGAGCTTGTTTACTTACGTCATCAGTGACAATGGTGGCATCAAGGGAAGAGCGAGCGTGGCTGGTAGTAGTAGTTCTGACTGTTTATTTTTTCAGTAGGTCTTACCGGAATAATTAATCAGGAATTCAGATACTATGTAGTTATCATTTGGTATCCCCTCAGAGCTAGGCATGTAAGTCAATTCTGTGGTGAACTCTCCCACGTTGATATTAACCGAAAGAAAAATTCCAGATTTTGCAGAATTGGATTTTTTTAATGCATAAGTTAATGGTCTGAAAAATTCGATAATTCCCCAGAAGGAAAAGGATATTCGCATGAGCTCTGTTTTGCTTCCTCGAACGCATCGATAGACAAAACTCAAGCAGCATATTGTATACCGATGGTTGTAGTATTATAATTTCGTTTAGCCCTGCCTGATTTATGATCCATAGTGTTAACTTAAACAAAGAAGTTCCGCTCAAGCTCTGTCTTGCCTTACTCCGTGTCTCGGCAAAGAAATTGCTCTGTTGATCACCATAGTGCTTTTGTTGGGTTTTACTTATCTTTCCAATCAGAAGAATGGTTTCTACTTCCAATGGAGGGAGCGCCTATACCCGCGGTAGGCGAAGCTTGCTTCCCTTCGCGTACCCCCTCCCTCCCAGCGACGCGCTAATGGGCCAGTCCCACTGACTGCTTCGCACACGCTCACGCGGGAGAAGCCCTTCGATGGTCTGACCGCCTTACATTTCGTTTAGATTTTTTCACGTTTGAATGTTTCCCGAATTTTTGACTGTTTTCCGAATTTCGCTGAAATTTTAAAAATGGAACCATTTTAAAATGTTGTACCCCTTTTTTAATTTGGAACCATTTTTGAAAATGAAACCATTTTTACTTTTGGAACCATTTTCGAAAATGGAACCATTTTTAATTTTGGAACCATTTTTTAATTATCTTTTAATTGGAACCATTTTGAAGTTTGAACCATTTTCAAATTACAACAAATTTTTAAATTACGAACCATTCTAAATGTGGAACCATTTTCAAAAATAGAACCATTTTTAATTTGGAACCATTTTTAATTTTGGAACCCTTTTAAAAAATGGAACCATTATTAATTTTGGAACCATTTTTAAATTAGGAACATTTTAGAAAAATGGAATCATTTTTAATTTCGGAACGATTTTCAAAAACAGAACCATTATTAGTTTTGCAACAGTTATAAAAAATGGAACCATTTTTAATTTTGGAACCATTTTTAAAAATGGAACCATTTTCAAAATGGAACCATTTTTATTTCGGAACCAGTTTTTAAAATGGAACAATTATTAATTTTGGAACCATTTTTAAATTAGGAACCCTTTTAAAAAATAGAACCATTATTAATTTTGGAACCTTTTCAAAAAATGGAACCATTTTAAATTTTGCAACAATTTAAAAAAATGGAACCATTATTATTTTTGGAACAACCTTGTAGTATCCTGAAAGAAAATGCAAAAGGCCTTTGTAGATGCATCATATGTAACAGATAAATGCAGAAGGAATTCACTGTGTCAAGACTTTGCTAATGCTTGAAGTTTCTTCTTGAGAAAAATGCTTGAAAGTAAATAAAAGCACAATTAAGGGTATAGAAGGTTTGTATGATGATGCTCTGAAAATAACAAGTGCCAGAGAGGGAAATCTCTGAACCCAGTTCGTACTTGCACATAACTCTCCCTCATTCGTCAATATAGTTCTTCCATTTTCAACGGCATGCTTAACATAAATGATGCAGAGAGACATTTGATGGAAATAAAAAAGGAAACAGCTAGCAACTCCACGCAAAAAGGGCTAGAATTATTTTCTGTAAAAAAACCAGCAGAGAATAAAAAACAATACTATGATTCATTACAATACCGAAAACATCCTATTTAGAAACAGTGGAACACTATCAGATTCTTCTGATAGCAGATATAATAACTGCATGCAGGCAAAAGAGAGTCAGCACACCTTTGGTGACTATGTACAAAAATACTATGGAGCGTATATATTCCTTTTATATCTCTCTGTAAAGGCTGAGCCTGCCGGCGCCACCACCGAGCATCCTATTAACGACCGTCGCTGCGGCTACTCCCTGGCTCGACGAATCTTCTCGGATCTGCAGCGACGAGACCGCCTGTGCCGCCATGAAGCCTGGGCAGGCGACTGACTGGTGGAACGTTCCCTGGTAGTAGGACGCTTTCAGGTCCCTCACTTCTCCCCAGGTTGGCAGCGGGTGCGCGTTGCCCCAGTCGATCCACCTCCCCTTGGTACTAGCATAAGCTTGGTTGGCGCACGTAAGTCTGCCGGGAGGAGGGTAGATATCATCATCATCAGCGCCTTGTGCGTCCAGGGTGAAGTCAAACCCAGCCGAGGGGTCCCAGTCGTTGCATCTCCTGTGCTTGTTCAGTGCCAGATGGCGGGATTCATCGGAGTAGTCCTCGCCTATGAGGACGTGAAGAGCCACTGCCTCGGCGATCGAAGCGCCTTCCTCGTCCAGCCTTTCCTGCTCCTCCCTCTTCATTTGCTTCTTCTTTTCCAGCTCTGAGATGATGGCAGCGGAGTTTGCGAGCGCTTTCTCGAGCCGACGTCGCTTCTTCTCAGCCTGCTTCTGGCGGTCCAGTTCGTCCTTGGCTTGTTTCTTCTTTCCTTTCTTCGAGACTTTGCCTGCCTGGTTACCCACAGCCTTTTCCATGACCACACTATCTGTCTGTGCCTGCCTGCCTGCTATTTCTGACTATCCCAGCTAAACTCCTCTCTACTAGTTATAATTACGGAAAACCAAAATCTCCAAAGTTCATAATTATTGGACTCCTGTCTAGATGCTGTGCTAAGGGCCTGTCGATCTTTTACCCAGACCAACTAGTGCTGAAGCGGTAGCTGCAGAATGCTACACCCACTCAGGTCTGAATGAGTATCTTATCTTGCGGAAGATGCAATCCCAGAAGGAGACAACAGGGGAGAGCAGGAGCGAGAAATAGAAAGCGCTTGCTATGTCATCAACTGTTAAGTTTGATCCGAGCTTCTCTCTGCCCAGCTGCTGACCCATCTTAGTAGCCCCCGAATTGAAGTGAAACCACAGCCGACCAGCTCATAAGGGAACGTCCACTGCATAAACAGAAGAAGGTTCAGGTGAGTTATGGTAATGAACTTTTCAGAAATAAAAAGAATATATACAGATGGAGAACGAAGGACCATCTAGCGTGAAGATAAACTTGCAAGACAGAATAAACCAAAAGATGAAACATCATGAAGTACGTAAAACAATGTAGCAAAAGATTTCGGCCTAACAAATTATCCCCATGTCATTTCACGGAGAAAATATCCCCATGAACGATATATACCCATCAAAAAAAAAAATTCTACGGATTCTCCTGCCCAACATGGCTATAGCTAAATGGCAGGATCGCAGAAAGGTCACAAATGCTGTGCTACATCATCACTCAGGCTCACACATATCCGCCTACTAATTAATTCCATCCCCCATATCAAGGTCACTGCCAGTTGCCCAGTTTCCAAACACACTAAGAAACTAAACTAGAAAGGGAGCACAGAATGCCTCCCAGTCTAGATATACCATTACAGAGCAGGCCAGAAAGAGAGATCTCAGCAAACAAAGCTATCCAAAAAATCTTAGGTAAACCTAGCATTATTACCAGAGCAGTTAACGAGCAGATCCTAGGCTCTGCACAGCACGACGACCAACCTCAACAGATTCCTCTCCAAGGGCACAACCATTTAAACGAACCATTTTCAATGGGGCCTTAAGCTGGGCCAATTAATTCATGGATTGCACATAATTACCTGTAGCTAAATTGTAGAAACATGTATATATTTTACTAAATGATGCACTCGACATCATTACTCATGACACAGGATCTAACAGCATACATACATACATACATAGTTGGAAGTTGACCTAACAATTAATTAACTACCCTCCATCACAACACAACAAGGTCAACTTCCAAGTCGCGAAACCAACAGCCCCACGGACTGAAAAGAGAGCAGGAAACCACTCGAAATTCGCCGTGATCTCGCCAACAAAGCTCGTCCTACAACCCCTAGAGGGAGAGGCCAAGATCTGCGCAGAAGGTCAACCGACCCAAGCCTCGAATTCCTCCTCTGCAGGGCACAGCCGGTTGCATCAGAACAGCCCACACGTCTCTCAATTCGGCTAATAACGGAGAGCATGAGCCGAAAGGCCGTTCCTTCCCGCCCGCCCTAGCCCGCCAACGAACCTCCAGTTCCCGTAACGACGTGCCCGATTCCCGCGGTACTGACCGAATTGGACGTGCAGACGGCCGAATTGGCGCGAGATCCGGCGGAATTACGCGATCGAAGGGAGGGATCGGATTGGATCGGATGGGACGGTTACCTGGCGGGAAGACGGGGTGGTGGTGATGGGGGAGCCGCGCGCTGGGTGGAACCGAGCCGAGCGTGGGGAGGGATCTGGGCGCGGGCAGAGAAGAAGAAGCAGCCTCTCTCTCGCTGGACGGCTGAGCTGCTGGATCGGGGCGGAGGAATTTCGAGGTGGATTTGGGGAGCGAGTCAAGTGGAGGGGAGATGGTGGATTGGGGAATTTTTCTTCCTGCGATAGATAGATAGATAGACGGGGCACGTGCGGATGATCGATCTAAACGGAAGGCGCGCAGGGGGCTGCTGTGTGGGACCGGGGTGTCTTGGCAGGGTCTGGATGACGAGTGGGCCCTGGGAGGGCAATGATGAGTGTCCCCTTTGCTTTCCTTGCAAGATCGACAAAGCAGCTCTACGACCGTATTATCCATATGTGGATGTTTTCTAATTTCAAAAAAAGGTGGATGTTTTCTTTCTTTTTCCAAATTTTTTTTAATAAAGGAAGTTTTATTACTTAAAAAGTTTTAATATTACACCCGGTCTCTGCATAAATAGGATGCACACAGCCGCCAGGCATGGAACAATAAAGCATGTACTCGTCTCCCGCATGCAAAACCATTATGCATGGCATGGAATTTCTATAATCCATTGTGGCACATATGTGTTTCTTCAGGATTGTCCGTCTTTGACCCAGCCATCCACATTGAGCTTCATAGATCCATGTGAGATGACGATAATGATGATATATGGAGCCTCCCAATCCATTCTTTCCTTCCACTGGTAGCTTTGCACGTGCACGCACGTCTCTGTAAGACAAATCTTACGATTGAGCTGAATGGCACATTTTACGTGCTTTTTGATGAGATATATGTGGTATAGTGTGTCACTTACTCTTACTTCAGTTACTGCGACCACGGGCACCCCTTCAGCGGGGAGGGATCATGGGGGTTAACTTGTGTTTCTAATGCAGAGCAATTCCAAGAAGTCCTCATGCGCAGGTCGAAATGTGCTCATGCAAGACACCACCAGAACACTACCGAGAGTTGCAAACAAATCACGAGCTGCCGTATTCCTTGATTTCACAAAGTTAATATCTGGCTCATTGACTTCATATTATGTCTTGAAGAGTAGCACAATAGGTGAGGTTGTACTCAAGCAAGGAAATCGGTTCCGTAATCACTTCATTGCCAGATTCCAAGGCAATATTGTGCACGAGATGCTTCGAAAGTATATCAGCCATGGAGAAGCATCCCAAGTACGCTGCCCACCAGCATGATTCGTTTTTCTTTTAAAAAAAACATGCCTGAATGACTACGAAGAATTAATAATGATCGAGCCGTCCCACACCACGCTGGATTATACGAGCAAGTCATGTACAATTGTCCATATACAACGCCTGTATTCAACTTAAATGGTAAAACAAATGTAAAATTGGAGCTATTTTGATCGGCGAGGCGAAAGTGTACGGCAAGTAGGATTTCTCTTGCATGGTGCCAATGAGCTACCTCATCTTGCATATTCCTAGTCATCTTAGTTGACATTGCACAAAACAGACTGATTTTCTTCTTCTTGCATGCTAGATGGATGCGGGTCAAGTGGCTGGCATGTGCGGATCAAAACGGAAGGTGGAATGGATGGGTTCTGCAGTGTGGGCCCGGGGTGTCTGGATGACAAGTGGGTCCTGGGAGGGTTTATTTTGCGGTGGCGAGAGCACTGGCGGTGCAGGCAAAGCGAACGAAATGCAAGTGGCTGCTCCATTTGGGCACACACTTGCGGAGCCGGAGCAATGATGAGTACGTGTGCCCTTTGTTTTCCCTGCAAGATCCATAGAGAGCAGTTGTACCAGTGTCCTTGATCCGTATTATCCACGTGATCTTTACTTTCTTTTCCAATATATTTTTCTTTTTCTTTTTGCAATTCAAAAAGCTTTAAAAGGTAATCACACGTAGTTTCGGTCATAAACACAATTCAGGCCATAATTTTGAAAGTCTAGGCCACCAAAATGGCGAAAGTCGGTTCAGAGGGCCACACAAACACATTGGATCGGAAGAGCCACCGGCTGAGGTTCGTGGTTTTCCGACGTTGTCGCCGTTGTTGCCGGGAAGGATCGGATCGACTCGGGTGGTTACCTGGCGGGAAGACAAGGAAGGTGCACCCGACCTGGGGAATGGATGCGGTCTGGTGCGCAGGTGCTGTTGTGTGGGACCGGGGTGTCTTGGCAGGGAGAGTATGTTTTGCGGTGGCGAGTGGAGTGGCGGTGCCACAACAGGCAAAGCGAACGCACGCAATGATGAGTACGTGTGCCCTTGCTTTTCTTGCAAAATCGACAAGCTAGGCAGCTGTACTAGTACTCCGGCCTCCCTATATTATCCATTCTTTCTTTTCCAAAACTAGATGACCCGTTGCGTGACTGCGCAACTGTCGGATGCAAAGACTATATTGTTTTGTACGCTCTTTTGATTTGCTTACTATAATTTGATGGAGGTTTCGGTTTTTTCCTTGCAAAATCGACAAGGCAGTACTCCAGCCTCCCTATTATCCATTCTTTCTTTTCCAAAATGGATGGAGGAAGAAAGCATGCATGTACTCGTCTCCCGCATGCAAAACCAGGGAGTAGATTCTCCAAGAATGTATAAAAGGTGGCGAAGAGAGGCCAGCGTCGACTGTGTTTGTTTCTTACCGCAACATAGACAGGATTGCCACAACGGACCATAGACGACGCATTTGATCAGACATTGCGGATCTTTTCTCTCTATTTATTCTTCTTTGCGGAGAGAAAGGGGGAAACGTAATATAAGTTAGATATTACAAATAATATATCATTTGAAATTTTAGATGTTATATTTTCAAACGGTATAATTTTGTGTTATATCGCGTGGCGTGGGTCTGGATGACATGTGGGGCCTCGACACGGTTTCTTTCTCTCCTGATATTTTCTCTTTTGCAGTGGGCAACGCGCGCGGCTACAGTACTCGCAGAGCATAATTCCGCTTTGCTTTCTTTGCTCGCACCTCCACAAGTCTGCCTTTGCGTTATCCGATCCATCCATGGGCCGTGTTCATCACTACGGAGGAAAGTAGTGGTTTCTTCATCTGGGACGTCATGCCTAGGTCATTTGATACCCTAGCTAGCTAGCTAGGCTAAATTAAGACAAACTTTTCAAGTGATTCGATCCAAAGTGTACGACTACTCCCTCCGGTCGGGTTTACAGGTCGTATCTCTATATCACAAATCACAAAGTTGACCAACGTAATATATATGAGTTAGATATTACAAATAATATTATCATTTGAAAGTTTAGATGTTATATTTTCTAACGGTATAATTTTGTGTTATATAAGTCATGTTATATTGGTTAAATTGACAATCTAGCGACACGCGCATGTGCTATAAATCCGAGCCGTACATAAGGCATCTATGTGGTATTTACATAACAGCGTGTCAAACGACCATCTACGCTCAACACCTTCCAGCATTGCCTAGTTAATTATTGGAAAATCGGACAAAAAACAATACAAATGCAGTCGCGTTCTTATGTAGCACGACCACATTAGCGAGCGGACCGGACCATATATCCACATGAAGCACATACGTGTCGTTGAGAAGAAAACATACCACCGTTGTTGTTGTCATCGTCGCTGCTGCTCGAACCAGTAACTCCGACTTGCCTTCAATGCCCATTGGCGGGGTCCTCGGTGCGAACGACACCAAAACCATGTTGGCACATTCCAAATGGTCCACCCAACGCGGCGACAAAGAATACACACCAACAAAATCCACACATCCACTGGAGGTCCATGCGCCGATAAACCATCAATTAACGTGGCATCGGTGTCGTCATACCGCGACATGACACACAACTTCGACTTCAACGATTCAAGGGCGGACGTAGCACATGAATCCAAACACATGCATGAAAGCTGGTGACTCGGCTCCGCTCATCAGTGTAATTGTTACCACATAGATCGCAACACCATCATCATCCGCCTCCAACCATGCATGGGTCCCTCCTTCTAGCACCAACTCTAAATCGATGGGCCCGGGAGGCAGAACAACATCGAGCGCCGCCAACGACCGACTCGGAAGAGACCCAGATCTAGGGTTTCCCCCTAGAGCATCCCGAAATGAGAAGCGATAACTATGATGCCTTCTACAAGGTAATGGCGTATAGAGACGATGCAATTATCAGTCATGACCAAACTTGAAGCTCGACTTTCACCGGTAAGAACACCTCTCCAAACACGTGGCTGGCCGGACCATGAAGCTTGCCATCGTCGACAACTACCGTGCCAAAGGGAGCCCGGCCTAGACCCATTAGACCATCGGGGAGCCACACCTCCCACCACCATGATCGCAGGTCCAATGCTCCGCCGAGATCCTCTCCGTGTAGCCATGCCCGAGGATGGAGGCGAGCATCACACGTAGCACTGCCGCTTGGATCACCGTAGTACTATGAGGGAGAAACACGTTGTAGAGGAAGACCACCTTCTTCATCTGAATCCTCCATGGAGGGAGCGTCGCTGAGGACAAAAAAGGAGCACCGGCGCCACATCTTATGTTGATGTTTGACTTGCCCTCACTTACTCTGTTATTCAATTACTCAAGTGAATTGGGGCAGCAGTCAAGGTGGCCCAGCAAAGCTTTCTGGATGACATGGGGGGCCTGGGAATGCGTTGCCCTTCGACCACAGGGTCGGCACACCGGTGTCGTCTCCCCATTCTCGGCTATCCGACGCCCTTCGACTATCTTTGGTCTCGGCGGCGCACCGCCCTTTGGCAGCGTCAGTGGCACATATATGTCGTCGCCCCGACTCGGCTTGCCGACGCCCTTCGACAGTGCCATTGATGTCCATTGGTGTGCTCTTGTTGTGGCCCCACGTATTCTTGCCCCATTGGGCTACTTGCTTTCGGTGGTGAGGTTCTCACAGGAGATCCCTCTAGCGGCTGGCTAGGTATTGGCCTCACGGGAGTGTCGGTTGGCTCTGCATGCTAACCTCCCCTCTCTTAGTGTTTTCCCTCTTGTTTCTATTTTTTTTACGGGTAAAGCAAGAACTTTATTAATCAGGAAGGATTACAAGTGGTCAAGTTCAAACAACTGAAGAAAATCTTCAGGTCCCGAACCAACCCATAATTCAGAACGGCGTTCCACCCTAGCAAGATTTGCTAAGTGGTGACTAACCCTAACCTGACTAGGTTCCATTTTTACAACTCTTTTTTCTTGTATTTTCGTTGTCTTCTTTGCCCTTGTATTCCCATGTACCATCTGTAACATGGCCTGTCAGGCTACTTTCGAGTGGAATGCTACAAGCGGTACGGATTTTTTTTTCCCGCCAAACTCGAAAAAAAAAGTTATTCACGTGAACGACGTATACGATGCCAGATGAAGTAAGCGAGATCATCAACACCCACACGGGCCGGCCCAGGAAACGCTTGTACTCGGTGGGAGCTCTTTCATGGGCTGATTTCTTACTCTGTGCAACCTAGTTTTGGGCCCACCTTTCTGTCGCCATGGCGTTAACAATCGCAAGCCTCTGAACCATCATTTTCGCTGAGAACAAGCGCTACCACACTCGTGTCATCATACAGGATAACTCCCAGCAAGCAAAACAACAAAAGTCTAAGAAAAGGCTCGCCACAGTCGGACCTCAGCCATGAGAAACGAGAGAAGATCTTCCGCATGACCAAAAATGGGACATAACCGGGATCCCAGTAAAACTCAAAAAAAAAAAAGGGATCCCAGTTGACATCATACCAGTGCAAAGTCATCCATACATCCGTTCCAATATATGTCTTCTCACCGTAATGACTGGTCCACAGTACATCAATCCTGAAGTACTCATAAAAATATATCGGTTCAACTTGAAAACAAAAGAAAAGACATGCATGCAGATCAACCTTTTTTTCCCGCATGCACACTACAGCCTGTTAATTATTTCCTTTTTTGTATCGCCATCCCATCGACCGATCTAAGCTGATTATGACTGGCTATATACATTCATGGACACACAACAAATTTGGTGTCTACATCGATCTTGATCGAGCAGAATGAACTATAGTTGCCATTGCTAGCTAGACGTTCCGGGCCTTCCAATGACCAGATCCGTCTCCACGTCCATGTAACGCCGCCGCCGCTCCTCGTCCTCATTGTCGTCCCGTCCTTGGCCGCCGCCAGGTGATTTTGCGGCGGCGGCTGCTGCTTCCACGCTTCTAGTGGCAAGCTCTAGCAGAGGCAGCGCCGCGTATTCTTCACGGAGCACCGAGTTTTCCCTCAGCAGCTCCTCCTCCTGAGATTAGTGTAATATATATGAGCATTCATTGGTCATCTACTTGATCTTGTTGACTTCCATCAACAATTCATATATGATCTAAGTCTGCTTTATCTATGTACCTTCTCCCTCAGCTCCAAAATTTGATCCATCATCCTTTTTTCCTGCTCCAGATCGACAATCCAAGAATTAATTAATACCACACAAGGCATACATAGGCATGATCTAATCATAGACGAAAATGTAACTTTTTCAGTTGTGGTATGTTAGCTTGCCTTCTTTTGTCGGATATTGATTAGGCTCTTCTCCAGCTGAAGCTCCAGCTCATGTAGCTCCTGCGCCGAACACGACCCTAAGCCTTCACCAGATAGTTTCCTGCATGCATATGGTTGGCCGCGCGTGTTCATATAAATTAGCAATTTGTTTCCCAAGATCAATCGGCCGGATTACCCCAAGGAACTTTCATTGCTTAATTTCCATGTGCAATAATTTTTTGAAAATAAGTTTACTAGATGATTAAGCAGATAAGTAATTGATCAGTAGTCTCACCTCTGGTATGCCTCGATTGCGTCTATCTTCTGCGTCAAGGCTGTAGCCTCAGATCTCCACATCTGCATTTATGTATAGTGGTTAACAAAACCTGACGTCACAACTATATATAGCATACGTTGCACATAATGTGATCTGAGAACTATATTTAATGTGTAGATTGCAGTGGCATAAGAAGGTTGTGGGGCACCTGGACACCAGCAGCTTCAAGAGCTTTCTCATTAGCAGGTGTACTCCCTTTTGTGTGGTTCAGGTAGCGATCAATTGTCTTCTGCAAACTGATCAGAATTTCCAGATTTTAACACAAATCAATCAACAATGAAGTGGCGGATGCATCCATGCATAGTGTGACCACATGGTTTAACATCACGAATACACAGTTGTTTCGGTTATCATTGAAAAGACTGGAATTTCAGAAATATCGGAATTATTTCAGACAAATTTCATTAAACTGTGATGATCATTTAGCCAAAAGGTGAAATTTATTTGTGTTCAGTCTACGTTAAAGGATACAAAATACGTTCAATTTTGCCAAGGTTTCGTCAAAATTGTAAACTCTGGCAGTGGGCACTACTGGAAAACGCCAGTTGCCGGGTATCAGAAATATTCAGCACAAGTGGCGCATGCATATAGTGTGACCAGTCTACTAGACATGGTTTAAAATCTCGAATACACAATTTCTTTGGTTCTCACTGAAAAGGACTGGAATTTCAAAATGTTGGAATTATTTCAGGCAAATTTCATGAAATTATCATGATCGTTAAACCAAAATGTGGAATTTATTTGAGTTTGGTCTGGGTTACAGGATACAAAATACTTTCTTTCACCAAGGTTTCGGTGAAATTCTAAACTATAGCAGTGGGTACTTTTGAAGGCTGTACCTTCGGTTGGTGGGTTAGTTGCTAATGCATGGAACTGACACTTCAACCATGTATATTTTGTGGCATGCATGCTCATTACGGTATTCAATAATTTAAATGCCACAGACTTATGATTTTAGTTTCCATTAGTAAGAACTGTTGAAGCTCCTATTCTTTATTCATAAGCTAAGAAAATGTATCCGTACACATCTGGGAAAAATTAATATGCATTTTCTGTTTTATTGATCAGCAAAGCACTCAAACTTTAAGTTTAACATATATATTGATCACACATTCCGTTTGATAATGGTGCAATCTGGCAGAAAAAAGGGAGACCACTCTATCTGTCCTACATGACAAAGATTCAACAAAAGTACATATATTAAACAATAATAATTCAATTAAGTACTCTCTGTTTGTGTGCAAAAGAAGAATCCTTGCACAAGAAATGATGATATATCATATATACAAATTAATCGATCCAATTAAGGTTGTACAGAACCCACCAAAGCATGATTGATATACATATTTTCAACTTAACAAATTACTAGATCGAGAGATAGAATAATATGCTAAATCGAGAGACGGAGAATGTGAGATATGCAATTACACAAAAAATCCCTAAACTATTTGTTGGCAATTGTTAAATCAGTCAAAATCCCTTGTTGCAAAGTATGTATATTATCTCTCATATGATTTTGTAATTACATAGTAGTAAGCACTGAGAGCGGAAACCCCAAATGGCGCCCAAACTCAGGGAACCCTTTTTTGAAAAATCAAAAGTGACAATTATAAAATTAAAATAATTTATAAATGAAATCCTAATAAGTGTAGATAATGTTGAACTTTACGAGTGTGCTAAGTTTCTTATATTTTAGGCTACCCAAAATGACAAATATGACAAATTTTCAAGTATTGAAAATGTTTGTTCCACACGTTTGTCAATTTTGCTCCGCTTAGAATACGAAGAATTTCGGATTGATTTTTGCACCCAAGTAGAGTTCATGATTATGTACAGCCATTATTTTTCCCAGTTTTTTAAACTTACAAAAACATTTTTGAATTTTACAAGGAACGAGGTCCCTAGAGCTTGGGCTCCAAAACGCCGCACTCATAGTGAGAGACCAATTCTACTTTATAATGTAAAAGGATGAAAGCTATACTATAATTAACTACTATACTATAGAACGACCAATGTCTAAGACACATCAGTGGCGGTTCAAACGGACCCGAAACGCCTGGGTTAAACCATCATCTCAAGCAAGTTAAGAGTTAAAGACCACCAGATATAGGATGAAATGAAACAACCTCCTGTGATGTTCACCTTTCTCTGGCGGTGCATTTTTTGGGCTGTCCAAACTCTGTTTGGGTGAGAAGGTCATGGGCCACATCTACCAGAGACTGCTCCATCCTATGTAGACCCTCTAAGATACTATCGTCCACTCCCGTGGTCTTTCAGGATGGTCCTGTTGATACACCAACATCAGTAACCTTCTGTCATACCCGCAAAAAAAAAAGTAAACTTCTGTCAAAAGTATATGTTTTTTGTTCGAACTGGCATCCTCAATCGTCCCACTCGAAACTCGTACGCACTTGCATTATCTTATGTTATTGTAGGAGCTTGCCTCTGACCTAACTAAACCGTCATTGCATGAGGATGATGAGGTTAGGTGTGTAAAGGAGACCAATAAGAGACGACTTAAGGCTTGGCTCTGCCAATATTGAAAAAAAATATAGTCGAGCCTAGCTTGGCTTGTATTAACTAAAACTGAAAGCCACGCTTCGGCTCAGCTCAGCTCGCTCTCAAGAGTCCTTTGCAAATCTATTTAAGAATCCAATCGATGCTCTCCCAACTCTTACTCATGGAGCACATGGTGCGGCTAGGGTTAGAGATGTTGTCGTTCAGGTACATGTCGCCTCCTTGCCTTCACTTTCGCTCTTCATGTCCTATGTGTATCCTTGATATTCCCCTTCCCAATGCCACATCGGCATGTCTAGCCTCCTGAGTCTCTATTCTTGCTCTTGATTGCATGCTCGATCCTCCTCCCCCTCCTCCTCCGTGCATGATTGTTCATATATCGGAGGATTCTGGTTCATCTTAATTTTGAATAAAGTATAATTACGTATGGTTGAACATATAATTTATATTACTCGTGTATTATATACATACATCGAGTCGTGTTGGGGAATTCTTGTCCATCTTCCTCTTATACCACACGCTCGAGAGATGAGGTTAAGAGATTTCCCCCCTTGAACTTGGGAAATGAAATGATCTTGGAGCCCATGGAGACGTCATCAAAGAAGAAAGCTAGACCAAGAACATCCTCTAAGAAGGTCACAAAAGCTGAAGCCATCACAAGTATGAATCCAAAAACTAGAAAACAAACATATCCAAAGGTCATGGGTGGAAAATTCAACACATTTCACGACATGATGACATGGGGAAGTGTCGACATCTTGACAGAGGACTAGAGATATGTTCCTCCATCTCCCCATTATTAGACATGTCACTTCATTGCTTACACCACACATAATATCCAACGTGACACTAGATTCTAAGATACAAGCATATTACTTGCAAAGAAATGCATAAAAATGGAAAGTATGGTATCCTTTTGGGAGGAATGCCACATTTTGCAGCAATTTGATCTTGGAGGAGTCTACGAGGTATTGTTCAGTGACTTATTTGACATGTTCAACCTCAAGTGCCTTCAATCCATAATCTTCGGACACTAGACGTGGTAAAGTATTTTAACACTCATCTAAGCCATTTATTTTGGACATATACTAATTACTTTAATACTGATAGGCACTAGACAAAAAGCTAGGCACTCGACAAACAACAATATTTTGTTTGCGGGAACATATTAATACTGCTACGCAAAACAATATGATGCACACACAAATCACTCGTAGATTAGTTCATCATGATATCGTCATGTACAAAGATTAATTACTTTATGTATGATGAAAGTTCCAAAATGTAGTATATACCAGGTGCAATTATAGTCACTCTGGTTCCATTCAAAACAAAGATAAAAATAAAGGAAAGACTACGAAATTTACTATGGTACAGCATCACAGAGATACATACTGAAAGCATCAAATTTAAGCTAAGTACTGAGATATCTTGCATGCATAATCACGCTTAAGTCAGGCTCGGCAGATCCATATTCATCATCCCATTAATTCCAAATACCAATGCATCCAGATCTCCCGTCTAAACATTTGTACTTTAGTACGCAAGAGAGGTAGCTAATAAACAGCCGTACCAAGAGGGCAGAAATCACTGTAGATGTTCACTGTATTTCATGTACTATCTGGTTACTAGCTACTGACATAGAAGTACGAATGCACGGGGAAGTTAGCTCACACAAGCAAGTTGGATGCTTATCGCTGATGCACTGTCAGCTAGCGATAGATCTAGTGACAAAGAAGTACTAATGCATGCATTGATGCAAAGGCTAGTTCACCGATGCAAGTCAGATGCATATATGTAGCTGACGCACTGTCAGCGGCATATGATGTTTGCGAGCCTGCAGATCAAGTGCAAGCTCATTTAAACGTGTGTGCATTGAAGTGAAGTAGTCAGTTCGTACACAGCGAACTGTTGGCCTGTGTGTGGACATGGATGGATTGATGGGGGTTGGATGGATAGTACTACGAACGAACGCGCGCGCGTCCAAGATTGATCAGAAGAGAAGCAAATGAAAGATCATGTCAACCTAGAAATCGAGGATATATATGTGAGTAAGGAAATAACATGCTAATTGGAAGACAATTAGTGCAGAAATTTACTTATATGTTGATGAGTTTTCACAAAAGCTGAAAAAGAGTTTCTTGTTAGACAGTATAAGTATTGCTGTTATTTAGTACAACACAGATTAAATCGGAAAGCAAATGCAACAAGTCCTATCCTAACTTATTTTTAGCAAAATAAACATGCGGGCACAAGGTATACACATATTTTTTGCCAAACAAGTTCCTACCAGGAGCAAACGATGACACAGCAAAGTCACCTTAAATTTACGGATTAATTAACGATAAATCTTTTGACGAGTGCTGTATTACTTGAGAGGGACCGGTGGTGTGTGATTGGCACAGCGTTCTCCTTAACCCTAATTAAGAAAATAAAATACCAAACTCCTCCATCAGTACTCTAATCAACTAGGACGGATCCATCTGCCCACGAACTCGAACCAAAACCAAGAACAGCTGAGGAGGACCGACCGACAGTAGCACTATTTCATGTGTACGGCGCCACTAGAGTAACAACAGTATGCGTGCGTACGTACGGACGGATCTCGAAGGAGAAGAGGAAGAATCAGGGATTGATGTGAGGATTAGGTATACGTACTCCGGCGCCGACGCGTACTCGTAGAGGCGGCCGCGCGGGGAGAAGACGATGAGGCCGACCTCGGCGTCGCAGAGCACGCCCAGCTCGAACGCCTTCTTCAGCAGCCCGCTCCGGCGCTTGGAGAACGTCACCTGCCGGCTCGTCGGGTCCTCGATCCGCCGCATCTCGCGCCGGCCCCTCTTCCCGCCACCCTTTGGCGCCTTCTTCTTCGCCCCCGCCGCCGCCGTCTCCATGTCCACCGCCGCCGCCGCCGCCGCCACGATCTGCTGCTGGGCGCCCTCGCCTCCCTCGGCCGCCGCAGCGGGCGCCATGACGGATCTGGGGCGACGAGGAGCAGGCACTGGCAGTCTCTCAATCGGGTAACAAGAGGCGCATTTGCGGAAGGAAAAGATGTGATTTTTGGTTGCGGGTGGTGGGCAAAAGGGGGAGGGGGATTTTGTTACTCAGAAAGGAAAGGTTCCGAGGATGGGGAGCGCGGTGGGCCCGGCCCACAAATGGCAACGCCTGGTTGGACCAATTGGCACTGCCACGTGCACCTCCCTCACACTCCTCTCTCCATTGGATGGGTGATGATGCCTACCCCTCACTCATTGGGCTCCACGATTGTGGAAACTGCTGCCACCATGGGACTTACCCCCAATGGCTTGATTCCTGATTAGTCTTAGTCTTGGGGAGGAGCTATATATACTCTTACATTGTTGCAAAGATTGGTTTTTTTTTTTAATTACCAGATGCAAAGAGTGGATTGGGTGATACTTAGGGGAGGCTAGAATAGATTGGGGCCGCCCATTTTTTATGATGAGGAGCATGAGTGGCCCATGGCCCATCGACACGGCGAAGGGTGACCACCAACCAATATTAATGTCGGTTGCGCGTACCATATGGTCCCGGATGACCGTGGGGAGACGCGTACAGCTGTGTCTCTGCTCTTACTGGTCTGCTTTTCATTTCTTACGATTTGTGTGGTCCCGAAAATATCATAGCAAATCTATTCACAAGATTCCACAAAGATTTTTCTTCTACATTACTTATGTCATGCTTTAGTTTTTTTTTTGTGAGCGTGTCGGGTGCGTTTGGGCCACTGCCTTGTTATTCCCGGACTTTTCGCCCAACTGGCTCAAATCGATAGACATTTGCGTAAAATATGACTTAATTAATTCAGGTCGGCCCTACACCAGTAAGGCTTGCCCAACACGGGGTTTGAGCCCATACTTTTTTTTTTCAATTACATACTTTTAGTTTTTCTACGAGCGTGTCGGGTGCGTTTGGACCAATGCCTTGTTATGCCACAACTTTTCGACCAAGTAGCTCAGATAAGAGCATCTCCAAGCGGAGACCCCAAACCCGCCCTATACGTCCGACCGGACGGTCCGGAGGCCATTTGGCCCAAAAAACACCACCCAACCGCGGTTGCCAAACCCTCCCCAAACGCCCGGACGGTCCGGCAGTTGCCAAACCCAGCCCATATGTGGGGAGGGTTTGGGGGCGACCGGACGCGACCGGACGCGTCCGGGCGGACAACTTTTGCTTTGTTTTCTTTTCTTTTGTCCTTCATTGATCTTTCTCTCTCCTTCTCCACCAATCACATGCAAGTGACCCCACAATTTGGGGGGATTTTGGGGTACATGGTTGGAGGAGGCCACTTTTAGGGGCTGTCCGCGGACGCGTCCGCGGACACTTTGGGGGCCAGATTTGGGGGCTCCGCTTGGAGATGCTCTAATTAGCCATTTGTGTAAATATGGCTTAATTATCCAAAACCAAGTGAACCTAAACCAGTGCGTACCATCCCAACTCAAGAGTGTTGAGCACATACATTGTCCAATAAAATTATTAAAAAGGCACAAGCTATTTTTAGTGTTGTTGATTTCCCATTTTAGTGTCCTTGGTAGTTTTGGTTGCTTTTCTACATGCGACTTGTCGCCCCATCAAATAGTTACCCTTTTATCCATATATGACTAATCAGTGTTGCATGGCCCATCCTAAGTGACCCTAGACCTCAACTCGTGCGTTCAATACCCGCTAAAAAACAATGTGCATTGCCCATTTGACGGATTTTTTTTGTAAGCATAATTTGATAATCTCATTTTTATTTTATGAAGTATGCATTTTTTTTCCAAAATTAAATTTATGGAGGGTGGTAACAAAATTTGTAGCAAGACTTCCAAGGACTACTTAGCCCCATCTTAGGATTTGCTCGAGGGGCCAGTTAATATTCACCAATGGACCAGTCAAATTGAGAATGTCTAGTCACTTTAGGGTCATCTTCATTGGTGAATATATTTGTGAATAAGAGAAGTAACCAAATTATAAGGTGAAAACCTAGATAGATACGCATATCATATATGTATATCCAGAGTTTTGATATACATTCATAGAGTAAAAAATAAGCAACGTGAGGTACGCACCGGCCATTATTTACTTTTATGGTAAGGTGGGATGCAAGACATACCACTAGACATTTTTCTATTAAAACTTAAAAGTAGACTGTCACTGCATGCATATGCCAATAGGTTCATTGGGTTAACTACATCGATCCGGTCAATAGGTTCATTAATAATGCTACTACTTGATCGTAACTGAATGCTACCACTGTTAGGCGTACGAACTCCAAAATAACCAAACTAGCCTGTTTATCTCCTTTATTTATTTGTTTGTCAAGTTGCATTGCACGAGCTGCTGCTGCCCTGATCAGAAGCGCATTCCACTAAAATTTTAATCCTTCAACGGTGGTGGACGACGTATCTATCAAATAAGTCACCCGACATGATTTTGTCGAAATATTCAAACTCAGTGTTTACATGATTATCTAAGAGTCAGAGTGATATGTGTAGTGCATGGTTGGAGCTGCGTGTATGGTGTAACTAGTTTTCTTTGATTATAATTATATCTATATTTGTGGGGCCGTCCCACAAATGACAACGCCCGGTTGAACCATTGGCACTACCATCTCTGATCGTTGCTCTCTCTCTCTCCTCTACATATTGGGCCATGTCTCTCATTGGGCTGGGCACCATGGGACTTACTCCCTATGGCTTGATTCCTAGATTAGTCTTGGGAAGGAAATATATATTGGTGCAAGTATCATATTTTTTTTAGAGGTGAAAAGATTAGATTGGGTCACACTTCGGGGAAGCTAGAATATATTAGGGGCAATGTACTATGGCCTGATTTGTTATGATGAGAATCATGAGTGACCCATGGCCCATGGGCACGGCGAAGGGTGACCGCACACCAATATGAAAGTCAGTTGCACGTACCATACAGTCGCATATGACCATCGGGAGGCGCATACAACTATGTCTCCTTGTTATTAGTGATGTGCTTTAATATCCAGATTCGTGTGGTCCTGATAATATCATCGTAAAACTAGTCGCAAGATTGCACACAAGTTATATTCCTTCATTACTTATTTCATATTTTAATGATTTTGATTTTTTATACGAGCGTGTCAGGTGCGTTCGTGACAATGTCTTGTTATGCCACGACTTTTTGCCAAACTAGCTCAATTGGCAACTCCTGGTTGAACCAATTGGCACTACCACCATGGGCGGGCACAAGTTTATTCAAGGTATGTAGCTAAATACCCAAATATTTTGTATAACCTTTTAAATTATATGATAGAGCTATCAACTGTGGTATAGTTTCTAGTAAAATCAACCCAGGTTGTATTAGAAGCAAGTGTTTGTGTTGTTGGTTAGAGCAAGTGAATGCTAACCAGAAGGTCCAAGGATCGAATACCGTATCTCTCACTATATTTCTTGCTATTTTTAATTTTGATGAATACCCATTAACAAAATGATGTTCCCGCCGCTGACTACCATGTGAACGTCTCTCTCTCTCTCTCTTTCCCTCTCTATCTATTGGATGGCTCATGTCTCTCTCTACCCCTCACACAGTCACACTCATTGAGCTGCTACGCATCATGGGACTTGCTCCCTATGGCTTAATTCTTAGATTAGTCTTGAGAAATAAATATATATTGTTGCAAAGATTATATTTTTTAGGAGATTGAAATATTAGATTGGATCACAGTAGGGTTCCCAGAATATAACAGGGCAATGCACAATGGCCTGATTTTTTATGATGAGGATCAAGTGCCCCATGGCCCATGGGCACGACGAAGGGTGACCGCAGCCTAATATAAAAGTCAGTTGCACGTACCATACATTCGTAGATGACCGTGGGGAGGCTCATACAACTGTATGTGTTTGCAGCCTCAAAAAAAAAACTGTATGTGTTTGCTATTAATGGTCTACTTTATTTATTAAGATTCGTATGGTCCAAAAAAATATCATAGCATGCAAAACTAGTCACAAAATTCCACACAAGTTGTATTTTTCCTTCATTACTTATTTCATACCTTTGGTCTTTTCTACGAGCTTGTCGGGTGCATTTGGGCCAATGCCTTGTCATGCCATAACTTTTCGCCCAACTTGCTCAAATCTATAACCATTTACGTAGAATAGTACTTAATTAACGTAGGTCGAGTGATCCTACACCAGTCAAAGTCTGCCCCAACTTGAGATTTGAGCCCATACAATGAATAACTATAATTGATAAATAGGGAATGCCTATTTTTATCGTCATTGTCTCCTGCTTTTACTCTTTCCGTGTTCTATATATACAACTTGTCGCGCCCGTCAAAAGTTAAAAAAAACTACTGCTCACTGTGGGACTTACTCCCTAAGATTTGATTTTATTTGCTTAATTCCGTGGAGGAAATATATCTTATTGCAAATATTAGATTGAGCCATACCACAGGGAAATTTAGATTAGGGTAGTATGTCGTGGCCTGGCTTCTGAAAGCACGAGTGTGCCATGGGCACAAGGAAGTGTATTGCGTGTAGAATATAGCCACAACTGAATTCAGGAGGTGCACATTGTGTCTCAGTGGTCTACTTTATTCTTAAGTTCTGTATGGTCCCGATAACATGATATATATCAAACTATACATTCACAAGGCTCTGCGTAATTGTTTAAGTATCCTCGCGGGGACACTTTTCTCTTGTTTAGTAGGCCCTGACCTGTATGATTCTTTTTCTTTTGGTTTCGTCCGTATCGTGTTTGCTTCTCCTATATCAATATAAAAGGCAAAGATTTTGCCTCGTTTCAAAAAAAAAAGTTAGTTTTTTTTTCTGCGAGCGGGCCTCGTGCACTTGGGAGAATTCTTGTTGTACCATTACTTGTCGTCTGATCGATGGCCTAGAGCGAGTGACCCTACACAAGGATGTTCTGTTATATAAGACTTCACTGATATAGTATTCAACCTTCATAGATATATAACTGATTTGTTCTGCATGAACTGGCCTAAAGGACCCTTGACCATTGAAAAAACTCTGCCTATCCAGCCTCGCTATACAATTCTCACTAAACAAGTGCTTCTCTCCTTTTAGAGTTATTACATCTTCTTTTTTGGCATGTAGTTTGTGTTTCTCCAGTAGATTCAGTTTATTTTCTTGCACTTGTACTATGTGTATGGATGTGGTTGCTTATTTATGAACGGTGCAAAAATGTGTTTCGATCTGTTATGTAAGTGCAATCCTTCCACGGCGCGGTAGATATTATAAATCGTTTTTATGGATATATGCATGGTTTCTTTGTAATAAAAGGTACGGTTTTTTTGTAAGTTTCAAAAGGAAAGGTACCATGTAAGCCCCATCTTAGCATTAGTTCAACCGATCGACCGGTCAAAGCCAAGCTTGTTTAATAAAATTTGGGGGTTAGTTTATTTAATGTATCATCTACTTTTTGAAAATGAGAAAGTAGCAATGTTGTTAGGTACTCCCTCCATTCCAAAATATAAGGCGCACTATTTTTATGGTGGTCTTTAATGCTCGACTTTGATCAATAATATATAATAAATTATATGGATTGAGAATATATAAATGGTAGCGTTGGATTTGTCTTACAAATTTTTTTTTCATTTCATATATCATCATACTAATTTCATGGGCATATTATATGTGTAAATTATGGTCAAAATTATACGCCGTTAACCAGCGAAATTAACAGGACTTATATCATGGCATGGAGGGAGTAGTAAAACAAAACCTAAGCTAGCTAGTTGTATCTAGATTTGTGTTCACTTTATTGTTTGGGTACGCTAGAAACAACAACAACAAAAAAGCAACCCTAGGTGCACATAGGGCCGCGCCAATTAATTAAGTATTTCCTTTTCTGGCAAGGTCGGGATGCAAGCAAGACATCTCACTAGAGATTAATGCCGTACTCCCTCCCTCCAGATGAATGTTGCACTAAAATATGTCTAAATACATGTATGCATGTAAGGGGTAAAAAGTCCTATATTTTGATACGGAGTGAGTATTAGTTGAAACTTGAAAATGAAATTGCCCATCCCCACGCATACCCATATGAGAGGTTACCGGTTGATGTCTTGATGTCCGACGATCACATATATATTAATCAATGCTACTACTCCTGTAGCCATTTGCGTTTCTTGCAAAACTGATTTGTTTAGTTTCTCTATGAGGATTTGCCGCCGCACGAGACCCTAATCAGAAGCCTCTGTATTGGAAAAAAAAATGTTCGAAAAAAAATGTTCAGTTAGCGGAATGGTCTACAATCCATCCATCAAAGACGATTATTTCCTCTCTTATGTTGCCTGACGATTTTTGTGGTATGTGGGTCTACAAGTTGTATTATTTACGCGCTACGATATCGCACTGAGTCTACATGTTGGAATACGTGGAGTATGTATTTAGAATAACATCTGTCTGGTATCAGGTTGCCTACTACTTGGTGGCGTACTCGACTACGGAGGTTATCAGTTTAACCACAACAACCCACTGGAAAATGTAGGATAAATCCAACAATACCAGGAATCACTTTTCACGATAGAACAGGGATTTTCGAGGGAGTGAGCATGTTTTACCCTTAGAGCAAAGTTGATATTCACGGGTCTTATGGGGACTCCATTAGTTCAGTCATTTATATATTCTCAATACATACAATTTAGTACTCAAAACGGAGAGAGTGCGTATTAGTGTTTAAAATCGTGCATCGAAGATCAGAATAAAAATAATATCGTGAGATGGAGCGAGTAGTATCAGGTTACGGACCTAACTTAAAATTAGCTTACTCGTTCAAGGCGGCTGTCAACCTTGACCACAACGAGGTCGTGACTCATGGGAAAGAATCTCAAAAGGAGTAGCCGCACCAATCGCTAATATATACCCCCCAAAAGGCATGCATCTGATTCACTCCGGCAGATCTGCTCCGTAATCAGTTCAGTTCCACGACGTTTTTTTGTTTGTTTACGTCTCCCCAGAAGGGAAAGCTGCTGTTTGCCGTCCACCGGCGGCCAAGAGACCGGCGACCATTCTTCGCTGCGCGTATCGATGGGCCATTGCTGGGCGGGCCCGCGTCCGTACGACGCGCGCGTGGGCTGGGCGTACGGAGCGACTCCTGGGTCGACACGTGTGGGCTGCTGGACCACCACGAACGAGCTGGGGTGGGCGACAGACCAAGTGGGCTGGATGCTGGGCGACGCTGACTGGTCGCGTACCACGCCGGTGGTCCGGTCCATTAAACTATTCCGTTCTCTGTCTCGGAAAAAAATAAACTATGCTGTTATTATTCCTAGGAAAATCGTACTGTTCTGTTACGGATTAAAAAAAATACATACGGCAGGGAAGATTCTATCAACGCTGTTTTTTGGTTGTAAATTAGCATTTTCCTTTTTTTTCGTCTTCTTTTCTTTTGTGAGCGTCGGATAGGTGTTCGTTTTCTAAGACAGGATGGGGTGCGGTGCGTGCATGCATGCAGCAAGACGATTTCCAAGGCCCAGCCCAGTCTAAGCAACGATCCAGGCCCATCTGTATTACTCGTCCAGGGCTTGTTCGGTTGCAAGCAGGGTTTGTTTACCGGTCGGACCGCGGTAACCGGATTTCTCGTCCACCCCTGATAAAATCTCTACTATAATACGAGTAGTGTTTCTTACTCCAAAAATTTCGTCCGTTTGGTGACCGTGGTACGTACGTCGCTCGCACGCGCTTTACCTCGCAGGCACGCCATCGCTAAAAAAACCAAAACAATCCGTGATCGCTAAGAAAACCGAACGATGGTTCACGATCGGTTAGTTTCCCAATTGATTGCTAGGTGTGGGCCGGCCCAATAAAAAGCCAGGCCTGCGCACGCGACCGTGTCCTACACAAACAAAACAACTCCAGAGGCCTTTAAATATGGGAGCGAACGGGAGCAAAAGATAACCCTGCATCAAATCGATCCAAGCTAACACGATCAAAATCGAGCGTTCGAGTTAGGGATTGACGTGAGATCAAGCAAAACCATGACGACGACTGTAACGGAGCGAAGTCGACGAGGTCGCCACCAGAACCCACCCCTCAACTTTCCAACTCTATCTTCTGCCGCCACCTGGAGCGCACGCCTTCAGCGTGCCGAACCCATCCTCCGCAGCCGCCGGCAGCCCGGCAGCCTAAAGTCCTCCCGTGCCGGCCTCATCAGGTTTTTACACCTTCCGAGATTCTTTCCATGGCGACCAGGTTAGATAGCCGGACATGGGGAAAGCTCCAAGCTGCAACGAGATGTTTAAGACCGAGCTGCAGGCGCGCTGTTCTCTGCTCCCTGGGCTTCGTGAAGTCCTTTGCAAGGATGTCGACGAGCGCCATGCAGACCAGTATCCCGCCACGGCGGCCTCGAGGAGCCCCTGGACGACAAACGCCGTCGGGCACTGGGGCTGGTCTCATCGTACACTGATGACATGGGCTACAAGGCATGGTTCTGATGCGCTCAAACATGAAGCTAGGTGTGCTGCTGCCGGTGGATTCCTGCACATGGGAGATGTGGCGCCCCTGCTCCTCATTTTTCCACTCAAACTACTGCTGATTTGAGTGATGCGCGACGTAATTTGTTAACGGTCAGGAGCACCGCCTGCTGCAGCTCTTTGCGCAGTACTGCGTTCTACTTCTACCACCGGCAGATGGTGGCCCTCTCGGGAACGTGCCCACCCATGACCATCGATTGAACAAGCTAAGAAGCCAGGAGCATATGCTGCGGCCTCAAGAGCGATCACGGGCAGGAAGACCACGATGGAGAAGTTGGAGGAGTCGCGTTTCCGACTCAGCTACATGTCTATCCTGCACCCATCATCGCCTCCATGCTGCCGCCGCCAACAGAACCCGGAGAACTCCACGAAGTGCGTCCCGGGTCGACCTCCGAGGATGACGCGAGTATGCGACGACGGTTTTGAGGATGGACTATGGAGTGGCTTCCTACTACCTACCGCCTACCGGACCACAACGAGGACGCGCCCTTCCTCGGCGTGGCCTACGGCGCGACATGGACGCCGCCTTCATGCATGTCCTGGCGTTTGATCCCCGCACGCCCGTCTGGCCCTACACGCTGCTGGAGCGAGTGTACGAGTACGACGAGACGGTCGCGTCGGCTGCGTCCGGGCCTCTGGTGGGTACACGGCAGTGATCCTCTCTCCACCGCCGGCACGACACTCAAGTGGGCGCACATCGGCGATAGCGCCTTCGCCGTGCTCGGAGGAGGCAAGATCGTGCACCGTTCGCGGGCGCAGCAAAAGTATTTCAATTGTCCGTTCCAGCTTAATGCCCTCGGGAACGTTGCAGCGAACGTCGGGAGATGCCGATGAGGGATGGATACATTGTGGTGGTCGAGACAGAAGGGCTGTTCGACAACGTGTTCCACGCCGAGCTGGAGCGGGTAGTGCGGAAGGGCACGGCGCAGGATAGTCACCCAGGAACATGGCGGACGTCGTTGCGGGCATAAGAGATGTCGCGGAGCCAAACAAAAGACTCGCCGTTGAGCACTGATAGCCAGAAGCAAGTACGTCCGCATGATCGGGGAGGTGCCGGTGATCAGGAGAGATTATCCAGCTTCAGGACTATCGCAAAGATGGCTAAGAACGGATGAAGGAGGAGGACCGGTACGAGGGGATGGAGGAGATCGACGCAACGGTATTGATAGCCGGAATGTCGGAGTCGGCAAAGACGAGCAAAAACGCACGAGAGGATTCAAAATAGGGGAAAGAGGAGGTCTCGACCGAAGAAATAAGAGAATAGCTGGATGGGCCGGTTGCTGGGCTGCAGATGGAGAGAGAACGAGTTCGGCTAACTACTTTCGGCCCAAGTAAGGCTGGGTCTCCTTTTGCTTTTAGGTCTTAGCAAGTTGCTATTTGGTATTTTGTAACTATAATAGGACCGTATCACTTTCTTACACTTAGCTGGAAGCATTCTCATGCACAAATAAAATAGGTCTAAATAAGCATCATCATAATAATCTCGACTCAAAAGAATATACAATAACAACCACAAGGCAACCCATGTCTAATCGAATCCATCCGCTCACGATCGAGTAGATTCCCGTACAAATTTTCATTTTTTTGAATGAACGGGTATATTTGCTATAAAAAATAATTAAATATTACGACGAATGGGTGAACTAAATCTAGGTTTACACGGGTCGACCGACATTTGGTTATGTTAACGTTTTTCAATTAATTTTTTTCAATCCCGTTGCAACGCACGGGCATTGTGCTAGTGTGTTTACCGAGTGAAAAATCCTGGTACGTTGAATTTAAGCCATACTCTTTCTCATAAAACTATTTTTTATATTTTCTAACATTTTTTCTTTATTCCAAATGTTGTCCGGAAATTTCGGCCGATGTTTGCAGTAACCACGGTTATCGGAAATCCCAGCCCTCTCCGAGAAAAAAAACCAAACCGGCAAGGGAATTCGACTTGCTACTTCGCTAGGGATTTAATCCACCTTCATCCCTGCAAAATCTGGGGTAACCGAACAAGGCCCTAGGCTTTTGGGGGTGCTGCTGTCGGTGTGGAGTAGGATAATGACGGTAAGTGGTAACTGCGGGTTGATTCGTCATTTTTTCGAGAGCTAATATGCTAATGCACACCAGCCTACTTTTGTCCATATCGCAAATAAATGGACGTCACATATGGTTCTTTAGATGTGGAGTGACATTTCTGATTTGTGCGTGATCTCAGAACACCAATATATTCTAGGTGTGTCTAATAGAAAAATTATATATTCTTGGTGGTCTCAAGACTTGTGCGCAGAAATTTGGTTTGGAGAAATCTCGCTAATATCCTAAGAAAGACAGGGCGTGACAATGTAGCGAGTGTCAAAACAAAGAAGGTAGCTTACGAGGTTAAGAAACCCCTATGGGCTAACACCGATTCTTAGTATATTAGTAGCTACTAGCTGAAGCACTAGATCATCCGCTCGATATCATGAAATTCAGCACCTGGATTTCAACACCCAACAAATCATTTTCTCCAACCATTAACAATCTGGTTGTTCCCTCTCAGTGAAAATCCATCAAATCAGAAAATGAAGAGCAGGCTTAGGAATATCTCAACTACTCTGTAAAAGAAATCACCTTTGGTTCTTGAAATATTGTAAATAAAGATCCATACATCTCACCTTTGGCTCTGTCCTAGCTGAATAAAGCTCTCCGAGTTCCTCGAAAAAAAAAGGAGTGCTGGGCTTACCAGCAAAAAAAAAGAGTGCTGGGCTTTATGGGCGTAGCTGGATGTTTGATTGGGCCGGATTGGGCTGGGCTTAAGAACTGCAATCTCCAGTTTGCTTCAGCAATCTGCAAGGCTTCACTCGGGCAGGAAGAAATAAGCGGCGGCGCCGGCGACCTGACGTTCTGAGTCCATCCCGGCGGCGGCGACGGACGCTTCATCTTCCCATCTCTCCCTATCTTCATCAATTGAGGTCAGCTCCGTGCCCTTCCTTTGCGTTCCCAATTTATTCGCATTTCTCTTTTCGCGGGAAACCCTAGCTAAAATTTTCTCCCTAAATCCGACCGTCATCTTCTTGTTACAGCGGTGTTCAACGGGAGGTCCTGCTGAGCGGGGAGTTTCGGTGATGGATCCGACCAAGAAGATTCCCCGATGGTAATTCTTAATACGTTCGGCTCCCCCATTTCCCCAATGTCAATACTCACTCCGTTCACTTTTTATAAGGCACACTTTCCATCCATTTCATTTAGCCACATACCAATATGAGTGAATCTAGACTTATTTTATATATAGATTCACTCATTTTTATATGTATGTGGGTAATTGGAATGGATGAAAAGTGTGCCTTATAAAAGTGAGTGCCGGTATTTTCCCGATATTTTCCCGCCTCTTATCTACACAATATATCTTGTTGCCTATAACACAATCATGTATGTGGGTAATTGGAATGGATGAAAAGTGTGCCTTATAACAATATATAGCGTCTGAACCACCATGCTGCATCTTTACGACAACTGAACACATGATTGTGTTTTATTACTTTGTCAGTGCTTGCTAAAAATAACATTGGTCGAGAAAAATGGCAATTTTTTATTAAAATGAATGCCTTTAGTTGAATATATCCAAGTTTAAAGGTTAGTGAAGTCAAACAATTTGATCGAGCAGCCTGCCAAGTGCCAAAGTGATCAACTTGTAGCTGGATGATCCACCCACACACCATTTTGCACTGCACATTTTGTTTTCTATTTTCTCTCAAGCCCATGCATCATCCTATACATAAAAAAAATGTTTGTCCACATTTTAAAATGAAAACTGCGAAAATGGTCAGACGAACTGAAATCAAATACAGTGGATATCAACTTGGGCCGAACTGAACCCTTCCATTACAAGTTGATGGGCCCTTGAAATAAGGATAAGTCTATTCGTAGTGTTGAATTGTTGAGCAATTTATTGTCCGAATGTGTGTGTCACACTTCATGCTGGACCTCCATCCATTTTATAGCAAATCATTAATTAAATGTTGACCAATTTGCAGAATACAACACCCATGTTCTTCACAGGACAGCAATTCATTAATTCTTAAAACCAAAGGTGCAATAAGGTTGACTTCATGGACCGTAAGATAAACAATCTATACAAACAAATTGTCTAGCAAACTGCAAACAAACTTCTGGTTTCAAAATTGAGTCACTTATGTTTGCAGGTTCCAATTTTCAGTCATTTTCCTGAACTAGCGAGCAATATTCACAAAGGATTGGAAAACAGTGTGAAACTCAGTATAGCCTAAAATGGCAGAACAACAACTAGTTGAGAACAAAAGAATTCCGTTTTAAATCCTGAATTTACGATTTGCTTAAGGATGCGAAAATGGGACCCCATTGTCTCACTTATTCACCATTTTTGTACATATTTAGTACAAAAAAATTGTCCAAAATTTGTACTACTAGGCATGTACAAAATGAAAAATAAAATGGACAACTGGGTCCTGTTTTCGCATCCCTAGGTTTACTTTTTTCGTTTGTCTATTTGCCATGCATGGTGAAACTAGAAAGCCTCGTATCCTTTCATTTTCTATATTTTTTTACCCATGCACAGTTTATGTGGCAACAACTAATTCTTTATAATTACCTGATGTGTTGGCAGCACAAGTACGGTGTCTTCACTGCGAGTTTATGGGGACTAGAATTGTGCATCCAGTCGGAATGGACTTCCATGGGGGCAAGTCAGCGCTTGAGAAGGTGGCCTGCAGAAAAAACCCGGACGACGATGACGATGACAGTGACATGGATATCATCAACCATCGGTTTAACTTGGCAGAGAGTATCTATTGCAGTGTGAAAGATGATAGCCTCTATGATGACCTTGATGGGCGCAAGATTGAGGAGCGTGATCTGAGTTCCATGAGTATCAGAGCCAAGCTTTTATTTTTGGCGTCATGTTGAGTTTATTTCGTCTGTGACTATGCAGAAAGCTAAATGTTATTATGTTCTCTGTGACAATGCAAGACATGTTTATGTGATCTCAGAGGTGGGATGATGATCATAAAATTTAGCAAATATTAGTATATTACCATTAGAATATCCTTTGGTAGTAGTGGTATTTGAAAGTGGGAAGTAATTTTATGATAGCAGTTTACTATCTTCCTCCGTTCCGAATTAAGTGACGTGGTTTCAATGCAAACCACGAGTGAATAGTATTTGTAGCTACTTTGGTTAGCAATCACTTTTTGGTGCATCTTTGTTGTCAAGTTGGCCATGTGGCCTGGATAATTTGCACCAAGCCTGTGGAAATTTGGTTTGTACATTTGCAGTTATTTGTCTGTTTATCACTATTTCGAGATGATCTAGTTCCGTTATCGTTCTAGCCGGTTTGTTCTTGTAGTAATATCATTACGGTATTCTCTACATGTCCAGTACTCTAATGATACTGCACAAATTTGGTCATGTCTTTAGAGGCATGAAGTACAATTTCCTCTCGTTGGATATATCTTAGCTAGTATCCTTCTAATCCTACGTTCCTGCCAAAGCTACAAAGTGTATGTATTCCTGAACCATCTTTATCTTCATGCATACACTTCAGTTATTACCTTGCCTGGCCGTACTAAAGCTCTCCCCTCCCTGTGGCTAATGTCACAGCTGAAGGCCAACAATCTTCTGAAGAAAACACCCATGCTAATGGTAAGCCAGATATGCCGTGGTTTCGGCATCTACGCATGCAGGAATCTTGACAGCAACAAATTTATGTGGATGCGCTATCATGATTTATTTACTATGCTAGTTGTGGACAGAAATAACCAGTTTAGTTTAATAGGTTTGGAGTCCAGAGGTGATCTTCAGAGAAGAAAGTTCCTGAAGAATGTAGTTGCTAGCTGTTACTTTTCTGAATCCTGAAAAAGCTTCTCTAGAATTTTATCTTGTTTTGCTGAATCTGTAAATAGCATGGTTTGAAAAGGAGAACTCGTGTTTTTCATCCCCTATATTACCACTTCACTTTAGCACGCCTCTTGCAATATTGGGCGTTGGCCAGGGCCAGGAGATGGAACGACATGCCGTTCTGAAGCAAAGTTCTCCTCTTCTGTGTGACAACTGCGTGGACCGAATTGGAGACTGCGAGCGCATGTTTTTCCTGTTTGGCATTCACCACACTTACTACTTCTTGTTAATTCATTCACCGAAGCATCTTGTACTGGTATCAAGACCATATTTAAACAGTATAAAGTGCATTCTGTAATGTCGCCCCTCTCCGTCTCCAGCACAACTAAAAGAATGTAGCCTCAATCTGACGTGTCAACCTTATTGTTGCACTACAGCTAATACACACAAATCTATAACTGAAGCCGACTCGCAATGGTGAACAACAAGACTGGTTGTGCAAATACCATACATAGCAGCCACAAGAATTCGACAAGTTACAAACTGCATGGTGTCATAGGGATAGGAGCCATGTCTATCATATGAGTACCTGCTCCAGTTACATAGAACCTTCAATCCAGTACAAGTCATAGTGGACAGTGCACACATTTAAAACTGTTGCTACTTTTAGGAAATACATCTCTCTGCTTTTCTTGATGGCGCCCGAATTATCACTAAACAACCAAATGCTTCCTATTACAGGGAAAACAGAGGAAGGATTAGGAGCATCATAATATATTTTCCATGCCAATTTAAGCACCAAATATTAGATGGACTAACAACTGGCCGGTAGAATGATATGCAATGTAAAAACAACGAATTTGGTCCCGTGATATAGCCTTGTTTTTTTTCAAAACGCTACATCAGTAAAGGTTAAATGCCTTTATAACCCAGACTGATAAATTTCCATTCTGTAGTTTGTATTCCAGTGAAAACAAAGCACTGATCATACAAGAAGAATTGCCACACAAAATCAAATTAGCCACTCCGATATATCTGAGTTACAAATCACGCATAAGCTCATGGATACTCGCATATAATCTAGTTGTTCTCGGGAAGAAATGTGACATCCACAAAGAACCATCCACAAGAAACAAGTATTAATGATCTGATAAAAAGCTTCAGGTTCAGAGTTCAAAGGTAGAAAGCAGAAAAATTACACCATGATTATATTTAATAATCTGGAAGTAAAAACCCACAATTTCCGGGCTTGTGATAATATTTCAAAACAATACAGTGGCCAGCATGAAAACAAGAGTAGGCGTACTTTTGGAGGCACAGTTTGCAATTCGCATGATAATTTAGAAAGTAGTGGTTCAACAGAATAAAAGGTTCATGCTATAAACACCAAGCAAGTCAATTTTCAGTGCAACTACAGATTGCTATTGTGAGACCATATTAGAGAGAGAGGAATTTGAACAAGCATGGTGTCTGGTTCCAACAGAAGCTTTAACAAAACAAATCCAAGCCCACATGTAAAGGTCCCTGCTAGTATGACCATGGATAAATACCTTGTAAATACTAATATTAGCCCAGTACACACGATTTATAAACTACCTAGGGCAAGCATTCTCCATGTTGCTTAACTGGTATTGTTAAAAAGACCCAAGAGGAATCAATACACAAGTCATTTCAGATGAATTTATGGCGAGGATTTTCAAATGTCGATTAACAGGCATGGCCAGAATAACTAAGGAATCAATCATGCACCTAACACCATTGTGTAGCTATAACAAAAAGTGTGATGGATGATGCAAAGTGCGACATTTGTTAAACTTAATAATTGCACAACGCAGGTCCTCTAAACATCAAAAGGCAAACCTTGCAGGGTCGTCCTTGAGGGCAGGGAAGATGGGAGGCCAGATCATCATAAACGGATGGATATAATGAAAGAATCGATCAGAATCTATGTTCTCATACACTTTAGACAGTGTCCTGCACTTAATATCCAAGTAGAATACATATCCGGGCATCTCTAAGAGTACAAACTGACCATTGTCTCCCACTTGGCGTATCATCACATCATCAATACCTTCATTCTCAAGCGTGTCACCTGATATCCCCAAAGTAGAAATCATCTGACGCAAGCAAATTGTGTCAACCAGCAACCAGTTGTCCCCCTTGTGGAGCCAGATGCGAAGTTGAAACCCCTCGACAGCAATAAGATATACACTGGAAGCATCATCTACCGGTGACAACATGCAACTAAGACAGCGATACTTCACTCCTTGTGGGAGCTGAATTCTGGAGTAACTTGAGGCCACCAAATCCAAGACAACAATGAAGTCACCACTGATGGACGGCATATAGATTTTATTGTGGCCAAACTGCACAGTAACTGGGTGCAAACTCATACCATGGAGATATGTGGCCGAGGTACACATGAGCCACTCACCATTTTGCAACATATATACACGTGTTGTCAACTTTGCTGTCTCTTTGGTAGTCTCCCCCACCACACACATGTAGGACAGTTGTTGCCTTCTTCTTTCGAGAAGATTACCCTGAAATAATCCTGATAATCCTGTTCCAGCACGCCTGGGGGTGGTGGCAAGATTTGTGTGTGTCTGTGGGGACACATCGGGTGGTGCACTTCATTTGACAACGACCCGGTGAAGACGCTGCCATTCTGGCAGTGTTCAATCATGCGGGCGCCGAAGTTGTAGCTCTCTAAGCGGCAGATGACGGCGGCGAGCTCAGGGGGCTGAGGAGGCATCGGGACAAAGTGTGTGGCATGTTCAAATGAGGCTAACTCCGTGTATATGTAGGAGCCAAGGAGGCGGGGTGGGTGGAGCTTGCGGAATCGGCTCAAGAACTTGGGGTCCGAGGCATGTGCAAGCCAGCGCTTGCAGACAAGGGCAGCTCGGACGAGGGTGGTGGGGAAGCCGACGCGGACGATGATCTCCCTGAGCAGGTTGTCATCGTCGAGAACCTTGGTTACTGCCACTGCCTGTGTTGTGGAATCCCCTTGTATGTCAGCCTCCACAGCCACAGGTGGTTTCTTCTCTGGATGGACACTGGAAAAAAATACAAATGCAATTGGACATTAATGCGATGGAATGATTCCTCAACTATGTCACTGAAAAACATTCAACACACAGCATCCACCCATCCAGTGGAGAACATATAAGCACTGACCGTGGGAATTGGCCTGAAGAGACTGGATCTTACCATTGGGGAATCTTCTTAGAAGGATCCATAACCCAAATCTCCCCACTCAGTAGGACCTCCCGTTGAACACTGCTGCAAGAAGAAGATGTGGGTCGGATTTAGGGAGAAAAATGTAGCTAGGGTTTCCCGCGAGAAGAGAAAAGAAACTGGGAAGGACCGGAGCTGACCTCAATCGAATCCCGGATAGGGGGGACAAGAAGCGTCCGTCGCTGCCCCCGGGATGGACTCAGAATATCAGGTCGCCGGCGCCGCCGCTTCTTTCTTCCGGCCAGGCTGAAGCAGAGCAAGTGTTGTTGTTGAGCCGAGGTGAGGTTGCTTTTTTTTTTGAGGGGAAGGTGAGGTTGCTGAGCCGATGTGAAACAATGAGCCCATCTCCATCCGGCCCAATCGAACATCCATCGACACCCATAAAGCCCAGCACTCTGTAACACTTCGTCACCTCCAAAGACAATCTTACTTTAAGTTCGGGCTACATTGGAAAGATGAATCATCGATTGGAGGCTTAATTTATCCACGAATGGCAGAGTTGACATTGGACACGAGCTATCGAAACAACTTGATGTTTTCTAAACCAATAGTGTGGGTGTCCGTCCACTCTTGCACATGACAGTAGTTGAATAGCTCCTTAATTACTTATGCCTTGCAGGTCCCGTAAGAGTAAGATGATAATTAAGAGCCTCTGAACAATTCAGAGCATCTGATGCTTAGCTCTAACTATATTCCTTGTCTGGCACTAACAACTGCCTGTTCATACATACCAACAACTGATTGGAGAAAAAATATTGAGCTTGCAACAGAGAGGCTGGACTGTTTGAGAATGGGGTTTTCGGTTGCTGCATAGCGCCTATGGGCGCGTTCGGTCACATGCATGCTATAGGGCGTTGTTATCCGGCCCTGCCCTCTAACTGCTAGCAGCTACACAGCCAAGCTTCACAGCTGCTAGCTAGCAAACAATCAAAAAGTAATGATTTGCATACAGGTAGGTGAAGTTGGTAGAAAAGCATTTGATGGTGTTTGCTTTGTCTGCGTCTTGCATGACTTGTGAGAGGAGCATGCGAGGTGTCAGGGAATCTTTGCCTCCTCGTGTAGCAGCATAGCCTGCCCCCATAGAAACGGCCAATTCGAGCGTAACAGTGCAGCCTGGCTGAGCAGTGCTTTGAGCAGCAGGCTGGCCACAACGCAAGTCCTCGTATCTAACCAAACAGCAGGCAAGATGCAAAAAGGTGAAAGATATTCTTGTTTTCAGTGCCGTGCGAGCAGGGCTGTGTGGCTCCGACATACCAAACGCGCCCTATATGGTTCCTAATCCGTTGTGTGAACTGTAGCCGTTCCCACAACGTTATAACTGCATCGACATAATTACTCTTCCGTTCCAATTATAATTAGGAACACACAGCTCAAGACATTTTTTTCAAAACACAGCTCAAGACATTTAGAGCTATTCCTGTCCTTGTTAATCATATCTTCTAAGTCATGTCAACTTTAGCTACTCACTCCGTTCTGGTGTATTAGGCACAATTCTAAAAACAATTTGTCCCAAAACTTCACATCTCTTAGGCACAATTACATTTAATTTTCTCTCTGTAATTGGCTAGTTGACTCTCCACCAATAAATGCAAGTTTTTAGCCCCAATTAGGTAGCACATTGGGCAAAAAGATGTACAAATTATGCCTTACAAATTAGGACGGAGGAAGTAGTAGCTGGATATATAAAGTTGGCGCTACTTACTCCCTTCATAAGAAACGGCTGACCGCTCTAATTAATTTGACCCGAGGACTTGATTAACTGCCACTATCTTACAACTTAAAACATATCCATTGGTTTTGATCATGGGGACGAATTCATGCTTCAAAGGTTTGTAATTTTGTAATTAAAAATCAGTTAGATTGCTTTGTGGCCTAATTATTACCCAAACGTACAAAAGCTGGCCAGGAACAATGGTACATTGATATCATCCATAATTTCGTACGTACAACAAGGACTAAGTAGAGAAATGCATAATTAATTTAGTCTGTTTAAAGTGCTTCAAATAATATGTCTCGACGTACATAATTGGAAGTTTCAATTTTGTATTTTTTTTGAAATTTTCATAAGTTCTAAAATTACAAAATGGGAGATTTTGGCACCATGAAGATTTTTTGGGTCTCTTTTTATAAGGGATGTACACATATATGCTAATTTATGCTTCAAATTTACCTTTGAACACATTTTAAAGAATTCATATCATGTTTGAAGGAATACGATGGATATGAATTTATGATTCCAAATTTGATACCCTGATACGTTATATGTGATATTTCAAATAGCATTCGGTATGGATTATCCATGAATAAATTATGATTATTCTATGGTTTTAGCAGAATAATCAGATTTACGACAAGAACGTTTAAACTATAATAACACAGTTTGTAGTTAATGAGAGTTATCGAGTTCGTCTATTAAACATCTATGTTACAAAGTCATTTTAAGGAATATGGAGTACAACCTTCGTTATGTTAGTGGGATACTAAAGCATGCGTGGATGGTCTATTCGCTCTTAAGTTTGCGCTATTGCATACACGGACTTATTTTCTTGATGATGACTTTTATATTATTTATTCTATTGTGTTATAATTAATTATTATATGAATGTTTTATTAAACTTGTTTTAACAATTTTTATGTTGTCTGTTCGTCTGTGTTTTTATGTTAAGTTTCCAACCGAGTCTACTCGACATATTTTAGTTCTGAATATGCAGTCTTGCATATTTGAATTCAATGTCTAACCAGTCATTATCCAATCCGTAATGATTCAGATGCAAAATATTCTCGAGGATATGATAACAAAAAATCTGATCCGATCCTATTCGATTACACCCCTATTTATGCCCCCTTCTTTGCAACGGTTGTGAGGTTCTTGTTAATGCTCAAATCATTCGAAAATTTGAATTTTATGCTCGATTTGAAATTCTGCGAAAACAGAAAGTTGTGAAAAATGAAAAGTTAACATAATGAAAAATACATAAATGAAACATGTGGCAGAACCACGACTGTTCTTAAGGTCCCTGATCGTGATTTGAATTCCCCGATACATAGAAGGTATCATGCATAATTATGGAGAATCAAGGCTAATTTCTAGATGGGTCTAAAACTAATTTTGTGTGAACATATATTGTTCAGTTAAGATGACTTGAGCTCGTTTCTAATATATAGCTGGCTCAAATTGGTGGATCGCGATTATTTGACCGCAGCCTAGCTGGCTCAAAAACTTCGTCAGTAGCTGGCCATGACATTTTTTTCGTAATCATGAGACTTAATCACTCTTGTACAAAAGTAGAGTACAACATTATTATTATGTGAATCTACTTAATGCATTCGAAATTTTTAGGTGACAGACTCGAGTAAACTGAAAGAAGTTCTAATTCTCCAACTTGAGAGAGGGAGAAGAGAGTGAAGGACGACGCGTACTAAACTGAAAGAAGTTGCGGAAATCCATAACGGGTAGTGGGTACAGATACACCCACTGCCCAAAAAAACAAAAATTAAAATGTCAAAATATTTAAAATAAAAATTTTGGATATATTTCAAGACATTTATTTTAGCACAAAAGTTACGTGAAGAAAAACATTTTTTGTGACCTGTGCAAAAAAGATAAATCCGGGCGCTCCAAAAAAATTATACGACATTTTTTGTCTTTTCACAGATCACAAAAATGTTTTTTCTTCATGTAACCTTTTGTGCTAACACAAACAAGTTCTTGAACTTTTTCTGTAAATTTTTGATATTTTGAAAAAAATAAAAATGTTTTCGATAATAGGTGCATCCGCACCTACTGCCCAAAATGCCGACTCCGAAAGTACGGTACTAGCTCATGGCTCTCCACACCACCCGAGAGACGCGTGTAGACAGAGGTACATTATTTTCCCCTTGTTCTGCACAATCTGTGTAGCTACATCTGGCTCCGTTCTTTTAAAAGGTTTGGCCGGTGAAATTGTCTAATGCTCGTGGTCTGTCCAATAAAGTAGACATCTCAATGCCGACGAATCTGAATTTTTTTCTCAAACTGAAAATTATACTCATTCACTAACCACTAAATTATAAATTTGCTGAGATCTCGAGAAACTTTGCCGGTCTTGGGAGCAGCTATTCTCTCATTTCTGATAAACGCCACTGGCAGACATCGGTTCTAGTACTATTGACTTTTGCACAACTCTAGACGAAGCTACAAAACTGCACGAATTAATCTATTGAAGCTTTTCACAGAAAATATAAAAATGGAGTAATCTAGTTAACTAGTAGTAGCTGCATCCCTTGCACTCCGATCGTTGAAAGATGCTTCTAAGCCCAACTAACTAGCGACTACTTTATATACGCATACAAGCGACATCAACCTAGGCGCATGCAGCTATAAAATTTCTTAAGGGAGATACCAACCGAGCGAGAGAAAGAGGAACAAAACCACCAAGCCAGCAAAGTGAGAGAGAGAGTGAGGGTGAGAGTCGGGCATGGAGTTCGCCACGGGGGCGATGAGCTCTCTCCTCCCCAAGCTTGGGGAGCTGCTCGTAAAGGAGTACCACCTGAAGGAGAGTGTGAAGAAGGGGATTGGAGATCTCACGGACGAGCTGGAGAGCATGAAAGTGGCCCTCGAGAAGGTGTCCAGCGTTCCGCTGGATCAACTTGATCCACAGGTTAAGATCTGGGCTAATGAGGTCAGGGAGTTGTCCTATGCCATTGAGGACAGCCTCGACTCCTTCGTGACGCGAGTCAAGGGTGGTGAGCCAACCAAGCCCACCAACTGGTTGAAGAAGGTACGCAATAAATACACCAAGATCAGTGCGCGCCATGAAATAGCCGGTGGCATCAAAGACATTGAAAGCCAAGTGATGAAGATAAAAAAAGGTATGATAGATACAAGATCGATGATATTGTTGCTAATCTTGCATCAACTACAGTTGACCCTCGTCTCTCGACCCTATACAAGAAGGTCTCTGACCTTGTTGGTACTGATGGGCCAGTTGAAGAGCTAATGGAAGTCTTGTCCGAGGATGTTGAAACATCCCAAACAGATCTCAAGATAGTCTCTATTGTTGGATTTGGAGGGTTGGGCAAGACCACCCTTGCAAAAGCATTGTATGACAAGCTTAGAAGTAAATATCAGTGTACAGGATTTGTTCCAGTTGGTCAAAATCAAGGCACAAAAAAAGTTCTTAGGGACATTCTCCTTGAACTTGACATAAATGTGTACAGAGATGCAACAACAATGGATGAAAGGCAGTTAATCAACCAGGTGCAAAAAATTCTCGCAGGAAAGAGGTACGCATAAGCCTCACCATATGGTAGTCAATAACCTGTTTGTGTCACCAATGCCAATACAACTATATGGCTTTTGTGTTGTGGTGGCATGATATATGCACGTGTGGCCGTAATTAATCAATCTGTTCAGAACATATACTAAAACGCCGAAGGTAATCACAATGCAACTCTTAGGATATGGTCAAACAAAGAAGCAAGACGATTGATATAGGTTTTTGTTTACTTTATGATATTTTGCTTGATTCATCTAGTCTAGAGCTTGATAGGAAAAAGCCTAATAGTGGCGCGCCGATTTGGGTCCTAGTGCAATTTTTTTCATGCCAATGGTTATGTGCCACTTGTAATAACTACAGTGGCGCGCGCTACACGGCACTGCTGACATCTGCCCCAGTGGCGTTAAATCGCAACATGCACTGATAGTGTTAATGTTGGTGCGCAGGATGGATATGCGCCACCGATGGGTGCGCCGTCGGAACTAGAATTTAATATATTTTATCTTGAATTTAGCCGAATCTAATAATTTTGAATTCAAAATTTTGAACTTGCCTACATAAGCGGCCCTATGACAAGTCTAATCCATAAAATCTGCATATGCACTAGGGTGGCGGTTGCTCGACCTCCTCATCACTTTCCTCGCAGTAGGACTTGAGGCACAGGGTGACGTGAAACACCTTGACATCACGTACGCCTTACCTGGTTCGCCACGCGCGAGGAACATGTTGCCCTCGCTGTCGGAGAACATGTTCGCCACGAGTGAAATGTTGGGACAACCTGCCATTTTCAATGTGAAGCGCGGGGCAGATGGTCTTCGAGTTCTTGTGCAAACAAGTCTGGGAGGTTCATCTGTTTCCCCAATTCCCACCATGAACTCGAAGTTGTACAACCCGGCCATTGAGCTTGCCGAGGACGACGAAGATGAAGGCATTGGGTCGCGACCACTACCCGGGCCGCTGCCGATACCACGACCACAACCGTGACCTCGGCTGGTTAAAATCTCCGCTTCCTTGCCCCGGATGTCTTGGACAACAGCGGTTGTTCGCGATGGCGGAGGTTAGGAACCTCCGCCGCAATGGCCTGCAAAGTTTGGGCAATGTCGGTCGCCAATGTTAGCATCCACGTCCGCGTCCCTTGGGAGCTGATTTGGGAGAGGAGCGAGAAGTATGGCCGGGGAACAGATTACCCACCCCCCCCCCCCCCCCTTCTGAGAGGGGATTTTATGGCGAATCACTGGCTCTTTAACTTGACGCGGTGTGGGGAAGTGGCAGGGCGTCTCCTCAGTCTCCTCTCCCTAGTCTGTATGCCAAGATTTATTAAGGACGCGCCGTTTCATGCCGTGCAATATATTTGACCCTAGTAAACTACACCAGAGAACAGTATGTGCGGACCTGGCGCAAAATTCTGCTTGCTTGCCAAATAAAACATGCGCCACTGATTGTTTGATACTGGTGCGTGTGGGCGCCACACGCCACCAGTGCTTACCTACTAGTGGCTCGCCACTTATGTGAGGCATGACTAGTATGTTCTGGCTGGGTGGTAGGGCTTTACCGGTGTCATGTACATTTTATGCGCGCCAGAAATAATATCTGGCACGTGGAAAAAAATTGCCACTGATACTAGGACTCCTCTGAGGGTTTTCCTACTAGTGTTGCCCCCATCCTCGGTGCCCCGCTCATCCTTCCCTCATACACGTACATCGGCCTCCCCCTATTGGACAGGAAGCTTCCTGCTGCTTCCTTGGAGTTCCTCGTTACATAGTCTACCGGCGCATCCCCGGGGGCGCACGTCCCTCGTGCCGATTGGTGGGTGACTCACCCTCTCCACCTTCGTCCTTTCAGCTCTCCCCTCCTTAGCCATGTTCGTCCTTTGGATCCCGCTGAGCGTGCTCCAAAGGATGGACTGTCCGCGCCGTGCCCTGATCTTGAATGCAGCAACGTCCTCCTCAAGTGGTGATGGCTAGGTTGCGTGGTGAAAGCTTTCTAGATTGGATGGGTTAAGAGTGCACTTTGCCTCGTGCCGCGTTCCGTGTTATACAGAGGGCAAAACCCTAAACAAGATTACATGGTTCGGTTACAACAGCCAAACTTGGCATACAAGGAAATAAGATTTTCGGTTTATACTTCACCGATACGTTTACAACAGATACACAGATTTTGTTCACTAATGTAAGTCGTGTGAGCTATTTCAATATTGACTACATACGTGCTAAAATGAGTGAACATATATAATAAAATGTGTCTAGATACATACGATATGGAAAAAACTAAAATGCCTTATATTAGTGAACGAAGGGAGTAATACAGATCCATTTATATGTAATATATGGATCTAAAAATCATAACCGCGGAGCCTAAACTTTGATATGTATTTTATACAATCTATTATGACTTTCACTGCCTTATTTTTTTAATGTTGTGTTGGCATGCTTCTTATTCTAGTCGGTACAAGTACATTTAAGCAATGCTTTTCCTAATAATGTTTTTGTCTTCTCACGTAAATAGGTACTTTATTGTTATTGATGACATATGGGACAAACAAACCTGGGAAACGATTAAGTGTGCTTTTGTGGATAGTCATCCGAAAAGTAGAATAATCATAACTACTCGTATTGTTGATGTTGCACAGAAGCTGGTGGTATCTATCACATGAAACCGCTTTCGGTTGATAACTCCAGAATCCTATTCCATACAAGAACATTGGTAGTGTTGGAGTAAGTCAGGATAACCAACCTGGTGAAGTGACAAACAAAATTTTAAAAAAATGTGGTGGTGTGCCATTAGCTATAATTACAATAGCTAGTTTGCTTGTTGGAAAACCAAGTGCGGATTGGTCTAAGGTGTATGATGGAATTGGTTTTGGGCATGAAGATAGTGAAGTCATTCAGAACACAAGAAAAATATTGTCTTTTAGCTATTATGATCTCCCCTCCAATCTGAAGGCATGTTTATTATATCTCAGTATGTTTCCTGAAGATTACCTTATTGAGAAAAAATCACTAATTTGGAGGTGGGTCATTGAAGGATTTGTCCCTGATAAAGAAGGGATAGGGTCATATGAGCTAGGGGAGATATATTTCAACAAGCTTGTAACAAAAGCATGATCAACTTTATAGAGTCTGATGATGAAGAAGACAACCAAGGTGGTTGTCGTGTCCACGACATGGTGCTCGATTTCATCCGCACCATGTCAAATGACATTAACTTTGTTACAGTAGATGATGTGAACAACACATCACCTATTCGCAAGGAAAACGAAACAGTAGGATTCACAGATTAGCACTTCACGGAAAAGGTGCAGAACACAACACTAACATTCAAATGGAACATGTGAGGTCATTTAATGCTTTCATGTGTGGTGGTACTAAGATGGCCCTCTTTTCAAGCTTTAAAGTATTACGTGTACTAGTTATAGAGAAATGTGATTTTCTTGACGGCCATAGTCTTGAGCATCTTGGGAAGTTAGTACAGCTAAGGTATCTAGGATTGGTGAAGACCGCTGTTGAGCTCCCTGAAAGAATAGGTCATGATCTGAAGTTTCTTGAGATATTGGATGTAAGGGGAGGTTTGATTAGTGAGTTGCCACCGTCTGTTGGTGAGCTAGAGAATTTGAGATGCCTGTGGGCTGATAGTGGAACAATTATGAAGGGAAAGGTAGGGAAACTGACGAGCCTTGAAGAGCTGCAGCTACATTCAGTGGAACAGTGCCCAAACTTCTTCATGGAGTTGGGGAAACTGACGAACTTGAGGGTGCTCAAAATCCAGTTCGAAGAATGTGAAAAGATCGCAGGCAAGGCTATCTCTGGCTCACTTTGCAACCTGCACAAGATCCAAAGTCTGATTATCAAGTGCATAGATCTTGATGTGTATAAATGGGAATTTCGTGTTCGTGTTCGCAGCCTGGAAGACTTGGCACCCAATGCAAAGCTCTGTTTTTTGTCTCTAACCGGCATAATTATACCCAGGGTGCCGTCGTGGATCAGTTCTTTGTGCGTTCCGCTCCTCTCTCATTTGATTTTGTATGTGGAGGTGGTAGAAGCTGGGGATATACAAACCCTAGGAAGGTTGCCCACGCTCTTCCTCCTTGGTCTCTTGAGTGAGGAGGAAAAGCGCATATCATATACCATTGGCAGCGATGAGTTTCAGAAGCTGAGATGGTTTGGCACGAACATAGATATTTCTTTTGATGAAGGAGCATGTCCGAGGCTTGAAAGTCTGTTATGTAGTGTCAGCGTTGGAAGAAAGGACAACTTGGTGCCGTGGAATAACAGTTCGCCGTTACTTGAGTATGTCTACTGTCTGCTTGATTGCACAAACTGCGGCTGGAAGGATGTGAAGGTAGCTCTGGCAGTCATGAGGAAAGCCGCGAGAACCCATCCCAACGCTGTGAACCTCATTATAGAAAGAGAGAACTACGACAGGAAGGCAGCTCGACTCACTGATGCACTCGATACGACCCTACATGGTCTGGACAAGCCGGACGGGAAGGACGTTACTGCAGATCGACGAGGTATACGTCGCATGATTAAATCACTGGAGACCTTGTTGCATGAGGCTGACGAGCCTCGGGTGGGGAGGTATAGCGAACAAGAGCTACGAGGCATTGTCACCAGATTGAAGAGTTGGTTACATGATAATGAAGGTAACGACCAAGAAGAGGTACGTATTTACTACTCCGACATATTGATTGATCAAATTATAGGAAATCATATACCAAGTGCACTGATGTGAGGTCCGCCGGTTTATGCATGTCGTATCTCTAGCCGGAAAAGGGAGATGCCACAGACATCAGCGACGATGAGAGCGATTCCGATGACGATACAGATGATGAAGAGGAGCATGATGGTGACGACGGCCGTGACGACGATGCCAAGCAAGAAGAGGTACAAACGGGCATACTACTTAATACTTATGAGTCGTATACTATATAGAAATACAGTGATTTATATGTCGCTGATGGTCGGCCTGCCTTTTTAATTAATGTCTACCCTCCAGGCGGACAATGATGATGCCACAAACAGCGAGGAAGGCAGAGCAACGCAACCATAAATCAAGCAGGTACATTACGGGTCTCTCTTTTTCTCCCTTTTGTATGTATCCAGACGCATGCTGCGCGCCGTCACATATAATCACATCTTTATGCCAGAGTACCACGTAGTTCCTATTCTTAATTTGAATTTTACTAAGCAAATATCCCAATTTACTATACTACGTTTGCAGGGAAATAAATTTTACAGTGATTTCGAATTGCAATTTAATATCGTACATATTTTATACTCTGCTTCACACGGTCTGCCTTTTTTACTTACAAAATAACCCTAAAAAATTCTCGTTGCAGGATGATGAGATCTTGAATCCTTCTACAATGTTGTTCTCATCACTCGGAAGACAAATTGATTACTCAGAATTCGTTGAGCTTAATTAGTCTATTAGTGCCAAGAAAAATGGTGGCTCCATCGGCATTAGACTGGTTCGTAACAGAAAAAATAAAAATTATAAATCTAAAAAACCAAAAATTATTTATTTGCTTTGACATTTGGGTCTACATTATTTTTGTGTTGTTAGAGTTGTTTTCTTTAAAAAAAGTTCCAAAATGAAAAAAATTGTACGTTGTTTCTCTTAATTATTTTATAAAACAAAAAAGGAAAAAAAAAGTAGGGTAGGTAGGGAACTCCGCCTATGCCATTTGAAGCTCACACTTATAATCGCATAGCCGGTCTCAAGCCCGGAAAAAGGAGGAGAGACTACACATATGCTCATACAAAGTTATATATATGTTGCATTGACTCAATGGATAGTGAACATGCAAGTAACATTTAGTAGAAACTATTGTTCTATTAGTTTCATTAGAAAGATGCTCAGTGATGGAATAATTACCTCTTATATCAAAACCCCGATGTTCAAGCCAAAGAATCTCTAAATAGCGAGCACCAATAGTCTATATTAGAATCATTACTCGTGCATAAATTCTTATCACCTATACACATAACACATGCCATTCATTCTTTCAGTTGGATGTTACACACACCATTTGAGGATTCATTAGTCATTTTTCTTAATCATTATTATCCAGCCCTTATGTTCTGCAGAATGTTCTTAATCTCTTAAGGTAAGTTGCCTGAATCATTCATATACTGAATCTGAATGTGGACTTGTCTTGTGCCCTGGCACATTTTGGAGTGTTTTCTCCTGGCACTGTACAACTCTAGCTGGTGACAATTTGTTTACAGCAGCTAGTAACAAAAATAGTGGCAACCTAGCTGTTGGGCAATGGTGGCCAAATTATCCCAGCATTTTCAATCCGTGGAGGTCGTCCCTGTTACTGATGCTCTTGGTGCATTTCTTATCTGAAGCCTCCATTTGCAGAATCTTTTTTCCAGCTTACCTTGCTTATGTCTTATAGGGAACAACGGCAGGTGCATCCGTAGTTACCATTCATGTATGGACCAACGACTACCGCACACCTGCCAGCCGATTAATATCTTGCCATGGCGGTCAGTCGAGCGACGGTTGGTGCAGCCATTGATGCATTGAAGACGATGAGACTAGCTGCAACGCAGGGTCCAAGCGGTTATTGATCAAGAGGAAATATTATTCTCGATTGGAGCTGCGATCCTGTCATGTTATTGTTACTGATTTACAAGTTGTCTGTCTACAGTATCGTTTGGTGTTTCCGCTTACCTCAGAAGTGTCGCTTCATCCTCATGACAACCACATGAGGCGAGGATTGATACTGGGACTCTGAATCACACTTGTAGTTGCCTTAATTAAGTTTAACTAGCTCCTAGATGTTGCTAATACTAAATTTACTTACTACTGAGTTCATAAACACTTGATTCCTTACCCCTGGTAACATATGATCCATTACCAGAGCCTATGCAAAGGTTGTTATCAAAGAAGGGCATTCTTGAGTATCTGCCATGTGGAGTAAACAGACTGTGTCACTATGATCAAGCTATTATTTTTGCAGCTACATTAGAGGTACAGATTGCTAACTGAAACCTGATTCAGCATCTCGGTCAAATTCCATGCATAACAAGCATACGGACAGAGTATCATTTCTACAAGAAAACAGAGGAAACCTCAGCACACATTGAATGTCATCATTCCAGAGAGATATATTTGATATTTCTTTTATATGTAGTTTATCTTCCAGTAAAAACATGCATGTATCATTTCAAGCTGCATTCTTGTCCAGTATACAAATTTAACTTTTGTTTGCATCCTAGCAGGGAACGACACATAAGTGAACACACACTCTTGAAGACTTGGTTTTCTGGGAGGTTTTTGTTTGCAAAGAACAATTTTTTTGTAACAGAACTTTTGTTCGCTAGCAGCGGAAAATGACAGTCTACCTTGTTGGCTGCAAAGAGCAAAGTGGCGTATGAAGAAATGAAGAGGCTGCGTCCTGTCCTGAACCCAAATGTCAGCTTGTATTGTTCGTGCCTCACATCATTCAACTTCAGCACCAACGTCTGCGTCCCGCACACCAGCAATGGACTCTGCATATCTTGCTTCCAGTGCCGGTGGAGTTATTTTCTGAATTTCTACAAACCTTCCAACTTATGAAGCTTGATTTTTGTGCTTCAGTTTACCACTGTCAGCTTAAAAAATCAAGCAGTACTTGACTGAATCGAACTCACGATTTCGATTTAATCTACCACTAAGTGCATATATTAATATGTTTCCCAGTTTTCTTCAAAAACATTACTCCACTTGAAGTTTCCGTCATCAATCCAGCAACTTATGCATTTACCAGATCAGGCTATACAAGCAAAAGAACTACCAGGCTGGTATTGTATCCTTACTGAACCATGGTAGGATCACTGACCATAAGATCTACACCTCAAACTGAAATAACCAAATTCTTACAGATCGCTGCCTTAAACTGAATCTGCAATGTTTGCATGAGAACACTTCTGCGAATGCCATCCATAGGAAGCTGGCAAGCAGTGAAAATACAGGACTACGTCACAATCATGGTACCATAAGGCTGATTATATCGGGATTCCTTACATAGCATCCTAATTAATGCTTACAAGTTATAGTGGACAGGTTTTAGAACTGCAGCTCTTCCTCGTCAGTCACCATGGCATTTCTTCTTCACGTGGCATTTCTGTTTCAGAGAAAACAGAGGAACGTTCAGGGTATGTTGTTGCCACTTCAAGCCTCAAAATACCAAATAGAGTAACAAAGCAAGTGGCTGATACAACGGTGTCAAATGTTATGCACACTCAGAATACAAATGATGAATTTGATCAAATGAGTTCCTTTTTTTCTTACAAAAACCTACAGCGGTACAGATTAAATGTCTTTCTATTTCCATTTTCCAAGTTTGTACACTAGTAAAACAAAACTCTGACCATACAAGGAAAAATGACACACAAACTCAAATTACCACACAGATAGCTTGGGAGCGGCCACTATGATGTATCCGAATCAAAAAATCATGCATAAGCTAAAGCATACCCGCGTACAGTCTATGATCAATTTGCGTTCAAGAAAGAAATATGATATCCTCTAAGCACGATTAATGAGTTCAAACACAGTCTGAGGCTCAGAGTTCAAAGGTAGGCAGCAGAAAATTACATCATGGTTATATTAAGAAACATGAAGTCCAAATTCTACGATTGTTGGGTTTGTGATAATATTTCAAAACAAGATACAACAGTGGACAGCATGATTACAAGACTAGAAGTACTTCTTTAGGCCCAATTTGTAGTTGTGATACAACAGAATAAAAGGACCATGTCAAAAACAACAAGTCAATTTCAGCTCCATTACAGCTTGCTATTACGAGACCATATATTAGATAGAGCAAGTTCAGGATGCATGTTGTATGGTGCTCACACAGGATTTAACAAAAGTAACACCAGCCCACATGTAAAGGTCCCTACTATGACATGCAGGGAAACATCTTGTAATATACTAATGTTACCCTAGTACACGAGTGATTTCACATCTTACAACAAGCATTCTCTATTGTTGCTTAACTAGTATTGTCGAAAAGACACAAGAGGAATCAATACACAAGTGATTTCAAAATGATCTTATGGCGAGGATTCTAAAATGGCGGTCAACTAGTATTGTCAAAATAATCTAAGGAATCAATCATGAAGCTAACTTCTACTAGGTAGCTATAACAAACAGTGTGATGGATGATGCACATGGCAACATTTTCTAACCTTAACAAGTGCACTATACAGGTCCTCTAAACATCAAAAGGCAAACCTGGCAGGGTCGTCCTTGAGGGCAGGGAACGTTGGAGGCCAGATCAGCATAAAAGGATGCACAGAACCAACACGTTGACCATCGATTGTATTTTCATACAATTTACACAGTGTCCTGCACTTGATATCCAAGTAGAATATGCATTTGCACATCTGTAAGGTTACAAACTGACCATTGTCCCCCACTTGGCGTATCAGCACAGCAGCAATACCTTCATTCTCAAGAGTGTTGCGTGTCATCCCCAAAGTAGAAAGCATCTCAAGCAAACAAATGGTCTCAAGCAGTAACCAATTGTTCCCCTTGTGGAGCCAGATGCGAAGTTGAAACTCCTCGACATCAAAGAGATATACACTGGAAGCATCTTCTGGCCGAGACAACATGCTCTCAAGATAGCGATACTTCACTCCTTGTGGGAGCTGAATTCTGGAGTAAATTGAGGCCATCAAATCCAATACAATAATGTCATCACTGATGCCGGACGGCAAATAGATTCTATCGTGGCCAAAATGCACAGATGTTGGGTCCAAAAGCATGCCATGGGTGGCCCGGGGTGTTACAATCTTGCAACCTATATACACGTGCCTCGGTAGCCTTCCCCAACACATACAGGTATGACATGCTGTTGTCTTCCTCTTCCGAGATGATTTGAGTGAACATTGTATCCTGTCCCTGCACGAGTGGGAGTGGTGGGAAGATTTGCATGTCAGTCTCAGGACGCAGAGGGTGGTGCACTCCATGTGTCCGTGTTCTTCCCTTGAGGCACGTGGTGAAGACGGTGCTGTTCTGGCAGTCCATGATCTTGTTGGCCCCGAAGTTGTAGCTCTTTAAGCGGCACATGACGGCGGCAAGCTCTGGAGGCTGAGGCAGCATGGGGACAAAGTGTACAACATCCGGCCTTGGTGTGTACAGAAACTGCCCGGTGATGTAGTAGCCGAGGAGGCGAGGTGGGTGGAGCTCGCGGAAACGGCTCAAGAACTTGGGGTCCGAGGCATGCGCAAGCCAGCGCTTGCAGACAAGGGCAGCTCGGACGAGGGTGGTGGGGAAGCCGACGCGGACGATGATCTCCCTGAGGAGGTTGTCATCGTCGAGAACCTTTGTCACCGCCACGGCCTGTGTCGGGAAATATGGCGGTGCCTCGCCACCCGCACATGGTTTCCTCTCGGGACAAACCCTGGGAACAAACCAAAAGAAAATTTATATCAACGCGGTGTAAATAATTCCGTCAACTGACAGCCGTTGCAGGACAGTCGCCGCAATTTTAAGCCATCCCTGATCTAGCTGAACAATAGAGGAACAAATTGTGCAAAATGAAATGTGGGGGAGAACTGAAAGATTTTATTTTCCAATGGGGCCCAACAATCTAGTGAAGAAATGTAGGGGAATAACCGAAAGATGTGGAGGACGGGAGCTCCTCTTCCTTAGGGCCTAAAGTTCAGAGGAGAGACTTCCAAGGTAGGTACGTAGTCCCTAGCAGTTCAAATTGAAAAGAACATCTTTTATTTAGCGACAGAGGGAGTACTTGCTAATCACCGACCAGATTATTATCCGTGCAATTAACCAAGAACGGATGCGATTTATGCAATAAAATCAGTGGTGACTGTTAGAACATCACATTGCAGTGCAGGCACTCAGATAATCCAGTGATACAGGCTCATGTTCAATTTGCAGATTTTTTTATTCATCAATGATGAATTTGCGGATCAGTACACATGTAGAACCTAACAAACGAGGAATTTCGCTTGTAAAGAGAATATGAGCCTGGTACTAGCAGCAGCTTTGACCAATGAAAATATTACAACTACAACTTGGCCAGGATCAACCCTGAATATTCATTCTATCCTACTCAAATTCACCTGCCAAAAACATAACTATGCATTATCTCAGACCAATACCTACATGCCCGCCAAGCTAGGATCGTCCTAAATGGCTTGATCCATTTGTTTCCCTCAAACTGCTGTAATTGTTCTGGTACCGATATGATCGGAGTGTTACAGATTTGAGCCTAATTGCAGAACAAAGCGGTATTATCTGCCACAGTTGCATGCATGTGCTTCGTTTGTCGATGATGAACAGGATTGGCCGCCATATATACTGTTGAGATGTTGTCACAGTAGACAATTGTAGGTCGATCAATAGGCCGATGAAGTTCAGTAAGAAGTTGTCGCAGCCAATCGATTCAGCCACTGCATGCGCAACAGATCTATACTCTGCTTCAGCCGAAGACCTGGAGACTGTAACCTGCCTTTTGGAGGACCATGAAACAAGATTATCACCCAAATAAACACAATAGCCGGAAGTGGATCTTCGAGTATCTGGACAACCTGCCCAGTCTGCATCAGAATAAGCTGTCAAACTTGTGGGAGAAGAAGAGTTAAGAAGAAGACCGTGATCGAGAGTGCCTTTTAAGATAGCGGAGGATACGTTTGACATGGTTGAAATGAGGAAGACGAGGATCATGCATGTACAAGCACGCTTGTTGGGCAGAGTAAGAAATGTCAGGACGAGTGAGGGTGGCATATTGAAGAGCTCCGGTTAGGCTGCTATATAGACTGGGGTCTGAAATAGGAGCTCCATTGGCAGACAGTTTGGATCCAACGTCAGTTGGTGTTTTGGAGGGCTGGCAGTCAGACATACCAGCATGATGTAAGAGGTCTAGAATATATTGGCGTTGTGAGACAAAAAGTGTGTTGGTAGAACGAGAAACAGAAATGCGAGAAAGTGATGAAGAGAACCTAGATCAGTCATGGAGAATTCGCGTATTAGTAAGGAGATGATGTGCTGTAAGAAGGAATCGGAGGAGGCTGCAAGAACAATGTCATCAACATAAAGTAGAAGATAGGCAGTATTTTCATGAGAGCGAAGAATGAATAGAGAGGAATCAGATTTGGAGGCGGTGAAACCCAGTGTGTGAATAAAGGTGGCGAAGCGTTGGAACCATGCCCGAGGGGCTTGTTTGAGCCCATACAAGGATTTGCGAGGAAGACATACTAGGTCAGGAGAAGAGGGGTGCTCAAAACCTGAAGGCTGTTGACAGTAAACAGTTTCGTTGAGAGTGCCATGAAGAAATGCGTTTTTAACATCAAGTTGGTGAATAGGCCAGGAGGATGAAACAACAATACTAAGAACAACACGGATGGTGCTTGGTTTAACAACTGGAGAGAAAGTCTCATCAAAGTCAACACCATGTTGCTGAGAGAAGCCTCGGCATATCCAGCGTGCCTTGTAACGTGCGAGTGTTGTCAGCATGAAATTTGTGGCGAAAAACCCATTTGCCAGTGACAACGTTAGCATTGGAGGGTTTAGGAACGAGAGTCCAAGTTTGGTTTTGAATTAGGGCATCGTACTCATCACGCATGGCAGCGCTCCAAAAAGGATCTAAAAGGGCACGCTTATAAGAAGTTGGAATAGGAGAAATAGAGGGCGTAGCAGTAAGGTTTAGTTTGCGGACGGGTAGATGAAATCCATGTTTCGCACGAGTACGCATGGTGTGATCATTTTGGGGAACGGAGACGGAGATGGCATGTGGAGGGATAGGAGCATTAGCCAGAGGAGAAACAGACTGTGAGTCATTTGCTGTCGTGGCAGAGGAAACATCAGAAACGATTGGCGCGGCAGACTGTGGTGTGGCGGGTGAGGTCGCGGATCCGGCAGAAGTATCTGTCGCGGTAGAGAAATCAGAAAAGTCTGCCGTGGCAGAATTTTCTGCCCCGACATAGGGTGTTGCGGATGCGGTGGGTTGTGGAGATGAAGGAGGGGTGGTTTGTGGGGTAGACGGAAGTGGAGTTATCAGAGGAGAGCTACGTGGAGGTTGGAGATGACGTGGGCTGAGTTTAGCGGAGGTATAGGGGAAAACGTTTTCATCAAATGTAACATGACGAGAGACGGAACACGTCCTGAGGATGGATCATAACAGTGAGAACCCTTGTGGTCATCAGATGGTCCAAGGTAGACACATGGGAGAGAACGAGGTTCGAGTTTGTTTTTAGTGGTAGCAGTGATGTTTGGGAAACACAGGCATCCGAAGACACGAAGAGAAGAGTAGTCGGGATGATTAAGAAAAAGGGATTGAAAAGGGGTGCAAAGAGGACATGTTTTGGTAGGGCAAATGTTGAGAAGAAAGGTGGCTGTGCGGAGGGCTTCTGCCCAAAAGGGAGTGGGTAGCGGCTTGAATTAGCAAAGTCCGAAGAATGTCATTGATGGATCGAAGGGAATGTTCAGCTTTTGCGTTTTGGGGAGAGGTATAAGGGCAAGAGAACCGTAGAAGGGTGCCTATCGAGAGAAAGAAGTCACGATTGCGTGTGTTGTCAAACTCCCGTCCATTGTCACATTGAACAAAGCGAATTGGAAGACCGAAGTGTACAAGAGCATATTGGCGAAAGTTGAGAAAAATTGTGTGAACTTCAGATTTTGCACGAAGAGGAAACATCCAGATATAATGTGAATAATCATCGAGAATAACAAGATAGTACTTAAAACCTGAAACACTAGGAATAGGAGATGTCCACAAATCACAATGTAAAAGCTCAAAAGGAAAAGTACTGACCGTTGTGGATGTGCTAAAAGGTAACCTAACATGTTTGCCACATTGACATGTCGTACACAAAGTAGAATCATGATTCGAGCTAGAACTAGGGATACAAAATTCTTGAAGAAGGGATGACAATGTAGCTTTATTGGGATGTCCAAGCCGACGATGCCAGAGATCAACGGAGGCGTGCAGTGCATGAGGAGTTGAGGAAGGCCGCCATGGAGAGGATAAAGATCACCCGAGCTATTGTAGCGAGCCTGGACCATACCGGTAGTCAGATCCTTCACAGATAAACCAAAAGGGTCAAATTCTAGGGAAACTGAATTATCAACAGTAAACTGTCGAACAGAGATGAGATTTTTGATTAAAGATGGAGAAACTAGAATATTGCGAAGAATAAAATTATGATTTGATGAGGGTATATAGGAGTGACCGGTGCATGTGATAGGAATAGAAGACCCATTGCCAACAATTATGGAAGAAAAAGATGAAGGTGAAAAGGAAGACAGCGAATTTATATTTGCAGACATATGCGAAGATGCACCAGAATCAAAAATCCAATCCATACCTTCGTTGTTCAGGGTGAAGTTGTTCATTGCGGCAATGAAGGCCGCCTGATCCCATGTTGGCGGTGTGGATGGAGCAGGTGGCGCAGGGGCAGCCGGCGGCGGCGTCATGTAGGGGAGAGCTGGAGGTGCGCCATGCATGTATGGGGTGGTCGATGAAGCAGCATTGTAGCCCGCGGTGCACCATAGTAGTTGGATGATGGCATGGGAGGACCGTACGTCGCTGAGCCGTGTAGACATGCGAAGGCGGCCGGGAACGAAGCAGACAAGGGGCTCCTGTCGAGGGACGGAGACCAGGACTCCACGTGCCCGTGTAGGCGGGGGGTGCACCATGAGGGGACGGTGCGGTCCATGGCATGGGCCACGCCTGAACCAGACCCGTCCAGGGATCATGAGGCGGGTGGTATGATGGCGTAGTGGTAGGGGCGACTGGCGTCGGTGCTGATGTCGATGAAGAGGAGCCGCCCGAGGGAGGTGCACCGGTGCGGAGTTGCGGTGGCCGATACACCGGTTCTTGCCATGGTAATTTGGACTTGGACGCCAGCCCGGGGAGGCTGCGGTGTAGGCGGGATTGCAGGGGCCGCAGAGGACGCAGTAGGAGCCGGGGGCCGTGTGCCGACGTGGAAGAGTTGCTGCGGGCGAGCAGCCTTGCGAGCTTGCGTCTGTGCTTCGAGCTGGAGCATGGAGTGGACCTCGCGAAGGAGGGACGTGGCCGCATCATGGGGATGAAGGCGATTTGCTTGTCGAATTTCTCTCCGAGTCCAACAAGGAGAGCGTTGATGAGCGTGCGATCGTCCACGGCATCATGGGGATCGCAGAACACGGTGACCGTGGAGTCCCCTTGAGTGGTGGTGCGAAGCTCGGTATGAAGAGTATTGATCCGGGCATCGCTGTTGTCCTGAAAGAGTTGACGCAGGGCAGCCCAGAGCTCGGCGGCGGTGGCGCCATCATTGGAGACGAGGTTGAACAGCTCGGTGGAGATCCGGGTATAGATCCATTGGATGATCACCAAATTATCTTTGACCCAGCGCGGATTGGCGGGCTGCGAGACCGAGGAGGCCTCGATGTGATGCCGGAGACCGCAGCGGCCAAGGTGGATATGAAACAAGTGTCGCCAGTGGTAATAGTTGTGAGAGGCGAGATCAAGGCAAACGGGGATGAAGGGGGAGACGTCGGCGATCGAGTCGGCAAGCAAAATTGTAGGAATTTGCATTGGTTGTTGTTGTATAGATGTGGAGACTTGGGTAGAGGTGGAGGAAGGGGCGCCGTCGGCGCCAGTGGCGGAGCGTGACCAAAAGCAGAGCGGGGGCGAATTTCAAATTTTGACCGCTAATTTTTCTGCAATTTCATATTCAACTCTAACAACAACAGATAATTTTCAAGCTTGAAAATGCACTTTATTTAAGTAGCGATTTTTTTACGCATGATCCACCCAGCCAAGCAGCGATTTTTTTTAAATGCACCGGCAATTTCTTGGTTTACACAGGAATTGGCATGGTAAGCAACTTATACTCCTATTTATAACAGTATACTCTACCGATTGTTGTTTAGTAAGGAAAAACATCCAGCAGTGGATCGCCAAGGTAAAAAGAAAATACAGTAACGTTTTGCTATTGAACTTGGGCAAAGCCCAACAGGCCTACCTCGTGCAACCAACGAATAGCCTAGACAACAGCACTGCGCCATGGCCTCTTTCTCATTGCCCTCGACTGTTAACCGCAGTAAGAAACAAAAAATGGCCGATGCAGAGTAGAGGGTATGCTTAGTAGTAAACTATTTGTTCTTTTCGAAGGGGGGGGGGGGGGGGGGGGGGGTGGTAGCCCAGTTTCGCCTCCAAGGCGCTCCGCCCATGGGCGGCGCGGAACTCAGCGTGGAGAAGAGGCGCTGTGGAGGCGGTGGTGGTGGTTTCGGCGGCGGCGCCATGCTAGGAGCGGAAGACCTAGGCGTCTGATACCATGATAATTGAAATAACTATTGCTTGTATTGATTGGTTCGGTATTACAGAGTTTATATAATACATGATCTAAACCGACATAGGTTTAGGGTTTTAGCTGTTCTAGTCCTACACGGAGACGTATGTATCTAAAATGTCCTATGTAAAGAACTAATCATACAGTTATATTAACATTCTAAGGTTACACTGAACGGTGCAACAGTTGGTGAATCATTAAAAAAGTAATTTAGCATCACCACTGTAGGAACACATGGAGGAGTAATGTTGTCATCCTCGTCCAGCACACAATAGAATACGCAACTACATATGGCAGGTTTGTTGGAGGGTGTTAGCTAAGGATTAATGACCTACTCCAACAAACCTGCAACAAACCTATCATACGTGCCACTTGCATGTGCCAGAACTTATATGGTACCAGGCTAGATAGAGTTGTGCTACTTGCATGTGCCAGAACTTATCATACGTGCATGCTCATGTGAAATTCATTTGCAGCACTTGACTCCATCCACACTGCTATATAGGTCCTTGATTGCAGATTCCAGCTTTGCATTCCAGCTGACCTTTTCTTTTTATATCATTGCATGGCACACTAGCTCCGGTTGAACCAAAGAGCATTCTTGGTGCAAGTGATCTTTCTAGTTACCACATCTTGCTCCTCAATTACCAAGTTAATCTATTTCCCATCACCTTAATATCCATATTTTTCCTTGGACTGGGAGGCATGGGGAAAGGAAGAATTAAGTTGAGCATCCTTTCTTGTACAAACGACTTGGATCTTGCATGAGATGTTCCTAGGGTACAAAGAAGATGTGTACTGCGTTGCCACACGATGGATTCAACACCATGTGATTAGACATGTGGACACAAGCAATTCAGATGCAGAAGAGGCGAATTGACATGAAAGACATTACACATGTCATACTAAGCCCCATAACATTGCTTTCCACTTTGTTATTTACAACATCTAATGTTGTCATGAGATTCCCTTGCTAGCATCTTGAAGTTTCCGGTCTCGAGGGTCCAAAGGATAGATTTGACTACGAACATTCTTTTGGAGCTTTCGTTGGTTCGCTCGGCAGTAGATTAACTTTTAGGGACGTGTTTTATAGTCCGCAACACCCCCAAACAGGCCCGCTAGATGAAGAAACATTATGATATTGGTTGTTTGCACTAGACTTACTCTCGCTCTGTGATATTTAAACCTACACTGCTTGTCGATTATAAAAAAATCGTTAATATTCATACAACACCTATGCACCTTGCCAAAAAATTCGAGATCCTTATAAAACTATGGGGTCCATAAAAAACAAAACTAACCATGGAATCGCACTGTGAGAATGGTTATCAGCATGACCATATATTCTATAGTGAAAAGCATGTGATCATCGAGCACCTGCCACGTCTGATAAAAACATCTCTATCTAAAACCGTCATCTAAAGACTGTAAAGAAAATGGAGTAAACACTAACAAGACAACAACAATGCCCGTAGTAGATTAAATGTACTGCTTATAAAACATATCATAAATAAAACGATTGGGATATATCCAACACATCATGTAATTCCAATAGTACAGATTGGCTATTTTAAACCCCCAATGCACACAATTGGATCTCTCCATGTGTGTCTCATCACATCGCTTACGGTAAAGAAATGAATCCGTGTGTAAGGCTCCGGCCATGGACCCGGGGGCCAAATATTCGCACACGGTTTAATGTTTTGAACTGTGTGCTATATGTCGCACACTGTTCTGAATCGTTAGTATGTGAATAGTTCTGGAAAACTGCACACGGTTCATATTACTTTTGTCGTGTGTGAATTTATCTTCCACTCTCTTTCAGAAATTGCGTGAAGTATGATAGCTCGTGGTGTTCTCGCTGTTTTGCCTTCTCCAGCTTGGCTATAAATTGATTCGATCGTCCATCCTGTTGGATATAAGAGGGTTTAGGCCATAACCCTATGGACCTGCACTGACCTAAACTTGCCATGATACACCAAGCCTTCTAGAAGATTACCTCGCCGTAGACTACATTCAGATAAATCTAGGAGATCAAGACTTCACGTACAAGACATAAAAGAAACCATATATATACAAGGCTCGGACATTGACCAGAGGTACATATATCAAAGGACCTCCATCAATACCACACATTCAATTCACGCAAAAGCTTTTTCATTACATCCTTCTGTAAATGCTAACCTTAAGCCCTAGACACTACTTGAGACCTCCGGCGGAGATCATCTATAACTCGCCGTGGTCCACCTTTATACCGATCTTGTAGCCACTCTATGAATAAAGTCTGAGGAATCCTCATGTTCAACATCTACTACTGAAACTTGTTGACTTACACCGCCTGCCGAACAAATAAACTCTTCTGATCTCCAGGAACAAATAAGGTTTTTGGCCGGTTTCCTCCAATAAACCGAGCATTTCAGTCCATCTTTGTGCCATCTTCTTTTATCAATGAATATAGCAGTTCTACTGTTGTCATTAAAAAAATACAGCAGAATTGAAGAAACCTGTAGGATACATACAAGTTCTAGACAAGAAGAAAATGATCCCCAAATTCAAGCCAAAAAAGAAATTTTCAACTCTAGCATTACAAATAGAGTGGGTACTATCATTGACTCATCTTTTACTATTATATTTTTTCCCTTCGCAGTTACACATATTGGGTCACTTCATGTCGTCATGTTTTAGGTCCTCTTTGGTTTAAAGGATTTTCAAAGGAATTTCGTAGGATTCCAATCCATAGGATTTTTTCCTGTGGAGTCCATTTGGTTCAAAGGAATGAATCCTCCAAAATTCTTATGGAATGCTTTCCTACACTACAATCCTATAGGAATTCTAGCAAGAGTTTGCACCTCATGGAAAAATCCTATGAGTTTATGACAACTATGACTTGTACCCAACTCAATTGAAAATTCCTGCATTTTTCCTGTGTTGCAACCAAACGACTAGTGTGTCTGGTTCCTGCTTTTTCATTTCCTGTAGAATTCCACATGTCATGATATTCCATTCCTGCGTTTTTCCTATTCCTATGATTTTCAATCTGTTACAGTAGTGGCACATGTTATTCGTTATATAATGTGTTTTTTCGTTGATTATTCAGTCCACATATTCGATTTGCAAACACCTTCTTTTTGATGGTTTCTCATGATTCACCTTATTTGACATATACATTAACTTATCATACTAGCTCATGCACATAGGATCCTCCGGTAAAATCTGTCTTGTAAATCTTGGCGAAACACTTTTCCACAATATTTTTGAGAAAACTTTGTTCATCAATTGTCAAGGTAGTACAAAGAATGTAAGAAGTAACAAAAATTATATCCAGATCGGTAGACCACCTAGCGATGACTATAAGCACTGCAGCGAGCCAAACACACGCCGCTGGCATCGCCCCTCCCTCAAAACAAGGTTTGCCCAGCTCCGGTGAAGGAGTAAGTGAAAGGACACGGATGTCGCCTAGAGGGGGGGGTGAATAGGCGATTTAAAATTCTTTACGGTTTAGGCTTGAATAAATGCGGAATAAACTAGCGTTTAATTTATCAAGCACGAAACCTAAACAAGCTAGGTTTACCTATGTGCACCAACAAATTATGCTATGCAAGATAAGCAACTAAGTGATAGCAAGATATATTACTTCAAGCTCGATGGCTATCACCAAGTAAATTGCATAAGTAAGAAGCTCGGGTATAGAAATACCGAGGCACTTGGAGACGATAATTTATCCCGAAGTTCACTTCCCAATGGAAGCTAGTCTCCGTTGGAGCGGTGCGGAGTCACAAAGTGATCCCCGAATAGCCGTCAAATGGCACACCGTAATCTCCTTCGTGCCTCCACCAATGCGGAGTGCCACGATCCACTATGGGACACTTGAGGGTGGTCACCGAACCCGTACAAGGATGAGGCACACTCCACAACTTAATTGGAGGCTCTCACCGAATTCCCGCGGCTCCCAAAGCCACAAGAATCACAAGGTTGGGGCGCGAATCCACAACTTAATTGGAGGCTCCCAACAATCTCGCGAGCTACCAAAACTCCGAGATCAACAAGGACCGTCTAGGGCACTCCAAGTACCCAAGAGGACAAGCTCTAGGGCACCCCAAGTACCCAAGAGAAACAAGCTTCTCAACTTCGATTTCCACGTATCACCGTGGAGAACTCAAACCGATGCAACCGATGCAATGGGCAAGAACACAAGAAGTGCTCAAAATCCTTCACTCTCAAATCCCACCAAAGCAACTAATGCTATTGGGGAGGAGAAGAGAGGAAGAACAAAGAAGAACACCAAATTCTCCAAGATCTAGATCCAAAAAGCTTCCCCTCACTTAGAGGAGAGATTGATTGGTTGAATGGTAGATCTAGATCTCCTCTCTCTTTTCCCACTAAATGGAGGCAAGACTCATGGAGGGATAGAGAGAATAGCAAGCTCAAAGAAGGTCAACAATTCAACATATATCGGATATTCCGAAAAACTTCAGTACGCCATGCTTTTAAGTCCTTAGCCGTATTCGAGCAAATTATGACCATCGGATAATCCGATACTTTTCCAACTCGGATAATCCGGATAACTCCAGTATGCATTGCTTCTAGTCCTTAGCAGAATTCTAGTAATCTTGAGAATCGGATAATCCGAGTCGGCTAGGACCGGATAATCCGATTCCACTATAAGAGCAAAACTCGACAGAAACAGCAGAACTAAAACTGCAAGAACTTTCTCATACGAACTCCAAATGAGGTGAAACCAATTTTGTTGGAAAGGTAACGACAAGGAGAATGCCTACAGAAAGTGGAAATATTAAGGGTCACAAATATAGAGGGGATACCACACATGGGAAGGTGTGGACCCTATCTTGAAGGTGGACCGATAATATTTCCAACCCAAAAACGCAACAAGTTTTCCATACGAAATCCGTTTTCGGAGAACTTGGGCTTGTCATGAAAATCACAACAAGCACCAAAACCCAAGAAGGAGAAAATCCAAATAGGAACCAAGAAAGATGATGAAGGCAAATATGCAAAGGTTTGAGCTCTCTCCAACTGATACGCTAAAGCTCAATCGAGAGCCCCTCTTGATAGTACGGTATCTATCCTATAACCCGGTCTCCCAACTAGTACCACGAGACCGGTAAAATAGAAACCCTATCATACCTTTGCCTTGCGCATTCCACTTGAGCTAGATGACGTCGATCTTGATCTCTTCAAGTGGACCACCTTTCTTGATTGCGCTTCGCTTGGTGAAGACTCAAACATTGCTCCCCCATACTCCACTATGGGAGAGCCTCTCATAGGCACATCTTCACATGAACATTTTCTCCAAATGGGTTGCAAGCTTCAAGCCTAGGATTTCTTCGAGATGCTCCTCTTGAACTTGCGCTTCTCAATATTGATGACGAACACCACTTGACGTCATCGATCATGGGCTATATGAAATCTTCATTTGATGCAAGCCCATAGAAACACACCTAACCACACATAGAAATGCTACACACATATTATGGGTTAGTTCACAAAGCTATATGGACAATTGCTTACCATACCAAGAGATACATGATCCCACTTGGTACATCTTGTAGCTTTGAGTGTTGATCAATATCTTGATCAACCTTGTATCTTTTCTTCTCTTTTCAATATATGATGTCTTGAAGGTAACCATGAATGACTACATAATTCTTCTCTTCAAGACATGCTAGCAATATGCTCAACTCGATGATCTTGATGCCAAATACTTCATTATATCAATATATTCATGGCATCAACCTTGAATCCAACATATGGAGTTCAAGCATGGTCTATGGACAAACACTACAAGTATAACTCAATGCAACCATTAGTCCATAGGGATTGTCATTAATTACCAAAACCACACATGGGGGCGCCATGCCCTTTCAGTAAGTTTCTCCCTGCCTATCCTCCAATGATACTAGATGCACCGCCGAAACGGGGGATAGGCAGGGAGAAACTTACCCCATCACCATATAGCTGTCGCCTCTCCTTCTAATATACACAATCACCGACAAAACACAAGAAAACACCAAAACACGGAGCTCTTCCCACCTTGTCTCCGTGGCCATAATGCCATGGGAGACCAGGCAGATCGCTGGCGGCGCTAGCGTGAGGCAGGATCCCTAATCACCTCTCGCACGACGAGGCGTGTGAAGGGTACGTACGTTGTCTCTGCAGACCAGCCACAATGGCAATGCTGATGCGGTGTGTAATTATTGTGATGGAAATAAATGTGAACGGGACTGACCTTCATCAGCCAGGGTAGTAGGCTCGCAACACGCACAATCATAATATCGGGTTGAAGCTGGTTGTGCATGTTCATCTGTAATGAATTGAATTTGCTCTGCATTCGCTTGTGACTCCATCCACGTCCACTCATCAGTACTCCACTTTTTTTTTGCGAAAAGGATCCTGACATTAAAAGAAACACCGAACAGTACAAAAGAGCTCAACAAAAATGAAAATTGCAACGAGATCCTTGAGATACCCTTCGTCTTCAACCTCTAGACCGTGTTGACGGCACGCCGCCACTGTCGCTCCTCTTAGAGATGGTCTAACGTTGTTGGCTGCGGACGGTGTTGCCAAACGGGTCAGACCACATCCGTCCTGGAGCCGAAGAAGAAGGATGAACCAGCGATGAAGCTCCTTGACGATCCGGAGATCGCCACCGCCAGAAGAAATCCTTAAGACACACACTACTCTCATAAGCTTCTCGACGTCGCCACCGAAGGGACTGAAGCCAGGGATACCTTATTGAAAGACGCCGATGCCGCCATTAGAACGCCGCCCCAACAACCTTGACACGATAACAAAAAACAGAGCCCTCCTGCTGACGAGGGACGAGATCCATCGTGCCTCCATGGCTAGAGGGCCACAGAGGCAAGGCAGATCGGCGCTGGCGTGACGGGAGGCGAGGGAAATCTATTTGCCTTTCCTTCGCTCAGGGGAATGAAGGGGTACGCTATGTTAGTATCAGTACTTCACTCTTTTTTTTTTGATGGGCAGTACTTCGCTCTAGATTCCTCTTCTGGAGAGTTTGAATCTGGAGGATGTGTCGGGTACTCTATCTCCCCCTTTTGAGCTAAAAATCATCATTTCATAGATGAAAAAGGAGGACGGCCAACCATACGCTCTAGAGGTTAATGTGAGTTATGGTGACTGGCCATTTTATAGCAGAAAAGATGAGAGGAGATTATTGGCTCCCGAGCTCCAGTACTCCCTTCAATTAGAAAAATTCTAAAATCATATTTTCAGTTTTAATTTTTTTCAAAACAAATATGGGTGTAGCCAGTAATATATCCCACAAACGATCAAAATATCAACGCCAAATACTTTGCAGTGTGAGCTACACAAAATTAACAAAAATATGACTTTAAGTATGTACATTTTCAAATCTCCAAGTTTAAGTATGTATATTTCAGTGTGAAATTTTCATGTTTTTTCATAATTTTTTGAAAAAAAAATTAACGAAGGGAGCTCGAGAGCCAAAAACACTTTTCGAGAAAAGATTCCCAAATTCAAGCCAAAGAGGAATTTTACTAGATCTCTACAAATGGATTACCCTATTTATATTTCAATCGGGTACACTAGTGGAGCATTTTATTTATATTTCAATGTTTCTTTCGGTTGTTATTCAGTTTGTATATTCGACCTGCACTACGAAAAAGGATTTGTAGCCCGGGCATCATGTAGCCCTTTATTTTGAATTTTTAAAATGGTATTTTGAAGTTTCAACAAATTCTAAAAATAAATCTGGAGGTAAGAAATACTGTATCCTATAGTTGGGCAAAGTTTCATTATGAAATTCAATTTATTTTGGGGTACGTAAAAAAGACAAATTATGTCATATTTGGTGGACACTATTCACACATCCAGATTTATAATTTTGTCTTTTTATGTAGCATATAATACAAGGTATTTTGGATTGGGATTTTTCACACTTGTAGGATATATTCGTCTCTACATCTACGTATTTTTTTTCATTTTTTAACTTTAAAATTTATATTTTTAATAGCCCAAATAAAGGGCTACATGTAGCCCGGGTTACAAACATCACCCTCACCTGCACTATGCCTTCTCTTTGAAGGCATGTTTTTCTTTGATTTCATGTAATTTTCTCATGTTGTAAGTCTTAGTTATTTGACATATATAATGAATTATCTCCTCGGGATCTTTTGATCATATTTGTCTTCAAAATCTAGTCGAAAGACTTTTCAACGTTGCCATGCTTGCATCCAGAAAAAAGAAAGACTGTAGTTAGCTAATCATCTGTCCTCTACCATCGTAGCTGCACAATAATGCTATGGAAATGAATGTATCTGTCGGTGCAGGACCCAGTATCATCGCATCAATAATTGATGGAGGATGCAGCAGTACATATGTAGCTATGGTACCCATGGGCATGCAGTGCTTGTCTGCTCCTAGTTGGCGTGCCTTCGATCGATCATAAACCCTTCTAATTTGAGGTTTGCGTCGGCATAGGTCTTGCCCTTTGGCATAGTTAGCCTTTCGAAACCTCAAAAAAAAAAATAGTTAGCCTTTCATTAAGCTACTAACAGAAAACATTAGACTAATTCCTCCGTAGAATTACTACTTCGCCCTCGTCAGTTTTTTCCATGTCCTCGACATGGCCACTCCTTTCTTCAAAGTGGAGGCACCTTTTCTTCAAAGTCGAGGCTCCTCGGGATTACTTGTATCTGCAGACCCCAATTCCGACCAGGGATGCGACGGATCGAGCCGAGCTGGTGGATGATTCGATGCCTCGCTAGGCCTAGCTAGCCACACAACGAAGACCCACTCCGGTCATTCAGTGCCGAAAGAAGCCGAAAGCATATAAAAAGATGACTAGGTATATGAGCGCGGCGACACGCCGCGCCTGTGTGTTAAAATTCTAATTTGAAGATGCGGGAAATGTAAAATGTTTTAAGTTTGGAAATTACGGTCGATGTGGATTACAGTGAAAAATTGTGTTGTTACAGTCAATGTGAATTACAGTGAAAGCAAACTGTAATATTTTTATTGTTTCAAATAGGGACTATGGGGTAGCAAGAAGTTCATGCATAGTTATATATATATATATAATTATGAACCAATGCATCTTTCCTAGAATATCGATAAGAACATCCATTAATAAGAACAACCATTAATAAGAACAGCCATTAGTACATGATAATGAAATTAGAAGGATGACATGCTATTATTTACCCCATTATTTAACACTGGTAGACAACCGCAGTTTGGGGTTTGTTTCGACACAAACAAAAACTGAACTTCATATGTTGGCAAACATCTTAACCGATCATAAAATTGAGAACCATGAGCCCACTCCTCTTTTGGTTACCCTCAGCTGGGCATCATCACCAATAATAGTGACACATACAACAACGGCAAGGCTGGCAACCCTGTAGCTTCAACCTGTCAATATATAACCAAGTTAGAACGTGAGATCGACAACATCATAAATTATTTTTAGATGTGGCAACCCGTAATTTCATCGGAAGAAATAACGAATAATTCATCTAGAAAGTAGTTCTAGATGTGGCAATGTGCAAGCCATCATATCCAAAAGGCCAACCTAAAATTCTAAATATGTAATTTGCTCTTGAAGAGTGAACGTCAGATAATTTATCTAGAAAGTAATTCAAGTTAACTAAAAAGAAATTCCAAGGTACAGCTGAAATGAATAAGTAAATTCTGAATTTTGCTAACAATTCTATTCAAGTCTGCACTAAAGCTCCTCGATTTCGCCGGAAATCATAGCTCATCGCTAGTAAGACACACAGTAAGTTTAAACAAAATTAGGATTATTATTACAGGAATTGCAAGGCAATCATCTCAAAACGCACAAGCTAAATTCTAAGGATCAATTTGGGTTCCTTTTTTTTTCAATCTTACTGGACAAAGCACTCTCTTATTAGTTACAGTTTCTGTTTACCTTACTTACTTTGCCCATGCACATGTCCCACAGAGGTGTATGTTACCAAAATGCATAAAAGGAAGATGACATATAGCATTTACTCACAACATCTCATTCTCGGAAAATGCAACTTAAATACAAACTTCCTTGTGGTTATGTAGAAAGTAACTGCCCAAGGGAGTTCTCAACAAATTAGCAAGCATTTGCATTAAAAAAAACAAATATCTGTAAGAATCGACAACTTGAGGATAGGACAAACCTAATATGTTCATCAGAAGGTGCCTTCCAATTTCTTGATCCAAACTGCAGTCTCAAGCAAAGCACATGTTTGCAAACGACCTCTTATGGACCGATAAACACTTAAGAGAAGTATCTGATTCTAGTTTCTTACTATAAAAAAATCAATATGAAATAAAGATTCTGAATACATCAACCTTCTTTTCACTCCCCACACTATCTTATAACCTAAACGATAGTATCCCACTCCTTTAATTATTGTTGGTAGATCAAATTCATCTTCCTACCAAATGGTTTTGGAGATTTATCGGTTAGACTTTTGAAATGCTTGAAAACTATAGTTAGTGCAAACAGTATTTGGTCCATGTAAGAAGTGGTGCTCAAGTGCAAGCCAAGAATATGACTGCACAACTAATATCACATGCTGTTTCTCGATCTTTTGTCGATGATGAATATTTATGTGGCTTACCAACATGATTTTTGTGGCCATTATCCTTGAAGTGACGGATTCTGCAGTTCTGTAGCGTACCATTTAACCTTTCAGCCTCTTCGCGGCTTGGCAAGAGTTCATCAATTCCACTGAGAAAAAGAATACTAACGTCAGATCCTGTCTAAATGAGTGTGATATGTTTCAGAAATAAAATTATTGAAATGTTGCATGGAATCCGTGGAGAGCATTTGGAGACTTTGTTCTTCTTAACCTTTGGAAACCATATAACAGGGAAGCCACTACGTTACTCTTTGTCCCTTGACATATTCTCAGATATCAGCTATTTTGTCAGTGTGGATATTGCAGATCATACCTGGCAAGCAGCAGAGTCTGGGCTTTGATCGGATGTAAGCGAGAGTTGACAAATGATGACCCTGTTCTTAACATTTTCATCTTCCAAACAACGAATTCCTTTGACAGAAGATCAGCCAAATACTGCAGAAAGAAGCGTATAAAAGCATAGTTGAGGGTTTATGCATGCAGAGAAACATATATCCAACATAATTGCAGATCGATTCAGACATGAACCAAAAGAACTAACATCTGCTAGGATATGCATACATGACACAAAATATGAACATCAAATTTTTCCAATATTTTGCAGCTCACCATGAGAGAAGGCAACAAACCAGTGGTGATCTTCGGTAATGGCTGGCCATGTCCGTCAAAAGTTGATCTCGACTTCATGAAGTTGCCTAAAAGCATTTATCTGTGATCAGTAAGATGGACATCAAGTGTGCTGTTCATCTACCAAGTCAAACAAAATTCTTGTAGAAGGACAGCAGCCTCATCCATCAGCGAGGCTGCCGAGTTGTGCATCGAAGAAACATGAAGTAAGAACCAAACACACTGGGATCATACCAAATAACACAACCAAGTACAGGGAGGTGAGGTTCGTCATGCACTTGCCTTCACTGATGGCGAATACGTTGATTGGGAATAATCTCATATCTGTGAGTAACCAAAGCACACACAAGTCTCAATACGTGTACATAATTTAAGGAAATAGAAAACACACCACTTGTACGGCTCTCTCAGGAAAGCACACTTTGTTGTCTCGTCACAAAAAATTCAGAGAATAATCTAGAGGCAACCAAGGTGTACATATTATGGATACCAAAGTGAATTATATATTATGGATACCAAAGTGAATTATCTAGAAATAATTCCACCTAACTGAAATCAGATTATGGAATTAACTATGACATCTTAATGAAAACCTGATATGCTATTTCAGGATTCGGCACAATGATTAGCCTTTTTATGAATTTCATTCCAGTAAAAATACTCACTAAGACCAAGAAAATAAATTGATCCAGAAAGTAAAAGTTACCAGCTAGCAGTAGTATTTAGTTCACCATCTTATTAACAATGGAAAGCTCCGAAAGATGTAGCCCAAAACCTTAAGTACTCTGTTTCTCAATTCTCAGAGCAGAAAATTGTTTTCATCACTGAGACCAAACGGCTGATCAAATCGAGCAAACGACCACTCAAAAAGATCTTGAGAACATAACCTATATTTCATTCTACACGATGAACATCCAGTTTTGCCATCTTCCCTCGAAAATAAAGATTTGTATGCTGTATAAGCACAAACAGCAGGAGAAACGATCTTTTCCGTAATCTCCTCACTTTAACTTGCTAATCCCCAGCTATATGAACCAAGGAGTGAGCATTTACAGCACATGAGAGGATTATAGAGGGTGGGGAAACTCACCCTTGGGCCCTGAACACAAGCCGTCGAACACCTTGCATGCGGTGGCCGTCATCCGGGACCTGGCGAGCGAGGGCCGGCCGGTCGGGGCGGCGGCCAGCTGGGGAGCGGGAGGGGATCAGCTAGGGTTGGGGGGCGCTGGCGGTGAGGGAACGGACGGGAGCGGAACAGAGGAGGAAGGGGAAAATCCGCCACCGCCGCCCTCGCATCCGCCTCTGCGGCCTCGAAGACCACGTCCCCTCTCGCGCCGTCGTCGAGCTCAAGCGCCGCGTCGAGGAGGCCGAGGGGGCGGGAAGGCGGCGTTGAGGGAGCAGGGCAGTGGAGGGGATGAGGACCGGGGAGAAAAGATGGAGGCGGTCAAAGCAGGCCGCGCGCGGCCACAGCTGGGAGTAGCTTGTACACAGGGGCATATTACAGCTAAAAATAAAAGGTATAGACCATATCAAAAATTAAGCTCTACCATGTATATATGATCAAATGGCAAGAAACTTATAAATCATGGCAGACTCCGTGATCAGCAAATCTTGGCAGCTAACTTCGCAAAGATAACCACACATAGAAACTTAGCATGACATATATAAGTATATAGGATAGTAACGTATCATCTTCCTGCCAAATTGCGTCAATTAATGGAGAAAGCCAGAGGTCGCGAGTTGATAGTGAAATAGCCCTCATGTTGGAGTGTTGGACCATCTAGGCTCAAGTGACTTTGGCTGATTAAATTATGAGTCATCAATTTTTTACCTACAATAAGAGAATTGTCCGTAAGAGATGGGTTGCTTACATGCAGGGTTGCTTACATGCATGTCGCGCATAATCTGGAAAGAAAGGCTAGAGGATAACATCAATAGTTGCGAGAATTTACACCTCATATGTCGGGAAATAATTCGTAACGAAGACTGAAGATTCAAGAATGTACAACCACTATTCTGTAGCTGCAATGAGCTCTATAGAAAGAACACAGATAAGAAATATCAGCATACATAAAATCGAACGAAAAAGAAATCAAAAGTGCTGAATGGTAAAACTAAAGCTAAAAAGAACTAATTCCCATAACCAGCAAATGTCTATAACATGCTTACCTAGATTTCATTTAGGACATGAAACTAAAGATGACTCTATGACCCATGCACAGAGCTTTTTGCATACATGAAACGGCAGATCAATATTATTTGAGTGAAAAATAAGATCCTAATGCTGCACATTTTGCCACAGTTTGCTTCATTTCACCGTATGTCTACATGTATAAGTCCATGTGGAATAGCATTGTATTCAAGGGATTTTCAAATCCTATGAGAACATCCATATATAATTCATAAACTTTGCCTGAAAGCTTTCCGAATATTGTCAAATACTGATGTGACATCAGCAAACGTGACGGGTAGTGGAGGCATGAAAGTTGACCTGTATGCAATGAAATGGCGAATGGCAAGGAGGCTCTCCAGATGCACTTGGGAACCGTGTAGATATATGCAAAAAAGAAAATGGTATGCAGAAGATACTGTGTAGAACAATTTCTAGAGACAACCAAGTACTTTTTGCTCCATTAACATCTAGTTTGAACAATTAGCAGGCCACTAATTGAAGTCAAATAACCAATTTGGAATCATAACGTGTAAGAACCAATGGAGGAAAAAGTAAACATTAATCTTTACTGAATCCAAGAACCTATTCACCATTGCTTCATCAAAATTTTGAGCAACCTGTTTGGATTTTAGTCAAACATCTTGCCGGCATAGATAGGTAGGATCTGCACAAACAAAAAATGTTTCTAGGGATTAATTTGAGAGAGAGAGAGAGAGAGAGAGAGAGAGAGAGAGAGAGAGAGCATGAGGAAAATGAAACTTTTATGTCTGATAAATTGGAGAGCCCCAGTGGCATTTATGAGGTGAGAAATAAAGGGAAGTTTCTATACTGATCAAAAGATATCCTAAATTTTCGAAACTGTATTTTCATGGACATGATTGGTGAACTTTATCACCATTCTTAAAAGATGGAGCAATTAGTTGTATTATGGGGAAAAAAGTACCGAACGCAATCAAATAGTGCCATGCATAGTTTGGATCCAATTTAGATGAATTAGAAGTAATTAACATGTAACCAGCATGACCTCCAGAAGGCCTCCAAATCCAAATGTGTAATGGTCGAATTTACCAAAATATTATTCAATGGATTTAAATCTTGGAAGGCTGCTTAATCTCCAACTAAAATTTATAAAGCAGCCGGCATGCCATGTTTAATCAAGTAACAATTATAACTCTCAGTTGCCGGTTTGCCAAAAATAAATAAAGCGATTACTCAATTCTAATTCAGTAGCAGAAATACAGCATGATATAACTCACCAATGTATTCATAATTTTTCTCTAGAAGGATTATTAGCGAATCAGAGAATGCATCATCGAGCTGCAACTTCATTGTCATGGCACAACTGACCACCTGGTACAAAAATTCAGTAATATTAATTCTCGAGAGCTTGAATGTAGTCTGATGAAAACCACAAAAAGAAAATCATGGTCACCGTGATAATCCCATTTTTTTGTTGTCTATTTTACAATTTGGTTAACCAACATTCTCTTGTTTTCATAGCTGGTTTGGAACAGAAGATTATGGGATAATTTTGGCATTGCACAGCTCAGAAACTGCAGACTGAACCTAATTAAATGGGCATAGCAGCAAAGCAACATCAAATTGCTTTGTTAAAAAATATTGGAAACACGTCTAAGTCTAACACGAAGTATGCAACAGCAACCACACCTAGCAGTAGACGCAAGAAATAGCAGCTAAGCATCAGCAGAACCCGAATGAGAGGAAGGAGTCATCTGTACCTACAGCCGCGCGGAGGATGGAGTCGGCGTCGCCGAAGAACGCAGCGGCGGTCTCCCAAGCCTTGTCCTCGTGGAGCACCTCACCAGCGTGGACCGTCGGGTGGTTCTCGTCCTGTTCGACGGCCGGCACACCCTCGTGGAGCTCCTCGTGCCGGCGCTGCAGGCGTACGAACGCGCCGACGCACGCGCTCTGCTGCTGGCCGCCATGGCTATGGGGGCCTCTCGCCCTCCGCACCGTCCCCACCGCGAAGCGGCCGGCCGGGGATGGAGGCGACGCCGGCGGCCGCCGTCACACACCGCCCTCCCCAGCTCGCCGTCCACGCCTGGCCGGTGCTCACCGCCCGTGGCCGCGCCTGCGCCCGGCTCGCCCGTGGCCGCGCTCATCCACGCCTGGCCGCGTCCCCGCCCGGCTAAGCCATGGCGGCACCCGCCCGCGCCGGCCACGCCCGGCCGCGCCTGCCCCTAGCCGCGTCCGCGCCGGCGGGGGGGAAAGAGGAGGAGGAGGCGAGGCGCGGGGGGAGGGGAGGCGGGCGGATGGGGCGGCGAGGAGGATGGGGCGGCGGCGGCGATGGGCGACGGTGGTGACGGCCACTTCTGGACGCGTGCGGAAGAGACAGGATAAAGAGAGAGGATAAAGATGAAGTTGTGGCGTTTTTGCATGGAAGACCTTCAGTTTTCCGGAAATCACAAAAAGGTCCCTCCGCGTGACACTGTTATTTTTCTACAGTTAAGGGCACAGTCGAGCGCTCTCAGCGCGCCGTTTTGTGCAGCTTTAATATAGTTAGTAATTAGTAATTGGTTTCCGTTTCCTTTCAGACTTTGAGTCCATACTGCGTACCCTGTATCTATGAGTGAGAGGTAGCATTGACGACCTCGATGTGATTGAATGTGTGGTAGCCTGGTAGGTGCGGTGATCTTTAGTCTTTGGTACTAGTGGTTTGAGATGGCCTCTACAGTCTTGGAATCTAAGAGCATCTCCACCGGCACCCCCCATTCAACTGTCCGGCACCCTCTAATTGGGCTCTTTTTGGGGGGTGCTGGACACACATCCGGACAGAGCAAAAAGAATTTCTCTAGCGGCACACTCCAAACATCGCCCCCTACCTTTTCAGTTGTTTAAACAAACACCTTGTATGTGTGAGACAATCAGAAGAGACTCGAGAAGCCGTAGAAGGTGCTGACGAGTGGTCCGCGTTTTTTTTTTTTTTGAAACTGTGGGGCAAAAGCTTTACCCCATATATTAATTAATCAGAAGGTGCCCGGTTTATTAGTGAAATAAACCGGGCGAAAACCGTACAACAAACACCAACAACAACGAACACCACGGAGCAGAGCCCACACAACACCCACTCCATGGCCAGCCGGCCAGCAATCCACCCTTGCCGGAGAGAAGAATCCGCAACTGCTATGGGAGGAGCAGGTACGGGACACTCCGTCGTAGATGAAAGTGGCCACTACGGGGAGCCTCGACGACGAACAGCACCGAGAGCAGCCTTGTCACCCACACGACACAAGGAGGAACGCCCTCGATGATGCAGAAAAAACTCGGAGCCGCTGCCCCGACATCCAACCCTCCATCACGCCCTGCGCAAACCACCTGGACCACCTTCCGGGGCCGCCGCCCCGACATGCCACCGCCCACACCCGGGCCACGACGCCGCACGACTCGGCCACCCACAGCCCAAGCTGCACCAGGTAAGCCGCGCGCAGACCACAGCCGTCGTACCAGCATCTGGGGCCGCCGCCCCGGCCTAAAAGGCAACCGCTGCTGCCACCGCCCCAGCAGCCCCGATAGCCTCGCCGCCAGCACCCCCTTCCGGGACCGCCGTCCCGCGTTATCATATCCTTCTTCGCCGCGCGACCTTGTCGGGAGGCTCCCGCCGCCGCAGCACACCTGAGGTCACCCGAGTCAAGGCCAGCAGCCACGGAGTTCCCCGAGTCTAGGCTATTGTCGAGCTCGGGGCCGCGCGTCGCCATACTGCTGCTGCTGCGCGAAGACGGTTCTCGGCTGCCCTGAACAGGCTGAACGTCGTGGTGGCCGCCGCGGCGTTCCTCCTTGTCTTCTGCGCTAGAACGCATCCGGTCGACCGGCGACGATGGCATGGCACGGGGGCATGACGCGGCTATTGCTCGAGGGTCGAGTGCGTCTGGGCTAGTACGAGTACGACCGCTGTTGGTGTCCAGCTCCCCAAGCGAGCCATAGGACAGACACGAAGAGGCAGGAGCACGGAAGTATGTGCTTGCTGAGGCCGTCGATCTCGTCCGTGCGGCCGTTGCCGTATGTCTGAATTTTTCTGTCTCACGCATGTGAGCGGGCGCGCATACCTCTTCCGCGCGCAGCCCCGCCGCTGACCTCATGCATGTGAGCGGGCGCGCATGCCTGCTCGTGCTCGCCGGCACATCGCCGAGCTCCTTCCTCGAGCTCGCCGCGAACCTCAGCGGACGCGCGCAACTGGTCCTCGAGGCCGCATGGCCTCAGCACCCTCCCGTCCCAGATCTTCCCGTCCTCCTCCACATGCCGCCCGCGCCGCTGCCGCTCCCGTCCTCCAAGCACGGAATCGAGATCGAGGCCGAGGTACGCCACCGGGCTTGCCCACCTCTGCCCCGGGTGGCCGCATCCCGCGACCCTCCGTCGAGATCGCCGCCCCTGGCCGCCGGGAAGCTGGTCAGCACGCTGTTCCAAACCACCGGCTGCGGATCTGCCAACCTCTGCTCCGTCCGCCGTCCTCCGGCTCCTCTCTCGCACGAGGTGGAAACCAGATCGCGCGCTGGCTCCAGGGCAAGCAGTGTGGCAGCGGCATGAGGTGGAGACCATCTCGAGAGAGGCAGCGGCAGCGGCGTCGTGGCCGAGCTGCTCATCCGCCGGGAGGAGCAAGGGGCAAGGCGCGGGCGCGGCCGGGAGCAGCAAGGCAGCAGGATGAGAAGAAATAGTGCGTTGTTTGACTGACTTGTGGGCCAGCGCTCGCGATGGATGTGAACCCCCATTGAGCCTTTGGGGTCAATTGGAGACCCCCGGTGGAAATGCTCTAATACAGTAGCATACAGCATCAAGGACAAAACCTGAACTCTGCTCATTCGCAACTGCTATACCTATACATTCAGAACGGGCTGCCCGAACTATTTTCATGCTCAGCCTCACTTGGAACAAGCGCCACAACAATCTAGTTGGCGTGCCTTCGATCGATCATAAACCCCTCTAATTTGGCATAGTTAGCCGTTCATTAAGCTACTAACAGAACACATTAGACTAATCCCTCCATAGAATTACTACTTTGCCCTCCTCTGTTTTCTCCAAGTCCCTCGACATGCCGCTCCTTCTTCCTTGTGCTCGTTCGTGACCTTAGCCGCCGGAACCGCTGCAGCCCGCCGCCGTCGCACCTGGCCTCCATTGTTGTCCTCTCCCCTTCTATTCTGGCCGCTCCGCCGCGTCTCCCCCCCATCCGCCGCCCTCCATTGCTGCCCTCTCCCCTTCTATTTTGTCCTCTCGCTCTAAATCGTTGAAACCCTAGTAGTGAAGGGAGATTGATAGGAGGATTTGAGAGTGGGTGGGCTGGATTGTCAAATGGGTGTGGGGATTTGTTGCTGGAACTCACGAACAAGGTAACAGGTGTGCCGTTCAAACTGGAGGCTCTTTTTGTCCATTGAGGTGCATGCTTTGCTATTTCTCATTATCTCATGATTACTTGTTTCTGCAGATCCCCAATTCGAGCCTAGCTGGTGGATGATGCGATGCCTCGCTAGGGCCTAGCTAGCCAGACAAGGAAGACCCACTCCGTTCACTCAGTGCCGAAAGGAGCCGAAAGCATATAAAAAGATGATTGGTTTCCTTTTAGGCTGGTGCCAGTGCACCGCCCGGCTATAGCCCCGCCACGTCAGCTTTTACCCCCACTCTCACCCCACTCTCACCTCACGGTGCCACTGCACGGGCTGTAGTGGCAGGCTGTAACCACGTCAGCTTCTCTCTCCTCCACGTCAGCATTTCAGTTTTCACATTTAGTTATTTCACTCGCTTTTGTTTAGACAATCAAAATAATGCAATAGAATTATTTTATTCAACTAAAAAAATTACATATAAATAAAAAAATTACATATAAATAAAAAAATTAAATAATACATAAAAAATGTAAAACCTATACCACTGGACAGATCCTTCCAAGATAGGAATTTACAAATTTGATTCACTCGAATCGGAGCTGTGGTTTGAGAGAAAATGGCGAGCGAAAAATAACTATCCGCCGCTCACCTTTAAAGCTAGCATGTTTGAACGATCAGAACACTGCAGCGTGTTCTTCTTCTTCCTGCACGTACGCGAGCACGCACGGGACGCGGCCCTCTCGCCGCGCTCTCGCCGCCAGTGCGGGCGACAGCGGGGCGGTAGCGCCCGCTACCGCCGGGCGATGGATCCCTCGCCTGCCGCTGTCGTCTCGCCTCGCTCCCGCCTCGCTCCCGCCCGCGTCCGGGCGATACCGCCCTCGCTGCCGCCCGCGTTGGCACCAGCCTTAGACTTTTGAGTCCATACTCCGTACCCTCGATCTATGAGTGAGAGGTAGCATTCACGACCTCGGTGTGAATGAATGTGTGGTAGGTGCGGTGATCTTTAATCTTTGGCACTAATGGTTTGAGATGGCCTCTACAGTATCATACAGTCTTGGAATCTAATCCTGTCCTCGGTGGTAGGTCGGCATCATGGACAAAACCTGAACTCTGCTCATTCGCAACTGCTTCCCTGGTCCCTGTAACAAGTCGCCGATAGAAAATACAGTTTAACTATATATTCATAAACGGCTGCCTGAACTATTTTCATGCTCAGCCTCACTTGGAACAAGCGCCACGACAATCTGGTTACCTAGACAGACCTTCTCAGGAAGGACAGAAATCAAAAGTGAGAGAAACCTAAAACGAGAGGCGAGGGGTGAGAGTCGAGCATGGAGTTTGCCACGGGGGCGACGGTGGGGGCGTGAGTTGGCTCAACCCACGGACCACCAACAGCGAAGTCGAGGAGCCTCTCCACACGAGTCCTCCAATCTTGGTAGACCCTGGGATCGCCGGTAGTTGGAGGGAACTGCATCAGGGCCTTGGCAGCGACCAAAGCGTCATGGCGAGCTTGCGCGTCCGCAGGCGAGTGTGTGGAGGACTTGCTCTTGAACGCTCGTGGGTCCCCGCAGGCGCGAGCGCCGCGGTTCCCCTCTCCAGCGGTGGGTTGCTTGCTAGCGCCGTTGCAGACGCTCTTCTCCCCCGAATGAGGAGGAGGCATGGCAGGGCCTTTGGGAGCCGCCGCTCCGTCAGCGGCCGCCGTCCTTGTTGCGGCCGTCAACTTCGCCCGACGCCACCCTCTCCGCGGGCGGCGGGGACGGAGAGACGCCTCTCCGCGCGTCAGCGGCTCGGCGATTAGCTGAAACTTGAGTGCGCGAGGGAGAGACGGGATTGGACGCCGCAGGGTCCAACTTCTTCTTCGGCGGCATGCTTGACGAAGAACTTGCCGATGAACTTGATGAAGAAGAAACCAGCGCTTACGCCCCCTACCTGGCGCGCCAGATGTCGTGTCTCGATGCACGGACACCGGGAGTAGAGGATACCCCTTTTAGGTTCGGCACGGGGCGCGAAGGAGGCTGAGAATCGTCTTCGTGGGCGAGGTCTAAATCAAGCTCTCCTCTGCACGATCAAAGCATGCAACCAAAGGGACACAAGGAGCTACCCAGGTTCAGGCCGCCCGGAGGTTAAAAGCCCTACTCCTGCATGTATGGATAGATGGGTTCTTCATAGCGTGGCTTACAATGGAGCCTCCCGGACAGGGTACCCGGAAGGGTTTTGGCTGGAGGTAGAAGAAGGACAGATCCTGACCCGGAGGAGATCACCTTCCTCTCTACCTTAGCAGGCCTAGTCTAGTCTTGCTCTGGATGGACTTGTTCCTTCCCTCCTCCGTGCCTTGCTCCTCCTTTTATAGGTCAAGGGGTTGACACAGGGTCACGTGAGCGGCACGAGGGGCCTTCGGCGGGAAGGACCGGCCCTCCACGGCCGGTTTAGGGGAAGGACCCCATGTTCCACTGCTGCGACATATTCATGTATATTTTGTCTCGAATCGAAACGTTTTAACCCAATTATTAAAAGTGAAATGTAAACCTCATATGTCTGGTTTCGGCCCCGAAACTGTGGTCCACACCGGCACATGTTGTACGATATTGGCAATAAATTCGCACATGCAAACTGACCCTCCTGTACGCAGTGTAGAAGGATTGAATGCTCGGCCAGAGCTGCAAAAATATCGGGAGCACAAAAAAAAGCGAACTAGCGACTACTTTATATATGCATACACGTGATATCTTAAACCCACAAACATTTTTACAAATTCATGAATAATTTTTATAGTTGTGACATTTTTTTAAAAATCTGGGAACATTTTTACAAAAACTCGAGGGTATATACCTATATTTTCTCTCTCGTATGTGTGTTTTCCCGTAAATGCTACAGAAAATACGTATATGTCTGTCGAAACAAAAAAATTACAACATCAAAGTTGTGGGGAGTGGCGAGATTTACTTACTCGTGACAGGAAAATTTAAACGGTCGACCGAGTGCAGAGAATTTCAAAAGATTCGTCAAAAACTGGTGCTAACTTCGTTCCAAAATTAATAAGTTAGAGTCAACAAAACATATCACGGGAATGGAACTTACTCGTCGACGCGCATATTCATGTATATTTTGTCTCGAATCGAAACACACTTGAGCCCTTTTCGTTTTAACCCAATATTAAAAGTGAAATGTAAACCTCATATGTCTGGGTTTCGGCCCCGAAACTGTGGTCCCCTGTAGAAACACCGGCACATGTTGTACGATATTGGCAATAAATTCGCACATGCAAACAGACCATCCTGTACGCAGTGTAGAAGGATTGAATGCTCGGCCAGAGCTGCAAAAATATCGGGAGCACAAAAAAAACGCCAACTAGCGACTACTTTATATATGCATATACAAGCGAAATCAAGCTAGACGCATCCAGCTATCAAATATCTAAATGAAGATATGAACCGAGGGTGAGAGAAACAGGAAGAAAACCACCAAGCTAGCAAGGGAGAGAGGGAGAAGGTGAGAGTCGAGCATGGAGTTCGCCACGGGGGCGATGAGCTCTCTCCTTCCCAAGCTTGGCGAGCTGCTCCTAGAGGAGTACAACCTGAAGGAGAGTGTGAAGAAGGGGATTGGAGATCTCAAGGCCGAGCTGGAGAGCATGCAAGGGGCCCTCGAGAAGGTGTCCAGCGTGCCACTGGATCAACTTGATCCGCAGGTTAAGATCTGGGCTAATGAGGTCAGGGATTTGTCTTATGCTATTGAGGACAGCCTCGACTCCTTTGTGACCCGCGTCCAGGGTGTTGAGCCAACCAAGCTTAAAATCAAGCACTTGTTGAAGAAGGCGCGCAATAAATTCACCAAGTTCAACGCACGCCACGAAATAGCGGGTGACATCAAAGAGATCGAGAGCCAAGTTATGAAGATCAAAGAAAGGTACGAGAGGTACAAGATCAATGATATTGTTTCCAATACTGCATCAACTACAGTTGACCCTCGTCTCGCGGCTCTATACAACAAGGTGTCTGACCTTGTTGGCACCGATGGACCAATAGATGAGCTAATGAAGGTCTTGTCAGAGGGTGTTGAAGCTTCCCAAAAAGAAGTTAAGATAGTCTCTATTGTTGGATTTGGAGGATTGGGTAAGACCACCCTTGCAAAAGCATTGTATGACAAGCTGAGCAATACATACAACTGTTCAGGTTTTGTTCCAGTTGGTCAGAATCAACGCACGAAGAAAGTTCTAAGTGACATTCTCCATGAACTTGACAATGACATAGAGTTGTACAAAGCTGCATCAACAATGGATGAAAGGCAGCTGATCAACCAGCTGCAAAAATTCCTTGCAGGCAAGAGGTACGCGCAAACCTCGCTCTATGCTAGTCAATAATTTCTTTCTGTCACTATGCCCAGGTACAGTATATGGCTTTTTGTGTTCTGGTGACATGATATATTGACGGTCATTAACCAATTTGTTTTGCATATATACTAAAACACCGCAGATAATTGCAATGCAACTTAGGCTATGCATGGTCAAACAAAAAACGAATACCATGGATACATGTTTTGTTTACTTTATGATATTTTTCCCGTTTCATCTAGGCCACAGGTATAACAGTCATGTATAAATAGTATTTCCTGTACTACAAGGGGACAGACGGAATCACATTGTATATAAATAAATACAACTGATTTCGTTGCTGTTATATTTCTCATGCTCTTAAACCCAACTGAATGTGAGTCATTCTGTAGGGAAGCATTGCGCATCCCCGCAAGGCAATACTAAATAGTGCTCCTCCATTTTGAACACCATTGGCTTGGACTGAAGCCCCCACGCACTCGCCATCAGCAACCCTGCAGCGACGCCGCGACTATTAAAACGATCACCACCACACTGCTCTCCCTACCCCAAAGCGGCCTGCTGCTGCCTCCTCCATTGCAAAAGATCTCTTAGAGTGTTTGGCCAAAACCATAATCCCAATAATGTGGAACCTCATATTCAAAGTTATCGATATAATGACCAAAATATAAAATTATTGTGTGGCTATTATAGAATATGCGTCACATCTTTTTTGGCTAAACTTCCAGATTACCATCAATCAGATTGATTGTATGGTTCCATGGATTACTCCTACGGTCAAGTATTTGCAGTTTTGCTACTACCCAATGTTGGCCAGTACTACTACCTAATGAACATCCACGTATCTACAACATATTCATCTGAAATTTAAAATAGGGGAACCTGTTGAGATGTATTTTGTACAATCTATTTTGGAATTGTCAATATCTTTTTTTGTTTTGTTGTGTTGGCAAGCTTCTTATTCTATTCGGTACTAGTATGTTACAGAGTTAATTCTAACTAAAGTGTTTGGCTTGTCACGTAAATAGGTACTTTATAGTTATTGATGACTTATGGGACATATCAACATGGGAATAACTACTCGTATTCTCGATGTTGCTACAGAGGCAGGTGGTATCTACCACATGAAACCTCTTTCGGATGAGAGCTCCAAAATGCTATTTCATACAAGGACATGTGATGCCGGAGTAAGTCGGGATAACCTTCCTGGTGAAGTGATAGGCAAAATTCTAAGGAAATGTGGTGGTGTGCCATTAGCTATCATTACAATAGCTAGTTTGCTTGTTGGTAAACCAAGTGCTGATTGGTCTAAGGTGTATGATGCAATTGGTTTTGGGAATGAAGACAGTGAAGTCATTCAGAACACAAGAAAAATATTGTCTTTTAGCTATTATGACCTACCTTCCCATCTAAAGGCATGTTTATTGTACCTTAGTATGTTTCCTGAAGACTACTTAATTGAGAAAACATCACTAATATGGAGGTGGGTCATTGAAGGATTTGTCCCTGATAAAGCAGGGATAGGGTCATATGAGTTAGGGGAGATTTATTTCAACAAGCTTGTTAACAAAAGCATGATCATGTTTATACAGAAGGAAGACATTCACAACAACCAAGGTGGTTGTCGGGTGCATGACATGGTGCTCGATTTCATCCGCACCATGTCAAACGACATAAACTTTGTTATAGTAGATGATATGGAACAACACATCACCTATTCGCAAGGAAAACAAACTAGAAGGATTCACAGATTAGCACTTCACAGAAAAAGTGCAGAACACAACACTAGCATTCAAATGGAACATGTGAGGTCATTTAATGGTTTCATGTGTGGTGGTAGTAAGATGGCCCTCCTTTCGAGCTTTAAAGTATTACGTGTACTAGTTCTAGAGGAATGTGATCTTCGTGAAGGCCATAGTCTTGAACATCTTGGGAAGTTAGTCCATCTAAGGTATCTAGGATTGGTGAAGACAGATGTTAAGCTCCCTGAAAGAATAGGTCATGATCTGAAGTTTCTTGAGATATTGGACGTAAGGGGAGGTTTGATTAGTGAGTTGCCACCGTCTGTTGGTGAGCTAGAGAAATTGAGGTGCCTGTGGGCTGATCGTGGAACAATTATGAAGGGAAAGGTAGGTAAACTGACGAGCCTTGAAGAGCTGGAGCTATATTCTGTGGAAGAGTCCCCAAACTTCTTCACGGAGTTGGGGAAACTGACGAACTTGAGGGTGCTCAACATCCAGCTCGAAGAATGTGAAAAGATCGCAGGCAAGGCTCTCCCTGGCTCACTTTGCAACCTGCACAAGATCCAAAGTCTGATTATCAAGAGCATAGATCTCTTTAAAGGGGAATTTCATGTCCGTGTTGGCAGCCTGGAAGACTTGGCACCCAATGCAAAGCTCCGTTTTTTGTCTCTAACCGGCATAGTTATACCCAGGGTGCCGTCGTGGATCAGTTCTTTGTGCGTTCCGCTCCTCTCTCATTTGTTTTTGTATGTGGAGGTGGTAGAAGCTGGGGATCTACAGACCCTAGGAAGGTTGCCCACGCTCTTCGAACTTGTTCTCATGAGTGAGGAGGAAAAGCGCATATCATATACCATTGGCAGCTATGAGTTTCAGAAGCTGAGAGTGTTTGTCACGAACATAGATATCACTTTTGATGAAGGAGCATGTCCGAGGCTTGAAGTTCTGATATATAGTGTCATCGTTGGAAGAAAGGACAAATTGGTGCCGTGGAATAACAGTTCGCCGTTACTACGGTATGTCAGTTGTGAGCTTGATTGCACTAACGGCGGCTGGAAGGAAGTGGAGGTAGCGGAGGCAGTCATGAGGAAAGCCGCGAGAACCCATCCCAACACTAGTGGTTTCAACCTCGATATACAAAAAGAGAACTACGACCGGAAGGAAGCTCGACTCATTGATGCACTCGATAGGATCCTACATGGTCTGGACAAGCCGGACGGGAAGGACATTACTGCATATCGACGAGGTATACGTCGCATGATTAAATCACTGGAGACGGGAAGGACAAGCCGGACGGGAAGGACATTTCATGAGGCTGACAAGCCTCGGGTGGGGAGGTATATGGCGAACAAGAGCTACGAGGCATTGTCACCAGATTGAAGAGTTGGTTACATGATAATGCAGGTAACGACCAAGAAGAGGTACGTATTTACTACTCCGACATATTGATTGATCAAATATAGGAAATCATATACCATGTGCACTGATGTCAGGTCCGCCGGTTTTTGCATGTCTTATCTCCAGCCGGACAACAGTGATGCCACATACAGCAGCGATGATTATAGCAATTACGATGACGATACAGATTATGAAGACGAGGATGATGGTGACGACGGCCGCGACGACGATGCCAAGCAAGAAGAGGTACGCACGGGCATACTACTTAATACTTATGAGTCGTATGCTACATAGAAATACATTGATTTATATGTCGCTGATGGTCGGCCGGTCGTTTCAATTAATTCCTACCCTTCAGGCGGACAATGATGATGCCACGAGCAACGAGGAAGGCAGAGCAACCCAACCATAAATCGCAGGATTTCTTTTACTTCTTTCAAGTTGGTACATTACGCGCCTCTCTCCTTTTCTCCCTTTTCCATGTATCCAGATGCATGCTGCCATCACATATAACCGCTTTTTATGCCAGAGTACCACGTGGTTCCTATTCTCATTTTGAGTTTTGCTAAGCAAATCCCAATTATACTAAGTTCGCAGGGAAATCAAATTTATAGTGCTTTCGAATTCCAATTTTTTTTTACCCGCAAAAAAAAAAGAATTCCAATTCTACATCGTATATATGTTATCCCTCCCTGGACCGCATTTTGTGTGGGAGGCTCTATGCACTGGTTATGTCCATATGTTATACTCTTCTTCGCATAGTCTGCCGTTTCTACTTACAAACAACCCTTAAAATTTCTCGTTGCAGGATGATGAGATCTCGTATCCTTCTACAATCTTGTTCTCATCACTCAGAAGACCAATTGATTACCCAGAACTCGTTGAGCTTAATTCGTCCATTTGTGCCAAGAAAAATGGTGGCTCTCTCGGCATTAGACTCGTTCCTAATAGAAAAATAAAAATTAAAAATCCAGAAACCCAAAAAATATTTATTTGCTTTGATATTTGAGACAACATTATCTTTGTGTTGTTAGAGTTGTTTTCTTTAAAAAAAATCCAAAATTAAAAAAAATGTACCTTGTTTATCTTAAATATATTATAAAAAGGAAAAAGGAAAAAAAAAGTAGGGTAGGTAGGGAACTCCGCCTATGCCATTTCAAGGTGACACTTATAATCGCATAGCCGGTCTCAAGCCCGGAGAAAGGAGGAGAGACTACGCATGTGCTCATACAAGGTTATATATATGTTTGCATTGACTAGTGGACATGCAAGAAACATTTAGTAGAAACCATTGTTCTATTAGTTTCATTAGAAAGATGTTCAGTGATGGAATAACTACCTCTTCTATCAAAACCCTCATGTTCAAGCCAAAGAATCTCTAAATAGTGAGCACCAATAATCTATGTTAGAATCATTACTCGTGCAAATTCTTTTCACCTATACACATGACACATGTCATTCATAACTTTTTAGATAATAAAGCTCCCTTTATCAAAAAAAACACACATGTCATTCATTCTTTCAGCTGTAGGTTAAACACACCATTTGAGGATTCATTAATAATTTCATTTAATCAAATTTATATAGCCTTTATGTTCTCCAGAATGTTCTTAATCTCTTACGGTAAGTTGCCTGAATCATTCATATACTGAATCTGAATTTGGACTGGCACATTTTTGAGTATTTTATCCTGGCAGTGTTCAACTCTAGCTGACGACAATTTATTTACAGCAGCTAGCAACAAAACTAGTGGCAACCTAGCTTGTTGGGCAATGGTCGCAAATTAAGTTATTCCAGCAGTTTCAATCCCAAGAGGTCGTCCCTGTTACTGATGCTCTTTGTGCATTTCTTATCTGAAGCATCCATTTGCAGAATCTTTAATTCTAGCTTACCTTGCTTGTGCTCTTATAGGGAACAACGGCAGATGCATCCGTAGTTACCATTCATGTACGGACCAACGACTACCACACACGCAGGTGCCGTCGTGGAGCGACTGTCTCTTCAGCCATTGATGCCTTCAAGATGATAAGGCTAGCTGCAACGCAGGGTCCAAGCGGTTATTGACAAATAGGAAATATTATTCCAGATTGGAGCTACGATCCTGTCATGTTATTGTTACTGAAGATTTACAGGTTCTATTTCTTCCGTTTACAGCAGAATTTTCACTTCATTCTGATGACAAACACATGAGGCGGGGATTGATACTGGAACTCTGAATCACACTTGTAGTTGCCCTAAATGATACTGGAACTCTGAATCACACTTGTAGTTGCCTTAATTAAGTTTAACTAGCTCCTAGATGAATATACAATTGTTATTTGTTAATAATAAATTTATTTACTACTGAGTTCATAAACACTTGATACCCTACACCTGCTAACATACGATCAATTTACGAGAGCACGTACAAAGGCTGGCATCAAACAAGTACATTCTTGATTATCTGCCATGTGGAGTCGACAGACTGTAGTCCCAGAGCTATTCTTTTTGCACCTCATTAGAGGTACACATTGCTAACTGAAACCTGATTCATCAACTCGGTCAAATTCCATGCATAACAAGCATACGGGCAGAGTATCATTTCTACAAGAAAACAGAGGAAACCTCAGTAAAGATTGAATGTCGTCATATTTCATATCCCAGACAGATATATTTGACATTTCTGTTATATGTAGTTTATCTTCCAGTTAAATCATGCATGTATCATTTCAAGCTGTATTCATGTCCAGTATACAAACACAACTTTTGTTTGCATCCTAGCAGGGAACGACAGATAAGTGAACGGACACTTTTCAAGACTTGGTTTTCTGGTAGTTTTGTTTTTGGAAAGAAGAATTGTTTTGTAATATAACATTTGTTGCTAGCAGCAGAAAATTACAGTCTACCTTGTTGGCGTCAAAGAGCAAAGTGGCTGTGAAGAAATGACAGGCTGCGTCATTTGTTTCGAGATCGCATTCCTGTCCGGAATCCAAATGTCAGCTTGTATTGTCCGTGCCTCACATCATTCAACTTCAGCACCAACATCTACGTGCCGCACACCAGGGATGAAAGACACCTGAATGAACTCGGCACATCTTGCTGCCAGTGCCGGTGGAGTTTAAAGAGCCTCAACACCAGTATGTGCAATCAATACAACATAGTTCATATCGCCACAAAACACCAGCACATCTTTTCTGAATTTCTGCACCACAAACCTTCCATCTTATGACGCTTGATTTTTGTGCTTCGGTTTACCACTGTGAGCTAAAAAATTCAAGCAATACTTGCCTGAATCGAACTCGTGATTTCGATTTACTCTAGCACTAGATACATATATCAAGGATCCGCCGCCGCCATCCTTGTCCCCCCGCCGTCCCACTCCTCCGCCGCCCCACTCCTCCGCCGCCCCTCTTCTCCCCCTTTCCTCCCGGGTCGCTCCTGCCCAAGCGACTCCGGAGGATCTAGATCCATCCCGCTAGGCCTCTCCCCGCCGTCATCTCCTCCTGGCAGTCGCCGTCGCCGGCGCTGGCGGCGCCCTTCTCGTCTTGGGCAGAGGGATGGGGAGGGCATCGTGGCGCCGCTGCATGGGCGATGGTGGGGCGGCCACCGTGGTGCCGGGCGGCGCTGCCTCTTCTGTTCGGGGCTTGAGGCCGGAGCGCCGAGGTGGAGGCGGGCGGTGGACGGCTGCGAGGCCTCCGACGGTGCAGGTGGTAGATCCGATCTGGGCCTTAGGGCTAGATCTAGGCCGGCCGGGACTGCTCTGATCTCATCTCCCCTCGGTTGATCTGATCGGCGGCGTGGGGGCTAGCCGGTTTTGCTGAATAATGGTGGCAGTCCTAGGGTTCCGTAAGCGCCAAGAAGAAGATCTGCTTGACACCTGTTTATTCGATCTGGCCGGATTGTCAAGTTCCGGAAGGCTCCATCGGCGAACTCCATTGGGCAATCAAGCCTGGAGATTATCGGATCGGGTGGGATTCGGTCGCGTGCAGCCATGTTTTTTCCTGACCGTTTTGTTTCAGAGGAAGCGTCGCGAAGCTCTGCAGTCTGTTGCCATTGGTGACATGCCTTTCTGTTTCTCGGTGAAGTCAGAGTGCGGAGAACGACATGGAGGTCTAGATTTGAAGACTGGTAATTGTGGTTCGATTCCTGGTGGCGATGTGAAATTTGCTTGGTGATTTATAACTTGGAGCAGCGGCAACGGCAAGTGGGGGCGACAGCACAGGAGAATTTCAGGGTCCAAACTTTCAGTGTGAAAACCCAAGGTCTGGCCTTAATTGGTTGTGCCTAGCAATGTTCTTGTTGAAGGCATTGCTTTTGCGAGTGTGGATTTTCTTCAAGGTGAAAACCTATGATCCATGATCAGGGCGGCGACGGCGCTTTAGCCCTGTTCCCTTCTTAGAGGCGCCGCTTTTGGAGAAGCTGTACTTCTTGTGCTGTTTATGGTGGTGTTAGGCCTTCTGCTACAAGGAATAGATCACTATAGCGGGACTTTTATTTTTTGTAGTTCTTCTTCTTATTGTGGGCTGTGTGCATCCGTGTTGTCGCTAGGACAATGCGTTGTTGCAGAGGCTGGGTGTAATTGGTATCTTCGATATTAATATATAATCTTTATCTAAAAAAATATTAATATGTTTCCTGGTTTTCTTAAAAATTATTACTCCACTTGCATTTACAAGATCAGACTATGCAAACAAAAGAACTATCAAACTGTTATTCAATCCTTACTGAACCATGGCTGCATCACTGACCATAAGATCTACACCTCAAACTGAAATAACATGATTCGTAGACATTGTAGACCTAGCAAAATTACACGGGAAGAATAAATGCTTAATAGTCTCGTCATGATGGCAAAAGACACACTTTTTACTTTCTTGCCAATTGCGTTTTGCAAACTTATCTTTTATAAAAATTACCCCTCAACGAATATACCACACAAAGACATTAGTTTTTAGCGGGATCTTCATCTTCCTAATTTTCTTATTATTTGGAAAGAGTCCAGCTGCAGTATCAAAGCATTCCAGGATGCTTGCCTATGATCAAATAGATTTCTTCTGAACGACACATTCGGTGGGAAGTTCCATCAGCTTAGCGAGTGTGTCGTCTTTGTATCGCACAATATTATACAAAGCCAAATATTGTTCTCGAAGTGTGGCTAATTTCCGAATGATACTTAATTGAGAAAGACCCATCTGGGAAGAACCTCTTTGTTGCCATAAGGTCAGCCCACAAGTGTAAAATTACCAGGTTTCCAAAGAACATGACATAACACTTGTGAATCCACATACTTCCTCTTTTGAAGGGTTTACCATAACCCTTCTTCATCATGAAGCTTGAAGATCCATTTACCAAGTAGGGCCATATTTTTTACCTCAAGGTAATGAATTCCGCGTCCACTCTGATCTTTGGGACGGCAAACCACACTCCACTTAGTCAGTCGATATTTTCTTTTCTCACTATCATCTTGCCAGAAAAATCTTGATCGGAAATAATCCAACAGTTTTAAGACTCATTTTTGAAGTTGGAAGAAAAAATTCATATAAAATACCATGTTAGTTAGTACGTAAGTTTGTTACAAGTAAAACTCTGTCACTCCACAAACAATCTTACTGAAAAATACATGCGAGATTGGATAGATGAAGCATCCAAGGGACGCTTAATTTATCCACGAACGGCAGAGTTGACAACGGACTTGTTCGCGAGAGCGATCAAGACAACTTGTGGTTTTACAAACCAATATTGTGGGACTGTGGGTGTCCGTCCACTCTTGCACATGACAGTAGTTTGAATGTTGATTTAATTATTATATACTTTGCAGGTCCCCGTAAGCTGATAATTATGAACCTCTCGCCATTCAAAGCAGCGCTAGCAGCAAGCCAACAGCCAGCCGGCTACTAGTCTATACATGTACATGGATCTGTGCAAACGTCGGTCTCACACGTAGATCGATCTACGCAAATTTCTGGCCGATTGTTTAAGTTCTCTTGACAGCGGAAGATGTGGCCAAGGTGCATTTTGCGATCTCCGAGTAGATTCACGTAGATGGATCTGCACAAAGTCAAGCTATCTCTGACACTCATCATTTACAAGGGAGAAGTACTTCTGGTCTGCACTAGCCTACAAATTAGCGCAGATCTAGAGAAGCTTTGCAAGCGCTAATTAACTATCAGTGTTCTTGGGAGCAGCCGAGCAGCTCTCGAGGAAATTAAAATGTAATTGTGTACGAATAAGAGTAACAGCTAGCGGCAACCGCGTCCCTAGCACTCCAATCGTGGAAAGATGCTTCAGGGCCAATCCAGTCTATACATACTTGCAAGCGACAACTAGCAAGAAAGAACTTCTAAAAAGAGGTAGCAACGGAGGGAGAGACAAAGAAGAAAAAAGTAGCCAGCAATCTAGGAAGTCAGAGAGGGAATGAGCTCCCTCCTCCCCAAGCTGGGGGAACTGCTCCTTGAGGAGTATGACCTGCAGAAGGGCTTGAAGAAGGGAATCAAGGACCTCAGGGACGAGCTGCTGATCATCGAAACTGCACTTGTGGAGCTGTCTGACGTGCCGCTCGACCAGCTTGATCCGGTGGTCAAGATTTGGGCGAACGACGTCAGGGAGCTGTCCTATGTAATCGAGGACAGCCTCGACTCCTTCATGGTACGTGTCGAGGGTCTTGAACCGGAGAAGCCTCACACCTTCATGGGGTTCATCGAGAAGACCTGCAAGAAGGTCACCAAGCTGAAGATTCGTCACGAAATAGCCAGCGACATCAAAGAAGTCAATATCCAAGTTAAAGAGGTGAAGGAAAGGTATGACAGGTACAAAGATGTTATTGGTAATACTATTGCCAAGACGGAGGTCGACCCACGTCTCTTGTCCATGTACAGCAAAGTATCTGACCTTGTAGGCATTGATAAGGCCATGGATGAGCTGATGGAGGTGTTGTCCAACCAGAGGGATGTGTCGGAGAATAAAGTCAAAAATATCTCCATTGTTGGATTTGGAGGATTGGGAAAGACAACTCTTGCTAAAGCAGTGTTTGACAAGCTTAATAAGGAATTCGATTGTGCAGGATTTGTTCAGCTAGGTCAAAATCCTAACATAAAGAAAGTTTTGAAGGATATTCTCCTTGAATTTGATGAGCAAATGTATAACTCTGCATCAAGCATGGATGAAAGACAACTCATCAACCAGCTGCGGAGATTCCTTACAAACAAGAGGTATGCATTGCTGCCCCCTGCCATATTCTACTCAATACTACCTTCTTTGTCCGAAATGTATGTCTTACATGTATTTTCATGTCATGCTGGTTGAAAATTTGATTAACAACTTGACATACACCAATTTTTTTTTTGAATTTGACATACACCAATTTATTGTTACACCTTTATGTAGCATTTGAGAGTTGTCAAGCTTCATGTTATAATGCATACTATACACTCATGTTAGTTGGTAGTAATTTCAAGTCTCTTGGCTTTTGATGAAATTAGGTACTTGATAGTTATTGATGATATATGGGAAACACCAACATGGGAAATGATTAACTGCGCTTTGGTGGATGATGACACTGGAAGTAGGATAATCACGACTACTCGTATTTGTGAAGTTGCTGAAAAAGTTGGTGGTGTCTACAACATAAAACCACTTTCTGATGATAATTCAAGTGAATTATTCTACACAAGAATATGTAGTGGTAAAGGCAAAAGTTTTGATGTTCAATCTGATGAGGTGTCCAAGAAAATTTTAAGGAAATGTGGTGGTGTGCCATTATCTATCATCACAATAGCTAGCCTGCTTGTTGGTAAACGGCCGGAGGACTGGCCAGAGGTGTATGACTCTATTGGATTTGGGCACGACGATACAGAAGTTGTCAAGAACACGAGAAATATATTGTCTTATAGCTTTTATGACCTGCCTTCTTGCCTAAAGAGTTGCTTATTGCACTTCAGCATGTTTGTAGAAGATCATTTGATTTTCAAACATGACTTGATATGGATATGGATTGCGGAAGGTTTTGTTCCTAGTAAACAAGGGCTAAGGTTGTTTGAAGAGTGCGAGAGCTATTTTAATCAGCTTGTAAATAGAAGTATGATTCAGTTGGTAGAGGATAGCCGTATCCAAACCTGGGTTGGTTGTCGTGTTCATGATATGGTACTTGATTTGATCCGCAACTTGTCCAGCGAGTTAAACTTTATTACCATACATGATATTGAGCATGAGCAGAGCACATGCTCACCAAGTAGAAGCCGAAGCATTTGTAGACTAGCCGTCCACAACAGAAGTGCAGAACACAGTCATGTCGAGGTGGACTTGGGACAGGTGAGGTCATTCAATGCAACATTGTGCACTGATAGTAGACTGCTACAACTTCTGTGCTTTAAAGTATTACGTGTACTAGTTCTTGATAATTGTAATTTTGCTGCGGAAGGTTGTCGTCTTGAGCATCTTGGAAAGCTGGTTCAGCTGAGGTACCTACAGCTTTTTCATACCCGTGTTGCAGAGCTCCCAAAGAATATTGGTCATGATCTCAAGTTCTTGGAGACTTTGGACGTGCGTGGGAGTGACATAGAAGAATTGCCGCCATCTGTTGGCGAGCTAAACAGATTAATGTGCACTGGTAGAAAATAGGTCTTTGGTCCAGACCATTGGTCCCGGTTCACTGAAAAACCGGGACCAGTGCCACCATTTGTCCCGGTTCTTGCTGCCAGGGGCCCCATGGACCCAATGGCTGGCTCCAATGGCTGGCCGGTGAACAAGGACGAACACAATAATGCCAGGGAACATGCCAGCAGGTAGGCTAAATCCAACCATTGGATTCGGTGGCAAAGGTAGACGCTAGTTGTGTGCCGTTCGGCAAGACGTCTCTGATGTTCTACAACTGTCCGGCAAGACGTCACTGATGATCTGCAACCGTTTGGAACGGTCGCAGGTCATCAGAGACGTCTTGCCGCTGGTTGCCCAAAGATGCCTCTCCGAGTGACGCTGGAATGTTTTGTGTGAGTGAGTAACCTGTCTGAGGAGGTGGGCTATATATAGGGTCGCATGGCTTACGAAGTGGTCGTGATAGTGCTGATCCGACGGCTCAGAAGCGCTCGAAAGAAACACACCGCTGATCCAACGGCTCACAAGCGCTGGAAGGAAGCACACGATCCGTGTGCTTCTTCCTGATTGGGCATACTACAGCTCACAAGTAATGAAAAGAAACACACGATCCGTGTGATTCTTTAGTACTGGTTGGTGTTACCAACCGGGACTAGTTCTAAAAATCCAACGGCTCACAAGCCCTCAAAAGAAACACACCCCTGATCCAACGGCTCACAAGCGTTTGAAAGAAACACACGATCCGTGTGATTCTTTAGTCCCGGTTGGTGTTACCATCCGGGACTAAAGGCGGGCTTAGAAAAACCATATCTATTTGTATGTGAGACATATTCATATTTATGTTCGTCTGTATGAGACATATTATAGTTGATACGAGGCATATTATAGTTGATACGAAACATCCCACATTGAATCGATAAATTAATTAACATACAAATAGAACAACCGGCAGGAAATAATTGGGCGGGAAACGGTGGCGCGAAAAAATTGTGCGGGAAAAGGTGGCGGGAAGAAATTTGGCATAAGACGGTGGCGGGAAAAAATTAGGCGAAAACAGCTCCGACGCCACCCTATTTTTAAAATTTCCGCACCGCGCGTGCTATTAGCAACTACTACACATGAAAGTACTCCATGCCAAAGGATTTCATTTTTTGAGTATTTTTCACTTTCTTTGACTTTTTTTAAAAAAGGTCAAAATGGCCGCCGTTACTTTTCATTGTAAGGGGTCGAATTATCCAAAACTATCGATAGTTCTGTGATATAACCACTACTTGTGCACGTTAAAAACATTTTTGAAAAAATTTCAGAGCAAGCTATCACACACTTGTAGTTCAAATTTGAATTAATTTCGAAAATAGGCATAAAGTCGTTTAAGTAGGCGAAATTAGCTAGAAACTAAGAAAATTACCAATATTTGTCGATTATCCATACAATATGGTCTACTTTGTGTGATAATTCGATGGGTGCCATTTTGCACCATATTTGTTGTACTTGCTTCACAAAAAATGTCATTTTTGACAATCGAAAAACAAAAAACGATATTTAGAATAGTAATTTCAAAAAACTCAGTTCTGCAACATTCTTTGTCGTACCAAGATACAGCTATGTGTCAAATATGGGCACATTTCGACAAACTATGACACGGGGATGAACATAATGAGGTCATTTGACCCGAAACTTATACATGTTTATAGATTATTGACCTTTTTGTGAAGAAGTTTTTTGTAAACTATGTCAAAACTCAAGTTTATCATTTATCCTAGCAACTACTACACATGAAAGTACTCCATGCCAAAGGATTTCATTTTTTGAGTATTTTTTCACTTTCTTTGACATTTTTTAAAAAACGGTCAAAATGGCCGCCGTTACTATTCATTGTAAGGGGTCGAATTATCCAAAACTATCCATGGTTCTGTGATATAACCACTACTTGTGCACGTTAAAAACATTTTTGAAAAAATTTCAGAGCAAGATATCACACACTTGTAGTTAAAATTTGAATTACGTTCGAAAAATAGGCATAAAGTCGTTTAAGTAGGCGAAATTAGCTAGAAACCGAGAAAATTACCAATATTTGTGGATTATCCATACAATATGGTCTACTTTGTGTGATAATTGGATGGGTGCCATTTTGCACCATATTTGTTGTACTTGCTTCACAAAAAATGTCATTTTTGACAATCGAAAAACAAAAAACGATATTTAGAATAGTAATTTGAAAAAACTCAGTTCTGCAACATTGTTTGTCGTACCAAGATATAGCTATGTGTCAAATATGGGCACATTTCGACAAACTATGACACGGGGAAGACCATAACGAGGTCATTTGACCCTAAACTTATACATGTTTATAGATGATTGACCTTTTTGTGAAAAAGTTTTTTGTAAACTATGTCAAAACTCAAGTTTATCATTTATCCTAGCAACTACTACACATGAAAGTACTCCATGCCAAAGGATTTCATTTTTTGAGTATTTTTTCACTTTCTTTGACTTTTTTTAAAAAACGGTCAAAATGGCCGCCGTTACTATTCATTGTAAGGGGTCGAATTATCCAAAACTATCCATGGTTCTGTGATATAACCACTACTTGTGCACGTTAAAAACATTTTTGAAAAAATTTCAGAGCAAGCCATCACACACTAGTAGTTCAAATTTGAATTACTTTCGAAAAATAGGTATAAAGTCGTTTAAATAGGCGAAATTAGCTAGAAACCGAGAAAATTACCAATATTTGTGGATTATCCATACAATATGGTCTACTTTGTGTGATAATTGGATGGGTGCCATTTTGCACCATATTTGTTGTACTTGCTTCACAAAAAATGTCATTTTTGACAAACGAAAAACAAAAAACGATATTTAGATAAGTAATTTGAAAAAATAGAAAATGATTTCGGATTATTTATTCAAATTTGCACACTTTTCATGTTGAAAGTCTTTTCAGATTCAAAACTATTTGAAATTCATATTCAAACACAAAAAATGGCGGGAACAAAATTTCAGAACTGAAAAGTTCGAAATATTTTTGAAAAAGGACTCTTTGGTCCCGGTTGCTAAAACGAACCGGGACCAAAGAGTCCGTGGACCCGCGCACTAGATCGGGCATTAACTGCCCACTCTTTGGTCCCGGTTGCTGGCAAGAACCGGGACCAAAGAGGCATTGGTCCCGGTTCTTTTTAGCAACCGGGACCAAAGAGTGCTGCTATAACTGCCCGCGCCCCTTTCTTCTTCCCCATTCACCCCAAAATCGACTAAGGACTCAGCGCGACGCCGGAGCGAAAATCACGCAGTCAAGCTGCCCGACCTCCGCGCCGCGCCCCACGCTGCGCCCCGCCGCCGCCGTCGACGTCCGCCGCGCCCTGGACGGCCGTGCCACCTCCTCCACACGCGCCACCTCTCCTCCACGGCCGCGCCCCCCGCTCGCGCCCTCCACGTACGTACGGCCGCCCCACGCCGTCGACGCCGCCCCCGACGCCGCGCCGCCCCAATGCCGTCTACGCGTCTCGCGCCCCCGACGCCGGCCGCACGCCCACACCCCTGCCCTGCCCGGACGCCGCCTCGCCGTCTTTGCCGATCGAACCTCGGCCGCCGTCGCCGCTACGTACGTACTGTACACGTACAGTACTAGCTAGTTCAAGTGAAAATTTGGTAGCATTTTTTTATCCCTGGTGATTTTTTTTGTACAATGTATATATATTTGTTGTTCACCAAAATGTTAGCCAATTTACAGTGTTTAAATATGTTTTTATTTTGTTGTAGATAGGTAGCATTTTTTTGTGAGCATTTTTGAAATATTTTGTATGTTTGCAAACATGTTTTTTATTTTGTAATGAACAGATAGTATTTGTTTTTGAGCATTTTTTATATATTTTGTACAATATTCAAATATGTAATAGGTAATCAATTTTTAGTGTAGCAATTTTGAAAGTTTAGCAATTTAGAAAGTTTAGCAATTTTGAAACTTAGCAATTTTGTTTAGATTATTTTAGGTTATTATTAATGTAGCAATTTTGTTAGAAATATTGCTAAGTCATTTAGATAAAATTGTTTTTAGTTGCAATGAAATTTTGAAACTTAGCAATTTTGTTTAAAAATTTGCAGTGACATTGCAGTGCGGCAGTACGTGAAGAGCCCGAAGCCGACCAGCCTCCACGCCCCCGCTCGCGCCGCCCCCTCTCGGTGAGGGTTTAGAAGAAATTGCTATTTTTTAATTGTATGAATATATGAATGTATGAATGTATGAATTAAAGGATTTTTTTGCTTAGGTTTAGAAATTCAAACACTCAGGATTTTTTGTGTTAGGGAAACAATTTTGTTCCGACCTTACGAGTTTACGAGTTTACGGGTTTACGATACGAGTTTACGAGTTTACGATACGAGTTTACGGGTTTACGATACGGGTTTACGATACGAGTTTACGGGTTTACGATACGAGTTTACGAGTTTACGGGATTACGATACGAGTTTACGAGTTTACGATACGGGTTTACGATACGAGTTTACGATACGAGTTTACGATACTAGTTTACGGGTTTACGAGTTTACGAGTTTACGGGTTTACGGGTTTACGAGTTTACGGGTTTATGGGTTTACGGGTTTACGAGTTTACGGGTTTACGATACGAGTTTACGGGTTTACGATACGAGTTACCCAACTAAAGTTTTGTGCATTGTTCTTAATTTGCAGAAACTATGGAACGAGACGAACATCAGGAAAACATCCTCGAGGATATAATCCGCGGGCCGGAAGATGTTGTCGATGTCACCTCGGAGTTTTTGAACAACTCCGGTGAGGGAGATGAGTCTCTCAACCGAAGAGACGGCTCCGGTGAGGTAGAACCCGACGGCAGGGGTGAGGGAGAAGTCGGCGAGGGAGAAGCCGACGAGGGAGAAGCCGAAGGCTCCGGTGGAACATTAAATGTTGCAAACTCCGGCGAGGTGCATATACATATATTAATGACGCCGAAGATTGTATTAATTAAGCCTCTGCTGTCTATATACATATATTAACGCTCTTTCTTCTTTTAGCCCTCCGGATCGAGCAAATCTTCTGTAAGGACAAAACGAGGCCCAGCCAAAAAGTTGGGCGACCAAGAAAGGTACAGGATCGAAAGAGTCGCTGAAGACGGCACACCGACTGCTCCCCCTGATGCTGCAAGAAAAATGGTAAAGCAATGCGGAGTTCTTGTTAGGGACTACATCCCGATCACCGTTCGAGAATGGCATCGGCCAAAGGATAGGAGTGCTATATGTCAGCGATAGGGCAAAGAAAGACTTTGGAGAAAGCTCATGTTAATTTCACCCTGCCGGCGCCAGAGGTGGATTCAGATGAGGAGGATCCAGATGAGGCAGAAAAGATTGCCCGGAAAAACATGGAGCAAAAAGTCAAGGCCTGGGCTCTTAAGAAGATGGCCGAGCTATTCAAGAACTGGAAGAAAAGATTGAACAACGAGTTTGTCGAGAAAAATAAGACTCCAGACTTCGATAAAGGGTATGAGAAGATAAAGGACTACTGGGAAGAATTTGTGGCGTACAAGAAATCGGAGGAAGCTCAGGAAAAGTCTGCAAAAAATAAGGCAAATGCTGCTAAAATGTACCACCATACTATGGGGCTGGTGGCTACGCCTATAACATCCCTAAGTGGGAGAAACTTGAGGCGGAGTATCTGGCTAAAGGGATCACTCCAGAGCCACTCGCATGGACCGAACGGGCAAGAAATTGGTTTTACGGGCATGGGGGCACGTTGGACGCAGAAGGGAAGTGCATATATAAAAACGACACAAAGAAATCCCCTACTACCCATCGAACAAATTAGAAATGCATTCAAGGATGTTGAAGAGGGACGGTTCATTCCCGATAGAGAGGATGACGAGCTCACACGCGCCCTTGGGAATAAGGAACACGACGGACGACGAGGCGTGATAGGCTCCAAGCCCAAGACAATTGCGATTCCCGAGCACAGGAAGAAATTTCCTGATAGAAGCCATCAGAGGAGAAAGGAAAGGGAGGCAATGGAAGCACGCGCTGCTGCAGACCGGCTGCGTAATATAGAAGAAGAATTAAAGCTGCAGAAGGAACAAATTGCCGCAGTACTTAGCCAGCAAGGTACTAGCGGCCAATCTCAGCGGCACATGGTAGAAGCTGCATGCGATGGTACCGGCGGCGGCCCATCGAATCGGAAAAGCAGCGTGGCTTCCACGGAGCTCCAGGATGGTAATGATGATGCAGTGGCTCCTCTTCGTCGCTACCCAGTGGATGATATCACGGAGAGCACACCTTGTGAGCTGCATGTGAAAGTTTATAACTTATCCTTCAAGGTGGCGGTCGGCTATGCCGTACCAATTGGACCTAATCCAACTTATCATTTCTCTCCGGTTCCAAATGGCTACGCTGTTGTCGGGGTGGATGGAGTGATGAAAGATTATGAGGAGCTGAAGCTGCAACACCCTGCAGGTGAAGATGGGGAGGTGCTTGAACTTGGAGAAGCCAAGAAAGCGCTCATTCTATGGCCAAAGGAATTCATCGTGCTTCCGAACTGGCAGCCAAGGCCATCGACTCCTCACCAGTCTCCAGCGCAACAGTCCTCTTCACCGCCTCAGCATTCTCCAGCGCAGCCGTCCTCTTCACCGCCTCACCAGTCTCCAGCGCAGCCGTCTCCGCCGCCGCGTCAGCCGTCTCCGCCCACCGCTGGTACTATGAGGGGTAAGCGATCACCGACGAGGGAGATGAGTCTCCCCCGCTCCCCACTCACGCGCCCCACTCAGAAGAAACGGACCAACGCCGCTCCCCCGCTCCCCACTCAGAAGAGAGGTCGCACTCAGAAGATAGTCGACATCCCGTCGGTTCCTCCCAAGAGACCTTATGACAGGACTGAAGCGGAAAACGCCGCGGTAGTGGCTGCCTACAATAAGGCTTTTTTTGCACCAAAAAAGCCCGAGCCAAAGAAGGTATATGATGAAAAACCAAAAAGTGGGCTAAGTCCTTCCTTGAGCAGCCATCCCAGATATCGATGAATCTGCCATCTGACTATGGTCGTGAACTTAGAGCTAGCACGTGCCCAGTCTGAGCAGAACAAGGGAAGAAGTGCAAAAAGCGGGAAACAAATTGCCCAGCTCGGACAGCAGAAAAATCAATCGGTCCCCCCGCTCATAGTGTGTTCCGATGCCGACAAGGACTTCAGAGCGCTATGGATAAGGACCTGGAATTATTGGACCCCAGAGCCATAGCTGCTGCTAAAGAACTTGGTGTCACTGTATCGCAGGCCAAGGAACAGGCTACCGCCTTGGGTATGAGCCTTGGTCAACTTTTAGGCTATGAATCAGCCAATGTTAGAGATAGCACGGAAATATGTCCAAGGGGAGCCTATGGTCAGTAATGAGGAGCTCACGCGTCTATCAACACATATGCGAAATTGCATAACTGGTACCTGGTGCACACATCAAAGAAGGCGCGAAAGATTGGTTTCCGGTGGACGTTAGAGAGGAGCATTTCTTCAAACGTTACGTTATACAGGTTCAACTGACTGAACTGTTTCAGTTATTCCAAAAGCGCGCCCTCGACAAATCTATCTCTCTTGCTATTGTCTGTAAGTGATTTATTTTCGTAATTAAGTCTCTAGCTCAGCTCGTTCATTGCCTGTATTATATTATCCTGACTATATATATATCCTTTTGTACGCTATTATGCAGAATGAAGATGTTGGAATGCAAAAGAATAGAGTTTTTGAGATTGGGTTCGTTGACCCGTATATCGTTAATTCATATGTGTTAAAACATCACCCCAAAGACGTGGATGACCTGACCACCTTTTTAATCAAGCAAAATTTCTGTACGGAAATACTATTTCCTTACAACTTCAGTGAGTGTTTCTGTCTTGTACATATTTTTATTTGGCTTTCTCGATGTTAAGTGTAATTGATGAGCTATGCATGTCTGCTTTATGTAAACGTCCGCAGGTTCCACTGGATTCTGCTAAGCATTCAACCTGACAAGTCCATAGTTGAAGTCCACGACTCATTAAGTTGGGACCAAGCGACGTGGTCCGACATGAAAGAAATGCTCAACAAGTAATTTCAATCATTATCGCATTATATCGGCTCTTTCGTTCGTTTCCTGATATCAAGTAATTAATAACTCCTTTGTTCATTTTCTTTGCCAAAGCAGGTGTTGGACAATTTTCAAACAGAAGGTAAAGGTCCATTCAAAGATGAGCTAACTTATAAATCGGTGACATGTCCGCAGCAGCCACCGGGGAGTAATTTATGTGGATTCTACGTTTGCGAGTTCATTCGCGACTTGACCACTGAGCGGAGAACAACTCATTTGAGCGACATGCGGGAGACGCTCGACCCAAAACTGCGCGTAGGAGCAATTCAAGAGCAATTGGCGGGATTTATGCTTAGGGGGCACCGGCGAGATCGAATGATCCTAAACCCTAAATACCAAAAAAAAAGGACTCATTGGTCCCGGTTGGTATTAAGAACCGGGACCAATGAGTCTCCCCCCACGAGCAGCCAGACCAGGCCACGTGGACACCCATTGGTCCCGGTTCGTGGCCCAACCGGGACCAGCATTGGTCCCGATTGGCCAGTCCCGGTTGGGCAACCGGGACTGATAGCCCAACCGAACCGGACCATAGGGCATTTTTGCACCAGTGGTGCCTGCATGCTAGTAAAGGTACGAGAATGATGGGTGGGATAGGGAAGCTAACGTCCCTGGAAGAGCTTGAGCTATACTTAGTGGACAAGTGCCCAAACTTTGTTACTGAGCTAGGAAAGCTGACAGAAGTTACGGTGCTTGGCATCTGTTTCGATGAGATGGATAAGAGCGCATTCAAGACTCTGATGGAGTCTCTACGCAACATGCACAAAATCCAGAGTCTACAGATAGTTTCCGAGCCAGACGAGGCAGACCCTGTTGGCAGCTGGGAAGACTGGGTACCTTCTTCGAATCTATGTGAGCTGGCCCTATATGGCATTTGTTTATCTAGGCTGCCGTCATGCATCTGTTTTTCACGTGTTCCGCACATGTCCTACCTGTATATAGAAGTGGAGGTCGTAGAAGCGCGGGATCTGCAAGTCCTTGGAAGGCTTCCGTTGCTCCGCTATCTCGTCATCATGAATGAAATCGAGAACTGCCTGCCGTATACTGTTGGTATTGATGAGTTCCCGAGCTTGAGACACTTTAGTGTATTTGTGGTGATCCTGTGTGGAGGGGAGGGAGCATTGCCAATGCTTGAAGAATTGAATTGCAATGCTACTGTGGGAATGCCTGTCGGTTTGGTGCCTGGGAATATGCCATTGCTCCAGAAAGTCACTTATTACCTTGACTGCACCAACTGCAGTGGTGAACAGGTAGAGAAAGCAGAGGCAGCGCTGAGGCTTGTGGCAACAACCCACCCCAACCGTCCCACCCTTGAAATACACAGAGATAACTACGAGGTACGTGCGCGGGTTTCCGTTAATTATGGGTCGTGCCATGCGAGTATTCCTCTGTTTCCCAATCCCTACAAATTAATTGCTTTCTCAATTGCAGTCTGAGGACGACGGTGGATCTGAGAAAGTTTCCTCTGCAGATGAAGAAGAGGTACGCATGTACACTGTTGTGTATAATATTATCCCTTTTTACCATTCTAATATGAACCATGTCGTATCAAGCATATGTTCCTCTAATTATTCCTGCATTGCTTACTTTGTGCCAATGCCAGTCTGATAAAGATGAAGAGGGTGGATCCAAGGAGGAGGTTTTGGGAAACGACCATGAGGTACAGCGCTGGATACTCACATTAACTGCAACCTCTGGTTATATACCTGTACGGTGTACCTACGATACTCCTCTTATTTATAATTCTCGATTCGTTGTTACTCTAGTCGGACAATGATGGGACGGAGAAGATATCTCATGACGCCGTAAATGAGGCGGCAACGAGAAGCAAACCTTGAACCTTTTTATCATCCTTCAGTCATGCTTGACAGGTACTTCGTATATGCCTCCGACTCTCTTTTCCATTCCGATCAATATGCAAGATGTGCGCACATAACTACCGGCCTGTTTGTTTTTGCATGGAGAGAATGTCACTTCATTTTATCCTTGTTAGATCATCTCTACCGGCACCCCGGGATTTTGTCCGGCACATCCCAAATTCTGTCAGTTTTTGGTGGGTGTCGGACACTTGTCCGGCCAATCCCGGGTGCTGCCCACACCGGCACCCCAAACCAAAATGCGGCCGAAAATTTAATTTGACGAAAATTAGCAAAAGGGGCAAATTTCATTCAAATTCGACTTCATTTTTACACAAATTTGAAAGAAATTTGCCTAGCCTAAACCATAGCCGGTCTCTAGTCGTCGTCGGAGATGCAGATAACGCCGCCATCGTAGGTTTCCGGCTGCTGCGACGGCCCTGCCTCCTCCTGCTCCACGACGCCGTCGATGGGCTCCGGCTTCACGACGGTAGGCGGCTGCTGCTTCGCCTCGGCATGCGCCCTCTTCTGCTCCATAGACGCGCGCAACGCCAGGTAGAGGCCCAAGCAGTCGTCCGGGTCGAGCGGGTGGCGTGGCGACGGCTGTGGGTCGGTGGCAAAACGGAGGAGGGATGCGGTGAAGCCGGGTGTGTCCCCGTCGCCGACGGCGTCCCGGAGAGGCGACGGGACGCGCCAATCTGGGAGAATGTCAGCCGCCACCCCTTTGGAAGGCGGTAGTCCACCGGCACGTACAGGTCATACCGCTCAAACAGTCAGGCCTCGTCGATGACGAGGTTGTGCCCCGGTAGGCGTTGCCGTTCGAGCTGCCGGCCTCGTCGTGGTGCGCCATTTGGGAGGGAGGGAGGGAGAAGGAAGCCGAAGCTGAAGCGGGGAGATCTGATCGGAGGTGGAGTAGTGGCCGCCGTTTGGAAGGGCGCCGCCCTATAAAGGAGGGGCAGGCGAAGCTGCAGTCCCACCACCGACATCAATGACGGTGTGACGTGTTGGCAAGCAACACGGCGGTGCGTGGGAAGGGGTGAGGCCGTTTTGGGAACCGACAAGGAAGCCATTATTTTGTTTGACCGACCGTTCTGCCTCCTCCGTGTCTATGACAGGCGGGCCACGCTTGTCGGAGGTGCTGTCTGGCAGCCCCGAGTTCGCCCCCAAGTTTGGAGTCCCTCTCGGGGCTGCCAGACAGAAACTGGGTCGGGCTAGACATTTGGGGGTGCCGGTGTGGCCGATTTTCGTGTTCGGCACCCCCAATGGGCCTTTTGGGGTGCTTTGGGGGGGGGGGGGGGGGGGGTGCCGGTGGAGATGCTCTTCCATCAAACAAATAAAACTATCGATTTCAAATTGTGTTCAGTTCTCCAGAGCTTTAAAATTCCTAACTATCAGTACCACTTGAAGTTGAAACCTATTTTCCATTGCCAAATACCCATCTAAATGGTCCATGGTTCATCTGGAAATAGGGATGTATATGTCTTGCCAAGATGCATACATAACTACTCTTTTTACAGGCTGGTGGCCAGTTGGAAGGCAAGTACATCCGCTTGAATTTCCCATGGAGTCAAAAAAAAAAAGATCTAAAAAAATCTAGAAAGAAAGAAATGATTATTTGCTTTCATCATTATAGTGGTTTGTTTAAAAACTCAGAAAACAAAAAAAATATTATTTTACTGCTTTGTAGAATTAGTAGGTTTCTTGTTGAATCAACATATAAATTAAAAAAATCCTAAAAAACCTCTATGTAGCAAGAAAAATCCCTTAAATGAAAAAAAAACCTTAACCTTTATTCATTTGTTTCGTAGTTATTTCATAAAAACAAAAATTAAAATTGTGTGTTACTGTTATTTATATCTCTTTTTTTTGTGTGGTGGGGGTTGGGGTTGTGGCTGGTGGCGTCTGTTTTCATTAGCTTTTTCATGTTTTCCCATTTTTGTGTGTTTTTTGTTGGTTGGGGTGGGGTGGGGAACTCCGCCTATGCTATTTTAAGGTAACACTTACAATTGCGTAGCCGGTCCCAAGCCCGGAAAAAGGAGGAGGGACCAACCAAGTGCTCATAGAGTAATGAGTTAAGTTGAGTCAACTATTTTTATAGCAGACATGACAAAGCTTGTACGAAAGACTACATGCTCTATGAATAAAGAAGTAAAGGACCTCCAAATTCAGGTAAAAAATAATTACCTTTACCAGGCTCTAGGAGCAAATAAGGTGAGTACCAATGTAAACTCATTTCCTTCTAACATTTCTCTTTCAAGATATAATTTCCCATGATTTATCATGTTGTAGTCCAATTACTCGAGTTTCGACTAGCCAATTTAACATGGCTGGTATGATATACAACAATGTAGCTGATCCATGTGAAGTGTACACCTCTAGCAGGTAACAAGTATATTGTCCATGTAATTTATGGCATGTTGTTTCCTCGTGGTGTCTGTGATAATACTTGAGACTAGCTAGCAGGAAGGAATAGGTTTGTTCCTACAAGGAATAAGTTCCTGGAAAAAGATCCATTTTCTCCAAAGAAGAGAAGAAACTGGAGTTGGAGGTCCTCTCTGTTATTCATACCCTGCTATCTGAAGCTTCCATTTTCATGTTGCTGAATCTTTAATGCCAGCTTACCGTGCCTAACAGGGAAGGACAAAGCCTGCATCCTTGGCTTTCATCCAGCTTCAGCACCCACCAACGACTTATTATCCATGCAATATTGCCGCTACCTCCCTACTATCTGTCCAAGCAAGTCCTGAGACCACGAGCAAACATTCAGGGCACAAATGTTTGTGTTGAAATGTGTCTCCTGAAGTGGGAACCTGTCTTGAAATTTTATATGAAGATTTTTGAGGGCAAACATTCGATCTCACAACATATTTTTGTGTTTGTCTTTACTGCAGTCAGCTTTGACAATCAAAGGGGATTATCGACTCTGTTCATTGCGCTAATTTATATTTCCCTTATTTCAGTCTAACTAAGTTCATGCATATACGGTTTCCTGCTATTGAGATCGTTAACCCTTAATTCTCTTACCAGTGGCATATGCAAAGGCTGGTATCAAGTCCTTATCTGGAGAACCAGCAAAAGTGCATGGCCCTCCTTGTGCAGCGCAACTGAAGGAACGTTTCAACCTTACTGTTGCACTACAGCCAGTACACAAACATCGCTAACTGAAGCCGAACGGCAGTGGTGAACAGCAAGACCGATTCTGCTAACTGAAGTCCTTAGTACTACTGACTCTATGGCCGCCATAGCATTTGAATTTTTTTTAGCATAGCCGTCCATCTGAAGCAGGCAAATAGAGGAAAAGAGAGAAAACAGAGGAAGGATAAAGATGGAGGTGATTGAGGATTAAAAAATCTTCTGAAAGGGCAAGTGGCTGGCTCAGAGATCAATGTGATGAAACTTGGTCCAGCAATTAATGACTACAGTTTAAATGCCTTCATATTCCAGATGGGCATATCTCTGTTCTTGTTAGAATGCCCTAAGCAACATGGAAGGCCAAATCATCACTAAAGGGTCAATGTCACAGATCTATCGATCATTTTCTGCCATCTCGGTCTCCTGCTCGTGATGTGTAGGTAGAATGTGCATCCACATATTTCGACGAGCACAAGCTCATTATTATCCACCCCACTTTGTTACATAGGAATGTCAGTTTGTTCAGTGAAATCGGTGGTAACTCTCAGTAGAACACATTGCAGCAGACACTTGCAGGTAATCCAGAAATATAGTCTCATTTCCAGTTTACAGAGATTTTATTCAGTTAATTCACAACGCATTTGTGAGCTACCTATGAAATAAACATTATTTCGACACCAAATTTGCAGATCAATCCTTGCCATGATAGCAGAATATTCCAATGGAGACAGCACACGCGTACTAGTTATGCAGAGAACTGGGCTTGGTAGGCCTGAAGCAGTAGCTTTGACACACGTACTATTATTTTTACTGCTATATATTAGAGGTACACATTGCTAACTGAAACCTGATTCGGCAATGGTGAACAAGACAACCGACTCTACAAATTCCATGCATAAGAAACATACAGGAGGAGCAACCCTACATGAATGAAATCCCTATAGGAATGAATAGTTAGAACTGCTACGAAGCAAATGCAGCCCTCTGCTATTCCTCTTTTTTTTTACCATAGCTATCCATCTGAGCAGACAAACGGAGGAAAACAGAGAAAACAGACGAAGGATAAAAAATGGAGATTAGCTGGTCAAAATAACAAATCTACTAAAAGGGCAAGTGGCTGGTACAAATTTTATGTGCGCTCGGAGATCAACATGATGAAATTTGGTCCAGCAATATAGTACAACATTACAGTTTAGATGTTCCAGATGGGCATATCTCTGTTCTTGTTGGAATGCCCGATCATCATCAAAGGATCAATGTCACTGAACTACCGATCATTTTCTGCCGTCTCGGTCTCCTGCTCGTGACGTCGAGATAGAATGTTCATCCACACAGTATCCGCCCCCCCTCCCCATTTGGCTTCTATAGTGAAAATCAGTGTTCTCGTCCTCGATCGAGGGAAGAAGAATTCTGGGACAACAAAGGAACTATTCAAGGAAAAAACCAACTTTCCTATTAAAACGAACTGTATTTAATACACATCGGCCTCGCAGATCTCAGCAACGAGCCTTTGCTGTTGCACAAGAGGTTCACTTCGTCAGGGCCACTTTGTGTGCCCTCAAGCTCGTAGGAGAAACCTCCTTGGAAACTTCACTGACTAGATCTTGATCGGCACCAAGAATAGAGTGTCAGTTTGTTCAGTGAAATCGGTGCTAGCTGTCAGTAGAACACATTGCAGCAGACACTTGCAGGTAATCCAGAAATACAGTCTCATTTTCAGTTTACAAAGATTTTATTCAGTTAATTCACGACCCATTTGTGAGCTACCTATGAAATAAACATTATTTCTACCCCAAATTTGCAGATCAATCCTTGCCAAATATGATAGCAGAATATTCCAATGGAGACATCACACGTACTAGTTATGAAGAGAATTGGGCTTGGTAGGCCTGAAGCGGTATCTTTGACAAACGAACAGGACTGAACTGCACTTACTACTGAGTTTACTTACTACTGAGTTCAGAAAACTCCATCCCTCGTAATATTCCAAAGGCTGTATAAAGGCTGGTATCCAACATGTGGTCCCAAAGCTATTATTTTTTCTGCTATATTAGAGGTACACATTGCTAACCCCTGACTCGGCAATGGTGAACAAGACAACCGACTCTTCAAATTGCATGCATAAGAAACATACAGGAGGAGCAACCCTACATGAATGAAATCCCCTAGCAGATTTGGGAATGAATCCCCTACAGGAATGAATTCCCTATAAGAATGAATAGTTATAACTGCTACTAAGGAAATGCAGCCCTCTGCTATTCCTCTATTGTTGCATGGATTTCCTGTTTCAGAGAAAACAGAGGAAGGATCAGGATCAACATAACTAAGTATCAGAATATATTTGCCTTACCACTTTAAGCACCAAATTATCAAATGGACTATAATCAAATGTTAAGTGTGCTTAGAAGTCAGAAAATGATTTGGTCCAGCAATATAGTTTCTCTGTTTCCAAAAAGCTACAACAGTACACATTGAATGCCTTCATACCCCCTAATCATCCGTTGTTCAATTTCAACAACAGGCATATCTCTGTTCTTGTTAGAATGCCCTAAGCAACATGGAAGGCCAAATCATCACTAAAGGGTCGATGTCATAGAACTATCGATCATTTTCTGCTGTCCCGGTCTCCTGCTCGTGATGTGTAGGTAGAATGTGCATCCACACATTTCCACGAGCAAAAGCTCATTATTATCCGCCCCACTTGCTTACATAGTGAAAATCAGTGTGTTCATCCTCAGGCGTGCGGTCTAGGGAAGAAGAATTCGGGGACAAGAAAAGAACTGTTCACTGGTGATGAATTGAGTCGACTGTTTGGTCGAGGAAATACTGAGTTTACTTACTACTGAGGTCAGAAAACTCCATTCTCATATCCCTCGCAATATTCCAAAGGCTGTATAAAGGCTGGTATCAAGCATGTGGTCCCAAGCTATTATTTTTACTGCTATATTAGAGGTACACATTGCTAACTCAAACCTGACTCGGCAATGGTGAACAAGACAACCAACTCTACAAATTCCATGCATAAGAAAAATACAGGAGGAGATTTGGGAATGAATCCCCTACAGGAATGAATTCACTATCGGAATGAATAGTTATTGTTGGAGTTGATCTTCGGTTTAAACAAACCGAGAGAAAATGTAGGGGAGCTGGACTCACACAACACGCACCGCGACCGGGGGTGCTAACCAACTATTGAACTCGGTCCCGGCTCCCAGGCAATAACATATATAAGAAAAGGGACCCCTCGTGTGTTATCCAATGATAGACACGTTAAGGGCTTCACCCCAAAGAAACTACCGATCCTAAAGTAGCGCTAAAGGGAGCCGAAGACCGATCTCCACTGTCAGCCACCAGGAGGGTTGTGCTGCCGGCGTCCATGGGACTCCTCCACGACTATGGCGCTCCGGCGACGACTACCTCGACAACTTCAACGCCAACTACTGCCTGCATCAAGCAGGCAATACCATCTACTCCAATCCCCTGTAAGTGCATCCCCTAATCCCAATGCTAAGATCTATTAGGTGTTCTATTTGCGATCAGTTAACGTTAATGTCCTCTCTAATGATGAATTAGTTATAACATTGGTATCAGAGCACATCTGATTGCATTAGAACCCTAAGTATGTTTAGGGATCATGTTTTAGCCTCGGCCTATTTTCCATGGGTATACTTTTGATCATGTTTATTTGAATTGGCTACGGATCAGTACTATCGAACATGTTTTAAGGTGTTAATTAGCTTATGTTAATTACATATTCTCTCAGATAACAGATATGCGGTGATTGATTTTATTTTGATAACGTCTTAGTACTGTTTCCGATCAAATAGCAATTAGAAGGAGGGGAGTAAGCAATAGAATTGAAGAAAAATCCCCATTTTTTTCCCAAAATCCAACCCTAAGTTTTATTTTTAGTTTTTCCCCAAAGTTACCGAAACCCTAATCCCCAAATTAAGAACGATTTCGAGATCGGGATCTCACCTACAGAGCCGCGTCGTCGCCTCCACCCTTCGGGGCCTGCGCAACGCTCACCGCTGCGCGAGGGCGTTGATGCCGCTACGCCGTCCTCTCCCGACGGAGGGACGCGCAGAAAGAGGCCGCCGTGGTCGAAGACGAAGACTGGCCTGGGCTCCGGCTCGTGCTCGCCGTTGTCGCCTCCACACTCTCCAACACGGCGCCAAATCCCGAACACCAATCCGCCTCTCGCCCTGGAAAACGACATCGGCAGCCACGTTCGCACTAGTACAGAAACACCTATTAGTGGCGCACGGAAAAAACATTCTGTGGCGCACCCCCAATTTTGGTGGGTGCGCCACAGAATCGTCGTCACTAAAATATAATTCTGTGGCGCACCCCATCTGTGCGCCACAGAAAGTGCAAGATTCTGTGGCGCACCCCCAGCCATGCGCCACAAAAATATTTCTGTGGCGCACCCCAGTACCATGCGCCACAAAATTATTTTTGAATTTCAAAAAAAAGGGCGGCCAGATCTAGATCTGGATCTAGATCTTGCCGCCGGAATTTCGAAATTTCGCCAGAATGTGGCCGTAGCTCGTCGGATGCCGTGGTGCCCGTGGCCATGGCCGTAGGTGGCTTGGTCGGTGGTGGGTGGAGGATGGGGGTCACCGGAGGTGGTGGAGGAGGAGAAGGTCGTCGGAGGTGGGTGGAGGAGGGTCGCCGGAGGTGGTGGAGGAGGAGGAGAAGAAGGTCGCCGGAGATGGAGGAGGAGGAGGTCGCCGGAGTTGGTGGAGGAGGAGAAGCTCACCGGAGGTGGTGGTGGAGGAGGTCGCCGGAGTTGGTGGAGGAGGAGAAGCTCGCCGGAGGTGGTGGTGGAGGAGGAGGAGAAGCTCGCCGGAGGTGGTGGAGGAGGTCGCCGGAGTAGAGTTGAAGTAGAGGTAGAGGAGAGAAGGGGAGAGGAGAAGTGGAGGAGAAGGGAGAGGAGAAGTGGAGAAGAAGTGAAAGGAGAGAAGGTGAAAGAAGAGGAAGAAGAGAAGGGCGCCGGCGGCGGGATTCAAATTTCGAATCCCGCCCAACAATTCTGTGGCGCACCAACCACCGTGCGCCACAGAATTTTTTTTTCAATTTTTTTATTTTTTTTATTTTGTAGAAAAAAATCTTCTTTTTGAAATAACTTTTTACTCTTTTCGAATTTCCCGAATCTGAGAAAAGTTCACCGGGTAAAGTTTTTTTGCAAAAGTTATGCCCCTGCAAAGTTATATTAAACGCATTTTTTTGATATATTAAACGCATTTTTTCGACATCGTATGCAAAAGTTATGCCCCTGCAAAGTTTTTTTTCTGTTTTTTGCAAAAAAAGGTCAAAATTCATATTTCAAAATTTCTATACCAACTAGACACTAAAACGAAACTACATGTCAAAGGATTTTATTTTTTGAAATTTTTATCATTTTCTTTTCTTGCTTACATAACTGAAAAGGCGATCCACCGGGGGGGGGGGGGTAGGCATGCGTGAGAGGGAAAAAATTCTGTGGCGTATGGAGGTGGGTGCGCCACAGAAATGTGACTTTCTGTGGCGCATGGAGCACGTGCGGCACAGAAATGTGACTTTCTGTGGCGCACCAGGCTAATTTCTGTGGCGCACACTCCCCATGCGCCATAGAAAGTCACATTCTGTGGCGCACATGGCAAGGTGCGCCACAGAAAGTGACATTTCTGTGGCGCATGTGGCCTGGTGCGCCACAGAATGTGACTTCCTGTGGCGCATGTAGCCTGGTGCGCCACAGAATGTGATCCACAGAAAGGCAGTTTCCTACTAGTGTCGATGAAGGAGCGTGCAGGACAGTGTCCCAGCGCGCTGCTCCGGCGAGCGCCGCCACCGTGTCGGCATGGTCGACCTGAAGCAGAGGGCGCTCCGGCGTCACCTCCATGGTCGCAAGCGAGAAAGTCTGGGAGAGGGGAGAGGAATGAAAGGGGGTTAGGGTTTTCGGCCGTTTTGTTCTGACCGCACGAAATTGAGACCGTCCATTTCAGTGGACGGCTGAGCTTGATGCGGGAATGCGGGTGGGCTTCGGGAACATCTTGGACTATTTTCTGCCGTGCGCTGGGGTCCAGGTTGGGATGGCCTGCGGCCAGGTTGTAGCTTAACGCCCACTCGGGCGGAAATTATTTATGGGCCGCAAGGGCTTTTGGGACAAACTCAAGTTTTCAGGCAATTATTATTTTCAGTGCATTTTATGTTTTTGCAAATGCTTAAGATTAAAGTTTTGCACTGTTTTAATTAGATTTAAATTGCCTGGAATTATGTTGAGTTAACATATTAAATTGTTCTGAATAAAATGGAACCCACCAGAAATTTTATTTGGAATTTTTGACATGTAATGATATTTAATGTTGAGTATCATTTTAAATATCAATGAATGTTGAGAATTAATGTTGTAAATTGATATTTATTATGAGAATGAAGTGTCCCACTTTTAGGATGAAGTATTCAGCCTTTTCTAATTTTCAGTGCATTTATTGAGTTTAAAAGTTTTCAAATAAAGTTTTATGCACTGTTTACATCGGAAAACGCCTGAATTTAAGGGGATATAGTGCTATAAGATCAATGCGGATGCCATTTTTCTTATAGCATTTTAATGTTGAGTTATGAATGTTGTGAGATGAAGTTTGAGTTGATGCCATGTTTATAGCGTTTATTAATGAAGTGATCGTCTCTAATGGGCTGAGGCCACCTTAAGGAAAGTTTTAATGGTTGTGTGGTTCGGTTTTCCGCATCGCAGTATGCAGCCTAATAATGATGAACCATAATGCTCAAGTATTATGTCAGATGCCTTTAAGTCTTTTGACATGCACTGGCAGAAGGTGATGGAGGCTCAGCATGATGATTCTCTGAACAAGGACGTTCAGAGAATTTTAATGTGATGTCATGGTCATAAGTTGTCATTTATTGACTATTAAAATTTTATTATTTAATGAGATCGTGATGTAATATCCAAATTTTATTTGAAAAATGTTTACAATGTCATTTCCACTGAGGATGTCAATCTATTGTTTACTCAGTGAGATGTCATGATGAGAATGTTTAAAATGAATGATAATTTTGTTATCATGTCATTGAAAGTTTTAATGACAAACTTTGACATGTTTTATTGATGTTATTGAAATTATGGTGTCAAAGTTCGATGGAAAATGATCAGTGGTAAATAATGAATCCATGTGTCTAGTCACACATTGGGTTGCATCATATATATTGGTGTTTTTACGTTAGTGTTGGCTATTAATTTAGCAAATGAGTTTGCTGATCATTTTGAGATTTAAGTTTCTATAGTTAGAACGAGAAGTTTTGATTATAGATTGCATTGATGAGCATATTTCTTATGGTATATGACAGTATTCTGACCAACGTTGATTATTGTCATGTCCCATTTGTTTTTGATTGAATAGTGTTCTTTTCTGTGTTTCGGCCCAACGGTGATACATATTAGAACACGATTAGCTTGTTTTGTTTTAGAACAGTTCAAGTTTGATGTTTATTATTGATGCTCATATAGATGTTCCTTATTTCAGCAATGGACCACAAAACAGGGTTCATTTTGAACACTGGGGCTGATCTTCGAAAGTGGAAGGAAAAGGTTCTCTTCCCGATAGAGATTTTTGACCTTCACATTGCACTATATGGAGAGGCTCCTAGAGTTTCTATTGTGAATTCTGCTGAGGAGAAGGAAAAGTATGACCTAAAAGCAGTTGAGTGGGAGAAGTCGAACAATATTTCACTACTTATGATGAAGCGTACCATCTCCTCTGAGATAAAGAATGCAATTCCTGACTCAGTATATGCCAAAGATTATTTGGGCTCTATTGAGAAATATTTTAATGATGTAGTATTACCCGTTTAAAATCGTTTTTATGAAGTACTCCCTCCGTCTCAAAATATAAGGCGCCCTTTAATTTCGCTGGTCAACGCCGTAAAACTTTGACCATGATTTGTACTTATAATATGTACCCAAAATTATTATAAAGATATATGAAATTAAAGAATTTTGCAAGACGAATCCAATGGTATCATATATACATTCCCATTCAATATATTTTGATATATATTGGTGGTCAAAGTTGAGTGTCAAAGACCACCTTAAAAATAGCGCGCCTTATATTTTGACACGGAGGGAGTATATGCATGGTTTCTCTGTAATAAAGGTACGGTGTTAACCAGCTTGTTAACAAAGACTTAAAGTTAGCCCCATTTTAGCATTAGTTCAAGTGATTGACGTGACATCCGCCACTAGATAGGTCAAAGCCAAGCTTGTTTAATTAATTTTGAGGGTTAGTTTCGCCAAATGCATCATCTACTTTTTGAAAACGAGAAAGTAACCACGTTGTTAGGTAGTAAAACAAAACCTAGCTAGGAGTATCTAGATTTGTGTTCACTTTATTGTTTGGGTACGCTAGAAAGAACCCAAAAAAAAAAAGCAACCCTAGGTGCACATAGGGCCGCACCAATTAATTAAATATTTCCTTTTATGGTAAGGTCGGCATGCACACGAGACATCTCACTAGAGATTAATGTCGTACAATATAGTTGAAAATGAAACAGGCCATCCACACGCATACCCATATGAGAGGTTACCGGTTGATGCCTTGATGTACGACGATCACATATTAATCAATGCTAGTACTCTGGTAGCCATGATCGATTCTTACAAACTCCTGGTTAAACTAATTTGTTTAGTTACTCTATGAGGCTTTGCCGCCGCACCAGTACTTGCCACCCTAATGAGAAGCCTCTATATGGACAAAAACAGCAGTTAGCGGTAATGGTCTTCTACAATCCATCCATCAAAGACGATGATTTCCTCTCTTATGCTCCACGATTTTTGTAGTATGTGGGTCTACATGTTGTATTATTCCCTCCATTCTAACTTAGTGCAATATCCGAGTGTGTATATATGTATTTTAAAACAACATTTGTCTAGTGTATCAGGTTGCCTACTTAGTGGTGTACTCGACTACGGAGGTTATCAACTTAACCACAACCTGCTCATAAAAAAATAACTTAATTAACACGGGTATTAAGCATGTATTTGGTTTGGTGAAAAAATGTAGGAATGTTTTTTTTTTGGGTAAAACTCATATGGAGTTGGTCCACGTAGAATTTTTTCGATGGTCAACGACTTACAGATTTGACTATGATTTTTTTTGGGTAAAACTCATATGGAGTGTGTATATATGTATTTTAAAACCAGCATTCGTCTAGTATCAGGTTACCTAGACTAAAATTAGTGTACTCGTTCAAGGTGTCAAGGAGGCTGTCAACCTGAGCACAACGAGGTCATGACTCATGAAAAGGAAAGAAGTGTACATGCAATGCAACTGAACTTGACAGACGCACGTCGCACGCACCCCCAAAAGGCAGCAGGCATCTGATTCTGGCCGATCCACTCCGCATCCGGTGTCTCTTGCCTTCCACCGGCGACCATTCTTTACTCGGCGTGTCGATGGGCCATTGCAGGGCGGCTGAGGTTGGACCACCACGAACAAGGTGGAGTGGGGTGGGGATCTTTCTTTTTTTTTTTTTTTTGAGGGGTGAGTGGGGTGGGCATCTGATTCAGTTTCACGACTGGAAAGCTGGTGTTTGCCTTCCACCGGCGACCACCACGAGCGAGCTGGAGTGGGGTGGGCGAGACCAAGTGGGCTGGACTGGATGCTGGGCGACGCTGACTGGTCGAGGCACGCTGGTGGTCCGGTCGACTAAACTATTCTGGTTTTGTACGTAATTTGTAAAAGTCGGTCAAATTCGATTTTTTGGTTTGGGAGGTGTCGGCTCCCAAACCTGAAATGGACGGAGTAATATATAGCTGGCTCAAATTGCTGGACTGAGATCATCTGACCGCGAGAACCTGCCTGTGGTAGAATGGTCAGGAGGGTGGTTGTACCCCCCAGTCCAACAGAGTTCAAACCACATGTTTGGCATTGATGTTTCTCATTTAGACGGAATATTCTTAAGTGTGAGGCGACGTCGACAGCGAGTCGCCTGTGCTGACTTCGTCAATCTCAAGAACCGACCACCGGCTCAAGCTTTGGTGTGCGTGTGTGCGTTTATAGGGTTGAGTGTATGCACATGTTTGTGAGCGTCTGTGTTTGTACTGTGTTTCGCACAAAAAAAAATCATCTGACCGCAACCTAGTTATTTAGTTTTGTCCTCTAACAGCTTGGCGGTAGCTGGCCATGGTATCTTTTACTAATAACGGGACTTAATCGCTCTTGTACAAACCTGCAACATAATTATTATTATGTGACTCTACTTAACGCATTCGAAATAATTATGTGACTGATTCTACTGAGCTGAAATAAACTCTTTGTTAATCTTCGAACTAGAAAGAGGGAGAGGGAGGGAGAGGTGTGGAGTATACATGGCTCTCAACACCACCCGAGAGAACTAGTCTCCGTGGTCTGTCGAAAACTGCTACACCTGACATCGATCTTTTATATGGTTCGGCTGGTGAACTAGTCTCCGTGGTCTGTCGAATAATTCACTTCTCAATGCGGACGAATCTGACTTTTTTTTAATCTGAAACCGATATATACTGCCTGTTTTGTTTGCTCCCAATTTTCTAGGCCGAAATGATCTGTGCATAGAACTTAACAGAATCGAGAAATATTTTTGATAATGAGAATATATTAATATCAAAATATACCAATTATATCAAGCCTCTACAACAATGTATCAAGAAAATTATATACCTTGCCGATTCGCTGATATTTAACGTAATGAATCTCGCTGTATCCAGTACTTTCAAAATTACGAGCTAGCCTAAAAAGTCTGAAAGTGCAAGCAGGTTTGCATAGGTGAAGCACAAGTGAAGGCTCATTTTTATCTACAGCGAAGTATACGCAGGTTCTATCTTTTATCGGAACTAATAATCTATCTGCAATTGGCACTAACCTACAAATTTGCCCAGATCTAGAGAAATTTTGGAGGTCTTGGCTGAGCTATTCTCTCACTTCTAACAAACAGCACTGGCAGACATCGGTACTAGTACTATTGACTTTTGCACAACTCTAGACGAAGCTAAAAACTGAGCGAATAAATCTAGTGGAACTTTTAGCAGAAAATAAAATAAAATGGAGTAATCCAGTCAGCAAGTAGTAGGTGCTACGCCCCTATCACTCCGATCGTTGAAAAGTGCTCTTCAAAGCCCATCTAACTAGCTAGTACTCTATACATACATAACAGCGACATCAGCCGCATCCAGCACTAAAGATTCTAAGGGAAGATAGAAACTGAGTACGAGAGAAAGAGGAAGAAAACCACCAAGCTAGCAAGCGAGAGAGGGAGAGTAAGTGTTGACCATGGAGTTCGCTACGGGGGCGATGAGCTCTCTCCTCCCCAAGCTTGGGGAGCTGCTCCTAGAGGAGTACAACCTGAAGGAGAGTGTGAAGAAGGGGATTGGAGATCTCAAGGCCGAGCTTGAGAGCATGCAAGGGGCCCTTGTGAAGATATCCAGCGTGCCGCTGGATCAACTTGATCCGCAGGTCAAGATTTGGGCTAATGAGGTCAGGGAGTTGTCCTATGCCATCGAGGACAGCCTCGACTCCTTTGTGACCCGCGTCCAGGGTGTTGAGCCAACCAAGCTTAAAATCAAGCACTTGTTGAAGAAGGCGCGCAATAAATTCACCAAGTTCAACGCACGCCACGAAATAGCGGGTGACATCAAAGAGATCGAGAGCCAAGTTATGAAGATCAAAGAAAGGTATGAGAGGTACAAGATCAAAGATATTGTTTCCAATCCTGCATCAACTACAGTTGACCCTCGTCTCTCGGCCCTATACAACAAGGTCTCTGATCTTGTTGGGACTGATGAGCCAATTAAGGAGCTAATGGAGGTGTTATCCGAGGGTGTTGACCCGTCCCAAAAACATCTCAAGATAGTCTCCATTGTTGGGTTTGGAGGATTGGGCAAGACCACCCTTGCAAAGGCATTGTATGACAATCTTAAGAGTACATACCAATGTACAGGTTTTGTTCCAGTTGGTCAGAATCAAGGCGCAAAGAAAGTTCTCAGGGACATTCTCTTTGAACTTAGCATGGAGTTGTACAAAGATGCATTAACACTGGATGAATGGCAGCTAATCAAACAGCTGCAAAAATTCCTTGCAGGCAAGAGGTACGCATAAGTCTCATCCTATGTTATTCAATAACTTCCTTGTGTTACCTATGCCTCTATACACTGTTGTGAGATGACATATGCGCTAGTATGGAGCCGAAGGTAATGGAATGCAACTTTTAGGCCATGGCAAAAAACAAATGGTTTATGTTAGACTAGTTTGACAAGTACATTATATAAGAGAAAGGTTCAAAACAAATGGTTTATATCTAACATGTAATACAAGGGGACAGACACGATCATGATGTATATACACAAATGCAGCTGATTTTCTTTGTTGTTATTTAGTACGGAAATGTTGCGCAGGCCTGCAAGGCAGTAGAGAAAGTTATGATTGGGCACCATGACACCTACACACTCACTAAATTTGATTTTTGTGTACCATGTTACAAAAAAAGAATATTAGGAAAAAAGGATGAGTGTAGTATAAGATTATACTATGTCACCAATAAATATTTAGAGAGAAAACTAATTGTATATGGCGTATACAAAAATAACAAGTGTGGTAGAAATATTTGTGCTTACATAATTCAATCAAAGTTTATCATATTTTTCTCTCAAATAGCACAACATATTAGTTCTGCGCCACCGCTGGTGCGCAAGGATTGACCACCAGCACCTCGGCATGAGAATTCCACAACACCAAGAAACACCGCTGGTGGTCCATTTTGAGCACAATCGCCTCCAAAATTGCTCCACCTCGGACTGAAGGTCCGAGCACTCACCATGGAAAACCCAGCAGCAACGCCGCCGGACGTTATGGGCTTATGGCCACCACCACCGCTCCTTGCCCCAAAGCAGCCAGACACGCCAGCCACCCACTAGTACAGAAAACGCTACCTGTGGCGCACGGTTTTTGGCTATCTGTGGCGCCCAGCCGTGCGCCACTACAGGCACTACTGGAGGACTGCAGCAGCAGAAGGCGGCCTTCCGAGCCAGCGCGTCCACGGCCTGCCTTCTGGCCACGAAGGCGCCGGCGGAGGAGGCCGGGATCGACAGCGCGGAGGACACCGGCGGAAAAGGTCGGCGAGTGGCGGCGGCCAGGATCGACAGCCAGTGCAGATGACGCCAGTGGAGGAGCCCTTGGGGGACTCGGTCGATGTCGACGAGCCCGCGGCGTATGGCGCCAGGCCATCCGCCGACGCGCAACTCTGGCGGTCCGTGACGCGGGGAGGCCCAAGAAGACGAGCCAGCGCGGGGAGGCCGAGGAAGACGCGCGGCACAGAGCAGGCCGGCCAGGACGGCGAGCAGGGTGAGGACGGGAGGGCCATGGATGTGTTGACCAGAGGAAGAGAAATAGGATCTGGAGAGGCCATGATGTGTGCGTGCGGTGCGGTGTAGTGGAGAGAAGAAAAGGCAACAGTTTGGTTTCTTTTTTTTTTGAGTGAGGGGAGAGAGAATCAAGTGGATTAGGTGCGGTGGTGGCAGCAGCTTTGGTTTTTTTTTACTTGAGCTTTGTTTTCTCGTACGTACCTAGACAATGGAGATTAACGACGCGAGGCAACTGCCACCGACCCTTACCCGTGGCACATAAAATCTGGGTACGCCTAGATATACTCTCTCCTCGGGTTATGATGCACGCAGTTTTGTGTGCCACAGGTACTCTCTCTACTCGGGTTACATGTGGCGCACGAAGTTTACTGCGCCATAGATACTTTCTCTTCTCGGTGTTACCTGTGTCGCACACTTTTTTTAGTGCGCCACATGTAATTTCTCTCCTACTATTGGGGTCTGGTAAAGTTTACCTGTGATGCACCTAGTTTTTTTTGCGCCACAGGTAAGTTTTTACCTGTGGCGCGCAAATTTTTGGTGCGCCACATGTATTAGCTGTGGCGCACCAAAACAATATGCGCCACATGTAAGCTTCTTCATATAAGTCTGTTTCAAATAGTGACCGCCGCCTACTCTGCAAAAGATCTCTTTGATTGTTTGGTCAAAACCATAAGTCCAGTAGTTTGGCATATCATATGGAAAGTTATCAATAAAAAACATCTAGAGAGGGAAATCAATTTGTAGATATTATAGCATATGTGTCACTCTGTTCTTTGGCTGAAATGCAAGATTACAATCAAACAGATTAATTGAATGGTTATCTAGAATATATATCCTGCAGTTAACGAGTATCTCTAGTATATCTCTACTAACTAAATTGACAAATAGTTATCGAGAATATATATCCATCTTGAAAAGGATAGTTGAGGAACCTAAAGTTTGAAATGTATTTTATATAATGCTTTTCGCGACTATTATTTCCTTTTTACTCATTTTAGAGTGTTTACATGCTTGCTATTCTAGTGGGTACTAGTATGTTACATAGTTTTTTCTCACCGTGGCTTTTGGCTTCTCACATAAATAGGTACTTTATTGTTATTGATGACTTATGGGACATAACAACATGGGAAACGATTAAGTTTGCTTTCTTGGATAGTCATCCGGAAAGTAGAATAATCATAACTACTCGTATTTTCGATGTTGCCACAAAGGCAGCTGGTGGTATCTACCGTATGAAACCTCTTTCAGATGATAACTCTAAAATGCTTTTCCATACAAGAACACGTGGTGTTGAAGGAGTAAGTCAAGATAACCAACCTGCTGAAGTGACTGACAAAATTATTAAGAAATGCGGTGGTGTGCCATTAGCTATCATTACAATCGCTAGTTTGCTTGCTGGTAAACCAAGTGGAGATTGGTCTAAGGTGTATGATGCAATTGGTTTTGGGCATGAAGATAGTGAAGTCATTCAGAACACAAGAAAAATATTGTCTTTTAGCTATTATGATCTCCCCTCCAATCTAAAGGCATGTTTATTGTATCTCAGTATGTTTCCTGAAGATTACCTTATTGAGAAAAAATCACTAATTTGGAGGTGGGTCATTGAAGGATTCGTCCCTGATAAAGAAGGGATAGGGTCATATGAGCTAGGGGAGAAATATTTCAACAAGCTTGTTAACAAAAGCATGATCAACTTTATAGAGCCAGTTGTTACTGTTGAAGAAGACAACCAAGGTGGCGGTTGTCGTGTCCACGACATGGTGCTCGATTTCATCCGCACCATGTCAAGCGACATTAACTTTGTTGCAATAGATGATATTGAACAACACGTTACCTATTCGGGAGGAAAACGAACCAGGAGGATTCACAGATTAGCACTTCACGGAAAAAGTGCAGAACACAACACTAACATTCAGATGGAACATGTGAGGTCATTTAATGCTTTCATGTGTGGTGGTAGTAAGATGGCCCTCCTTTCGAGCTTTAAAGTATTACGTGTACTAGTTATAGAGGAATGTGATTTTCTTGAAGACTGTAGTCTTGAACATCTTGGAAAGTTAGTCCAGCTAAGGTATCTAGGATTGGTGAAGACAGCTGTTAAGCTCCCTGAAAGAATAGGTCATGATCTGAAGTTTCTTGAGATACTGGACGTAAGGGGAGGTTTGATTAGTGAGTTGCCACCGTCTGTTGGCGAGCTAGAGAATTTGAGGTGCCTGTGGGCTGATAGTGGAACAATTATGAAGGGAAAGATAGGTAAACTGACGAGCCTTGAAGAGCTGGAGCTATATTCTCTGGAAGAGTCCCCAAACTTCTTCACGGAGTTGGGGAAACTGACGAACTTGAGGGTGCTCAAAATCCAGCTCGAAGAATGTGAAAAGATCGCAGGCAAGGCTCTCCCTGGCTCACTTTGCAACCTGCACAAGATCCGAAGTCTGATTATCAAGCGTGATCTCGACGGAGTTGGGAATATGTATAATGGGAATTTCGTGTCCGTGTTGGCAGCCTGGAAGACTGGGTACCCGATTCAAAGCTCCGTTTTTTGTTTCTGACCGGCATAATTATACCCAGGGTGCCGTCGTGGATCAGTTCTTTGTGCGTTCCGCACCTCTTTTGTTTGTGCTTGTTTGTGGAGGTGGTAGAAGCTGGGGATCTACAAACCCTAGGACGGTTGCCCACGCTCTTCGGCCTTGTTCTCTTGAGTGAGGAGGAAAAGCGCATATCATATACCATTGGCAGCGATGAGTTTCAGAAGCTGAGAGGGTTTGTCACGAACATATATATCACTTTTGATGAAGGAGCATGTCCGAGGCTTGAATGTCTGGCATATAGTGTCGACGTTGGAAGAAAGGACAACTTTTTTTTGACTGTAGAAAGGACAACTTGGTGCCGTCGAATAACAATTTTCCGTTACTTGAGTTTGTCCTCTGTCAGCTTGATTGCACTAACCGCGGCTGGAAGGATGTGAAGGTAGCAGAGGCAATCATGAGGAAAGCCGAGAACCCGTCCTTGTCTCTTCTTCTGTATAAAAAGAGAGAACTACGACCGGAAGGCAGCTCGACTCATTGATGCACTCGATACGATCCTACATGGCCTGGACAAGCCGGACGGGAAGGACATTACTGCAGACCGACGAGATATACGTCGCATGATTAAATCACTGGAGACCTTGTTGCATGAGGCTGACGAGCCTCGGTTGGGGAGGTATAGCGAACAAGAGCTACGAGGCATTGTCACCAGATTGAAGAGCTGGTTACATGATAATGCAGGTAACGACCATGAAGAGGTACGTATTTACTACGATCCACATATCGATGGATCAAATTATAGTAAATCATATATCATGTGCACTGATGTGAGGTCCGCCGGTTTATGCGCATGTCGTATCTCTAGCCGGAAAAGGGTGATGCCACAGACATCAGCGACGATGAGAGCGATTCCGATGACGATACAGATGATGAAGAGGAGCATGATGGTGACGACGGCCGTGACGACGATGCCAAGCAAGAAGAGGTACAAACGGGCATACTACTTAATACAGTACTTATGAGTCATATACTATATAGAAATACAGTGATTTATATGTCGCTGATGGTCGGCCGGCCGTTTTAATTAATATCTATCCTTCAGGCGGACAATGATGATGCCACAAGCAGCGAGGAAGGCAGAGCAACCCAACCATAAATCGCAGGATTTCTGTTTGTACTTCTTTCCTTTTATCAAGCTGGTACATTACGTGCATCTTTCTCTTTTTTCCCTTTTGTATGTATCCAGATGCATGCTGCCATCACATATAACCACATCTTTATGCCAGAGTAACACGTAGTTCCTATTCTTAATTTAAAATTTTACTAAGCAAATCCCAATTTACTATATCACGTTTGCAGGGAAATAAATTTTTACAGTGATTTCAAATTCCAATTTTATATCGTATATATGTTATACTCTGCTTCGCACGGTCTGCCTTTTTTACTTACAAAACAACCCTCAAAATTTTTCGTTGCAGGATGATGAGATCTTGAATCCTTCTACAATCTTGTTCTCATCACTCGGAAGACAAATTGATTACTCAGAATTCGTTGAGCTTAATTAGTCTATTAGTGCCAAGAAAAATGGTGGCTCCATCGGCATTAGACTGGTTCGTAAAAGAAAAAATAAAAATTATAAATCTAAAAAACCAAAAATATTTATTTGCTTTGACATTTGGGTCTACATTATTTTTGTGTTGTTAGAGTTGTTTTCTTTAAAAAAAGTTCCAAAATGAAAAAAATTGTACGTTGTTTCTCTTAATTATTTTATAAAACAAAAAAAGAAAAAAAAAGTAGGGTAGGTAGGGAACTCTGCCTATGCCATTTGAAGCTCACACTTATAATCGCATAGCCGGTCTCAAGCCCGGAAAAAGGAGGAGAGACTACACATATGCTCATACAAAGTTATATATATGTTGCATTGACTCAACGGATCGTGAACATGCAAGTAACATTTAGTAGAAACTATTGTTCTATTAGTTTCATTAGAAAGATGCTCAGTGATGGAATAATTACCTCTTATATCAAAACCCCGATGTTCAAGCCAAAGAATCTCTAAATAGCGAGCACCAATAGGGGAAATTCAATACATCTGCACCCACTACCCGGAAAACATTTTCCGAAATGTCAAAAAATTCTAAAAAAAATTTTTGCATGCAGTTCATGACATTTCATGTTGACACAAAAAGTTTCGTGAAGAAAAAAGTTTTTTTGCAACCTATGCAAAAAAGACAAATCCGGACACACCGAAACGTATATATACGCGTCAGTTTTTTTCTCTTTTTTGTACAGATCACAAAAAAAGTTTTTTCATCCCGAATTTTTTTGTGCTAACACATCATGTTGTAATCTACACCCGGATGTTTTTCCGGAATTTTTTGACATTCTGAAAAAAAAACTAAAAAACAATTTACATAATGGGTGCATATGCACCCATGAGCCAAATCTCCTCCTCCAATAGTCTATATTAGAATCATTATTCGTGCATACATTCTTATCACCTATACACATAACACATGCCATTCATTCTTTCAGTTGGATGTTACACACACCATTTGAGGATTCATTAGTCATTTTTCTTAATCATTATTATCCAGCCCTTATGTTCTCCAGAATGTTCTTAAGGTCAGTTGCCTGAATCATTCATATACTGAATCTGAATGTGGACTTGTCTTGTGCCCTGGCACATTTTGGAGTGTTTTCTCCTGGCACTGTACAACTCTAGCTGGTGACTATTTGTTTACAGCAGCTAGTAACAAAAATAGTGGCAACCTAGCTGTTGGGCAATGGTGGCCAAATTATCCCAGCATTTTCAATCCGTGGAGGTCGTCCCTGTTACTGATGCTCTCTGTGCATTTCTTATCTGAAGCCTCCATTTGCGGAATCTTTTTTCCAGCTTACCTTGCTTATGCTCTTATAGGGAACAACGGCAGGTGCATCCGTAGTTACCATTCAGGTACGGACCAACGACTACCGCACACTCTGCCAGCTGATTAATATCTTGCCATGGCGGTCAGTGGAGCGACGGTCGGTGCAGCCACTGATGCATTGAAGATGATGAGACTAGCTGCAACGCAGGGTCCAAGCGGTTATTGATCAAGAGGAAATATTATTCTCGATTGGAGCTGCGATCCTGTCATGTTATTGTTACTGAAGATTTACAAGTTGTCTGTCTACAGTATCGTTTGGTGTTTCCGTTTACCACAGAATTTTTACTTCGTCCTCATGACAAACACACGAGGCGAAGATTGATACTGGGACTCTGAATCACACTTGTAATTTTCCTTAATAAGTTTAACTAGCTCCTAGAAGTTGCTAATACTACATTTACTTATTACTGAGTTCATAAACACTTGATTCCTTACACGTGGTAACATATGATCCATTTACCTGAGCATGTACAAAAGCTGGCATCAAACAAGTACATATTGATTATCTGCCATGTGGTGTAGACAGACTCTAGTCCCAGAGCTATTCTTTTTGCACCTACATTAGAGGTAAACATTGCTAACTGAAACTTGATTCAGCATCTCGGTCAAATTCCATGCATAACAAGCATACGTGCAGAGTATCATTTCTACAAGAAAACAGAGGAAACCTGAGTACACATTAAATATCATCATATCCCAGACAGATATATTTGATATTTCTATTATATGTAGTTTATCTTTCAGTAAAATCATGCATGTATCATTTCAAGCTGCATTACTGTCCAGCAGTCCAGTATAAAAATGCACCTTTTGTTAAGTGAACGGACACTTTTAAAGCCTTGGTTTTCCGGAAGTTTTGTGTTTGGAAAGAAGAATTTTGTAACAGATCATTTGTTGCTAGCAGCGGAAAATGACAGTCTACGTTGGCGTCAAAGAGCAAAGTGGCATGTGAAGAAATGAAGAGGCTGCGTCAATTGTTTGGGGCTTGCATTCTTGTCTGGAATCCAAGTCAGCTTGGATTGTCCGTGCCTCACATCATTCAACTTCAGCACCAACGTCTACACGTCGCACACCAGTGATGTTTCCTGGTTTTCTAAAAAAAAATGTTACTCCACGTGCAGTTTCTTTCATCAATCCGGCAACTTCTCGATGCATTTACAAAATCAGACTATACAAACAAAAGAACTACCAGGCTGGTATCCAATCCTTACTGAACCATTGCTGCATCACTGACCATAAGATCTGCACCTCAAACTGAAAACATGATTCGTACACATCGCTGCCTCAAGAAGCTGGCAAGCAGTGTGTCCTCATGCAAACCGAATATGGCAATGCTTGCATGAGGACACTTCTACGAATGAATACATAAGAAGCTGGCAAGCAATGAAAATACATGACTGCATCACAAGCTATATACAGGTAGTCTTCGTCAGTCATGATTCCATAAGGCTAATTATATAGGGATTCCTTGCATAGCATCCTAATTAATACTTACAAGTTATAATGGACAGGTTTAGAACTGCATCACTCACCATGGCATTCCTTCTTCATGTGGAATTTCTGTTTCAGAGAAAACAGAGGAAGTATCAGGTTCTAGGACAATAGAAGTACAGGATCTGGTTGCATAGCATCCTAATTAATACTACTCCCTCCGTTCCATAATATAAGGCGTCCAAGGTTTTGGCACGGATATTAAGACGCCAGTATTTTGTATGTGGTGCACTAATTTTTTACTGAATTGTTTTGAGAAAAATGAGTACCTATTAGGCACAAACTGAAAATAATACATCAAATTCCTCAAGTTTAGATTAGGACTCGTTTTTTGATAAGTAAAATTGTCTATAAATCGCAATACACCTTATATTTTGAAATTTTTGTCAAAAATTTAGACGCATTATATTAAGGAACGGAGGGAGTACAAGTTATGGGGGACTTGGTTTAGAACTGCAGCTCTTCCTCGTCACTCACCATGGCATTTCTTATTCACGTGGTATTTCTGTTTCGGAGAAAACAGACGAAGGATCAGGGTATGTTGTTGCTACTTCAAGCATCAAAATACCAAATAGACTAACAAAGCAAGTGGCTGATACAACGACAGTCAAATGTTATGCACACTCAGAATCCAAATGATAAATTTGATCAAATGAGTTTCTTTTTCTTACAAAAAACCTAATTAGATGTCTTTCTATTTCCATTTTCCAAGTTAGTACACTAGTAAAAAAATCTGACCATACAAGGAGAAATGACACACAAACTTGTAAGTATGGAGACTCCATACGAAATGTTGTTAGGTGAGAAAAAGTTTGTGGTACAACCCAAAGTTTTTGGATGCACTTGCTTTGTTAGGGATCATAGACCTTCGGTGGGAAAGTTAGATCCACGCGCGACAAAGTGCATATTCATAGGTTACCCATCTGGACAGAAGGCCTACAAGTGTTGGAGCCCTACCGAGCGTCGAACATTTGTGAGTATGGATGTGACATTCAGTCAGAGCCATTCTAGACTTCGACTCTCCTAGCACGAGTGAGGCTAGTCGAGAGGGGGAGAGTGAAGTATTGAGCACAAATGAAAGTACAAACCATTTTAGTAAGTCGGTTTGGACAAAACACAAATAGATAGGAAAGCAATTCTACGGTAACAAAACTAATCTCTCAACACATCTACATGCGAAGGGCTCATAAAAATCAAAATCACGGAGATGCTTGCCATTTAAAACATCTTTCGGACACCTATGCGTTGTAAAGTGAAACTGAGCACCTATTGCAGCCTCGTCCTTCAGCTGAAGCTTTGTGTGCTGATCGGCCAAAAATTCCTCGCCGTAAACTTTTACATCAATATGAAACATCATGAGCTCCAACATTCTTGCGTTCAGTACAAAGAACGTGGTAGATTACCACGTTCTTTACCACGTTCTTTGTACTGAACGCAAGAATGTTGGAGCTCATGATGTTTCATATTGATGCCAAAGTTTACAGCGAAGTGTTTTTCGCTGATCAACACAAAAAACTCCAGCTGAAGGACACGGTTTCAAGAGGTGCTCAGTTTCACTTTACAACTCATAAGTGTCTGAAATATGTTTCGAATGCCAAACATCTCCGTGATTTTGATTTATTTGAGCCGTTCGCATGTAGATGTGTTGAGAGATTGGTTTGGTCGCTATAGAATTGCTTGCCTATCTCATTTGTGTTTTGTCCAAACTGACTAACTACAATGGTTTGAATTTTCATTTGTGCTCCAATACTTCACTACCCCTCTCGACTAGCCTCACTCGTGTTAGGAGAGTCGAAGTCAAACAATGAGCTAAGATCGGTCTTCTCTCCGTAGAATGGCTCAGACTCTCTATATCACATCCATGTTCCCCGAGCATTAGGTGACACATAGGTTGGGGGGGGGGGGACATGATCCACGAAATGTTGAATTGTCCGATGGTGAGACATACACCACACCTATTCTGCATAGCTAATTATGCATCATATACATCTCTGTCTCTGAGCTACAAAGCCTTCATTACATCATTGCAATCGGTGGTGATCCAAAGAGATTGGAAAGCAGCAAAGCAAGACCCAAAGTGGCCCAAGGCCATGATAGAGGAGCTAGATGCACTTGAAAAGAATAAAACTTGGTAACTCGTATATCTTCGTGACACATGTATGTTTGCATGTCGGGCTGCATCAACACCTATTGACCAAAATCACAAGCTGTGTGCACGTGGAGGAGATAGAGTGGATAGAGAGAGGTATCAGAAACTTGTTGGATGCCTTCTATATTTGTGTCATACAAGGCCTGACATTTCCTATGCAGTTAAGTGTGGTAAGTTGATACATGCATGATCCTGTAACTGACCACTTGGAGGTTGTTTATCGGATCTTACGGGATTTGAAGGATACTCCCGGGAAAGGACTATGGTTTACGAAAAAAGGACACCTTAATGTGGACGGTTATAGTGATGTTGATTGGGCTAGTTGGCTTGATGATCAAATGTCAACTTCAGGATATTGTGTTTTTTGTTTGCGGACCTTGTGTCATGGCGAAGCAAGAAGCAATTTGTGGTGTCAAGGTCAAGAGCCGAAGCTGAGTATAGAGCACTGTCACAAGGATTAGTGAGATGTTCTGGGTGAGAAATCTTCTATCGGAACTGAAAGTGTTGAGGAAAGGCATATTAAACGTATGGTGTGACAATAAGTCTATTTGCATGGCAAGAAATCTTGTCTAACACAACCAAGCATGTGGAGATAGATCGTTTCTTCATTAATAAGGAGAATTTAGATGATGGTATTTTAAGATTAGATCATGTAAACTCAGGAGGGAAAATAGCACATTGTCTAACTAAAGGTTTAGGAGTGAAAGACTGTAGTTCAGCCTATGACAAGATGTGAATGATAGACATCTATCAACCATCTTGAGGGGAGTGTTGGGTTGTATATGTGTGCCCACTTGTGTGTGTCTATAGGTGTACATGTACCTAGCAGTGGATACTGAACCGAATCCAGAAATTTCCACACTGCAAGCTCTTTCTGAAGAGTATGAAATATCAAATATTCTTATGGCGATGAAATAGATTAGAGAATTCTAGCATTTCGTACAAAAGGGAAAGGTATCGTCTCTATGTTTATGTGTATCAGCACCCTTATTTTTTTCATAGGTTCAACACAGTAAAACCGGGATGTTAATAATAAATGTGTTTCGATATACAATCAAATAATGGTTATTTGTTCACATAGTTTACTCTTAAAAAGCATTGGACTACAAATGTCCATGGTACACTGTATTTTATTACAAAACCTTTTAAGTAGAGCTTTAACTATCATCTCTAGTATCCAAAAAACTATCTCTCATGATACTTTGGGTAGACATGGCAGCATGCTAACTATCCGGCATCAAAAGGTTCGGAACAATTATTAAAATGACAAACATTAGTCTACCACGTTATAGAAAAATAATGTAGAAAAAGTACTTCTAGAGGGTAAACCGAAGTCAACATTACCTGCTGGCGGATACATGTGTTTCTCACCCACATAAAAAATATCATGGACGCTTTGACCTTGATTGGTTCAGACATGTATCACGTGAGAGCGCGAAAAAGTATCTACTCGGAATAAAGGGACTTGGAGGTAAAAGCGTTGACTGCATACGGCTTTTGTCACTAGGGCATAAAGCATTCTCGATTGATGTGAACGTTGCTCGCATAGTTACAAGGCTTGAATGCGTCCAACTCCAATGCTTTTCTCAAGAGTTTCATATGGTTGACTTGTATCCACTCATGGAAGATGTGCGGAGTTACTTATGACCATGGTTATGTGATATTGACAAGGAAAAGTTGTATCAAGTGCACTATCTCATGATTACTTCCGAAAAGGTAATTTGTACAAAAGTGGATCCGAATTGCAATGCTTGCCCTTTCCGTCGAGGATGCAATGCTGATTAGTTCACCCCAGCCTTACTTCTATAGTATCTACATCCTCGACGGAAAGAGAAAGCATTGCAATTCGGATCCACTTTTGAACAAATTACCTTTCCGAAAGTAATCATGAGACATTGCAGTTGATACAACTTTTTCTGGTCAATATCACATAACCGTGGCGATAAATAACTCTGCACATCTTCCATGAGTGAATACAAGTCGACAATATGAAACTCTTGAGAAAAGAATTGGAGTTGGACCCATTCAAGCCATGTAGATAGGCGAGCAACATTCACAATAACCGACAACGCTTTGTGCCCCAGTGACAAAAGACATATGCAGTCAACACTTTTAACTCCAAGTGCCTTTATACTGAGTAAATACGTTTTCACGCTTTCCTGTGATACAGATCTGAGCCAATCAAGATCAAAGCTTCCATGACCTATTTTTATGCGGGTGAGAAACACATGTATCCGCAATGCGAGCAAGTAATGTTGTCCCCTGCCTATAATAATCTTTGCAATGTCGACAAGCAATGCCTATACTTCCTAATCCACTTTGTTAAATACTCTAACTTCATTTTTGCATCCTCTCTCACATGTTTCTCTCTGCAAATCATCCTAGTGAGCAGTATCCTCAACCTGCAACATAGCTATGAACATTCTCATAGTTCTTTGCAAGCAAACTGATTTTCCAGATTTATCCTTGAATAGGTTCAGAAGATCATCCTACTCCCATTTAGACACGTCTTTCTCTTTTATAACAGCCAGGAAATTCTCCATAGTAGTTATGTATTCTTGTCCATACTTTCCTTTGACAAGAATCAACCAATTTGAAAAACCAGAATTATCCTCCTTATTCATAGGAAAACCTTGCAGCTAGGAACATAAAAGCATTCCTCGATAGATGATCAGCGACGTTCTATGTAAGGAAAGTAACGACGACAGAATCAACCACATCCTTCCCAACGAGAATAATTTCTGGGACCTAATAGATCATTCACGGTGGCGATAAACAAATCCACTAGACATTCATACTTCTGCCGTGTCACATCCCATTCAGGCCCGTTCCCGATATCCACCCATTCGAAACTTTCACCATAGGTCTCGTCCCACTTCACCAGAGTGCATGCACCTTTAATGTCTCGGCATGGAGGCCTTCCACCTTAGCCCGCTCTTTCTTCCGGTGATCCTGGCGGGGAACCATGGCAAGCTGCGAAGAGACCCCAAACGGAACCAATGCAGAGCTGCACGACGATGCGTTCTGGTAGGGAACTATGGCATGCTCATCACCCGTTTTCCGTTTCTTCCTCCTTGACATTGTGTTACTCTCCGTGGGGTAAAGGCTCCACATGTTCTCCACCAGCTTGCCCTTGTTGAAATTCCCTGTGAGGATATTTGGTGCATAAAAATCTAGCTTCCGCTTCGCCGACTTATCAGCGGCAACAGATTCACGAGTAAGGCGCCTCTTTGTTACCGGCGTCATTCCTTGAAGTTTAGCCGGTGTGGGGCGTTATTTTCGGTATGCTTAAATTTATATAGGTGGAGACGTGTGTTGCACGTACATGATTATTAGTAATGGGCAAAACGCTAGGTCGGATGCAGTCTAACTCAGACACTTATCCCGCTGGATTTCCAGGAGTCCTAAACTGTTTCATGAAATTATACTAGCGTATCTAGTTAAATTATAGGCAACCAAGCGAGCCCTTAAGGTGGAAAGTCAACAACAGTCTATTTTCCTAGAGCAACAATAGTCTATACATACATAGACAAACATACCTTTTTCCTCAATTTGTAGATCAGCCCTAGTGGATCGAAACTGCCGCCGCGGTACCAAATCACCACTGGTGATAAGAACTTCCAGGTAGGAAAATAAATCACGCAATATAGTTTTTGTACTTGGTGCGCATATGGCTAAAGCACAGCAAAAAATAAAATTGCATCTAGTAGCAGTCAGACTAGAAAGAAAAAGCTTCCAATTCCTTTGGCATCTAAGCATCACGAACTTTTGCACTCGGATTGATCATCAAACACTAAGGTACTGAATATGGCCTCCATCAACTATACAGTAAAACAAGCAATTTCTTCTTCAGATGTAGAAACGGGGTACTCGCATGCATGGATGGAGGATGCATACCTGGCACTGGCAGCTAGGACCTTGATCAGTATCATCGTCGAGCACGGAAAGATCCACCTGCTCTGCCGTCTGGGGCACCACTAGACCGTGTGCTCGTCCTTGGCGGCCGGCATCATCAGCCCCTGGCGTCTCCGACCCAAAGCGCGGGAAGCAACTTGCCCGAGCGGTGCCCCTCTCTTCTCCCTCCATCACAAGAACCTAAACGCCGGGCACATCCGGGCGAGCTAGAGATCCCTTACCGGGAATCTCTGGAGCGGGGAAAATGGGCGGCAGGGAGGTAGTACGTACAACGGAGGGGGCAGGAGCTACGTCGGTGGCGGACCTGCGCGCGACGGGAGTCGTCGGGGCGGCGGCCGGGAGGAAGAAGGAGAAATCGAGAGGGTGGGGTTCATGTGCGAGCCTGATAGAACTGGGCCGCAGTCAGCCCACTATTCAACCCCAGGAATCCAGATATATAAAAGTAAAAAACGAACTGCCACTAAATTACATTTCTCTGCACTCCGTGGTACATACGCGTGTTGACTTCATCCGTCTCTATGCGAACGTAGTCCTGTAGCGGAAAGGACTCTCCATCCTTCCGTACCATCGAATCGTGCTGGCTCCCTGGAGTCGGCCTACTCCAAGGAAAGAACAAACAAATCAAGCAGTTGTTGTTTTGGCGCAAAAAAGGTCAACCCGATGCGGCCGCGACTCCACCTATCCGTCTGATATAAAGTTTCGCCTCTGCAATCTATCTATCTATCTATCTATCTATCTAATCTGCGTTAACGACTGGTACGTCGTACGTCGTAGGTTGTACGTGGCTCGCACGCGCTCCATCACGATGTGGCCCATCATAGCCCACTGAAAGACTCGCATGCGCTCCATCACGATGTGGCCCATCATAGCCCACTGAAAGTTCGATTGCCAGTTCTGATCGGAAAATCAAACATCGGAAAATCAAACAGAACGAGCGAAGGAAAAAAAACAGAACAAGCGAAGGAAAAAAAAAACAGAACGATCGGATCTGGAAAAAAAAAACGATCAATCTGGAAAAAACTTACCTTTCCTGGGCTTCTGGGCTTTCGCGGCCCAGGTCTGTCCGTCGGCAATCAGGAAACCAACTGGGTTTCGGTCTGTCTATCGAACCAATTACATAACCACATCTTCTCTGTTTCGACACGAAAGACTCAAACAAGGAAACTCAACTCTTCTCCGAGACGGATGAAAACTCTAAAAAAACCTCAACTTCCTCCTCCGGAACCCCAACAAGTTCCGCCCGAAGTATTCAACCTCGCCGTCAAGCCTGTGCTCAGCATTGCCAACGTCTCGCAGCTCTGACCACCTGTTCTGACCATCGACATTGCCGTCGTCTCACAGCTCTGCCGATTTCACGGAAACTACGACTTCGTCCGTGCTCCACCCAAGGTACGTCATTCAGATGATACTGCATATAAGCCATAGTTATTTCACGATTACAAAATCTATAAATATGCAATGCACTGGATTGAGAAAAAAAGCAAAAAAGTTAACATAGACAGACACAGTACAAGGTATTAACAAAAAACTGGTAACATAGACAGACACAGTACCTGTGAGTTTCATCATAACTATCTTGTAGATTCTACATTTATTAGCTGTTACCTATTAGCAATATAAGCGTGATCGTCTAACGGACATCTCCTCTTTCGCCGATGCCAACGTTCGATTTTCTTGTGGAGTTCACATCGCTGTGTATTCTCAATTTATCTAGCATCATCTCTCCTAAAAGACATTCGTTTCTCTCCGCCATGTGGACCATATGCAGGGGTGGAGCCAGGATTTGGATATAGGGGGGGCGAGATTATTATGTTCGCCCTTGAAATATGACGATATGAAGTGTAAAAAAATAGAAAGTATATAATCATATGCTTTTCTTACATTAATATAAATAACGTTAACATTTACACATATAAGCAAATCGAAAATTCAGATTCTCGTAAGAGGTTGAAACCGCCGACATCTGTATCAAAGTGATGCACACACCAATTATATGAAACCTATATATCTTTGGCTATAACATAAAGCTATTTTTTTGAGGTTCAGATATCATTCAATTCTACTATTAACAACGATTTGATGTAAATTTGGTACTAGGCTAGATTGAAGATTGATGCAAATTGGCATGAAAAAGTATAAGTTACTCTAGTGAATTATTGTAATTAAACTAGAACACAAAGGTACTTGGATTACATTAGCAGTACATTTACCTTAGACAAATAACCTAGCGGTGAGTCGACTGTAGGGAGATGTGCAACAATCGGGCAACACTATCACCGACCGCCGGCGTACTAGCGGCCATGTATAGCCTGCAGAGGCGTACTAACGGCCACACGCCTACCTAGAGAAGCTGCCAATCAAGTCCAAGTCCGGCGGCTTGCAAACGGCGGCAGCCGACGGGCAGGCGATCCAAGCGGTTTTGCAGCGAGATCGTTCCAGGCAAGTGGCAAATAAAATCAGGCTTCACGATCGCTGCATATTGCCTAATCAGTTGCAGACATGGGCTGCTCTTTAGGGCTTTGATGCGTGTAAAGTAACATGGATTACTTTGGGCTTTAGGCATAAATACTACTGTATACTAAAGTAATTATGTACGGCCATATGTGCATGTATGCATTGCTCTTGACAGATGGCTTCTGTTGAATCGAACCAACTTAGAGCATCGCTTTTCTTCTCAGAAACGCGGCATCCATGCCCTGCAGCATATTGAGCCAGTTTCTAACAGGCTTTGAATCTCATTTGTGCCACACTGTGGCTGGTCTTAGGACGGGAGATGCCAGAACAACTTAGAGTCAAAAAATAAGCCCAGAACAACCGGAGAAAAGTATTTTAAAAGTCATTAGCATAAAGTGTTGTATTAGATGGAGTAAATTGTAAAACTTGCCTCAAATTACAGCTGGTGGCAATTTGAAATGCCTTAAATTTCAAACTCCGAGGGTACAGAAGTGCCTATAAAACTTTCCCTTCCTAAAGTTTTTACAAGCACCTTTTCAATTTCCTAAGGCAGTTTTAGGTGCACTTCGTACATCACATTAATATGTGCAAGTCCGCGCACCGGACAAACCACTAGTACAGAACAGGGCACTAGTACCGGTTGTATTGGGCCTTTAGTACCGGTTGTGCAACCGGTACTAAAAGGTCGGGACTAAAGGGGTAACCCTTTAGTACCGGTACCAAAATACAACCGGTACTAAAGGGTCTCCACGTGGGCACGCAGACGCGCGCGGCCCTGAGGACCTTTAGTACCGGTTTTTAATAAAAACCGGTACTAAAGGTTCCTGCTTTTTTTGCCCCCCGCTTATTTTTTTCAGGGGGGTTTTGGTTTTCGGTTTTATTTCTTTTCGCTTTTTTTTCGGGGTTTAGGGTTTCTGTTTTTTTCCTTTTCGCTCATTTTTCAGGGTTTCGGAGGAGATCACGTATAAAGTACTGACTACACATATGAAGTACTCATTACACATATAAAGTACTCATAATTACAATGGAGATCAGCGCTAACTAGTACATTCATGGAGGGAGTCTATTGTTCGACATAGTGGAATTCACCGAATTCATCTAGGACATGCGTCAGAATGAATCCCGCCAATTCCTCCGCAATAGCTTTCACGCGGTTTTTTGGTAGGAGCTGGCTCCGTTTCGTTAACATCTTTAAAAGAAGGAGATCAAATCAGTTATGATCGGAACTAAACACAATTGATGGTAGCAAAATAAAAGTTGTCAATGATGTTTACGTACCTCTCGATTTCTTAAACTATTGACTCTCTCATTGACCCTCGTGTGAATATACTCGCAAACGTAGTATCCACATAGTTCCGTCCCCTGTGGTTGTAGCAGACACCACTATATATACAAGAATATAATTTAATCAAATAATAATCAAGAGAACGATAATGATATTAGAAAGATACGCAGACCTAGATACGTAGTAGTACTTACTTTGTTAGCTTTCCACTCCAGCTTCTGTTTCCATTCACCGCGTTCTTCCGCGATGAACCTTTTCCAAACCCTGCCCGGAAAAGAAAATGAATTGAGGAGTTATTACTTATACTTTTGATATCCGGAAATGAACGAAAGTGGACGATATAGTGCGATTGAAATTACCTCTTGATCATTAGACGCACGCTTTTGTAATCATCTTCATCTTTCCTCATTGAGTCCCAGACTTCAACTTGTCCTTCCTCGAGTCTAATGATTATCAGAATGAAGTGGTACCTGCGCACATGTACATTTATATACGCAGGTATTCAGAACTCATCAATTACACTTAATATCGGGAAAGCAAAATAGAATGTGTACAAGACAGTAACACTCACCCGAAGTTGTAAGGAAGAAGTATTTCCTTTTTGGTACTTTGTCGCTTGAAACATGTTAGCAGAAGCTCCTCTGTGTGCTTGGCATAATAAGGATTTTCTACGGTCGCCACATTAAATTTATCCGGGTCAATGAACCCAATGTCCCAGATTCCTCCCATTCGGCACAGCATATTCTCGGAACAAGTGTTGTTCCTTAACTCCCGCCATGAGATATGTCCTCCCTTCTTTTGCGGCGGTCATGTACCAGGTATGCAATTTATATAACTGTGTTGTTAGAGCACTCGGATTTTCGACCAGAGGCATCCCGAGTTCGAATTTATATTGAATTACTATCTCCGCTATGGGGAGACCTGTGTCGCCAATGATAACTTCTCCATGCTCGATTTCCCGAGGTTCAGAAGGCACAATGAGCGGGGCGATCGATTGTGCTTCTTGTTCTCCGAGCTGGGCAACTCCTTTCCCGCACGCTTTTTCTTCCTCCTTCTATGAGGAAAGTACCTTGTCAATACCTCGCTCATAGTCTGAACGGGACGACGGTGGAGGACAATATATGTTTTCAACGGTGCGATCTTTTACCTCAGTTGGTATAGTCTTCAGAAGTTCCTTTATGGGGTCAAGTTTTGCCTCCAGTCTTTCCTTTTTTTCTGTTCAAAAAAGGCTGCAGCCTTGCCTTGTGTTCTCCGTTCTAATTCCTCCATAGTCATCTCGCCTGCTAACTTCTCAGGAGCCTTGACTTCCTTGGTTTTTTTTGCACGTTTCTTGACAGGGGACGCCTTGAAAAGCTTCCGCTTTGTCAAACTACTAGTGGGCGCAGCAGTCGGCTGACGGGAGGGCGCGGGCGATGGACTCGCGGTGGGGTCCCAATCGTCGGGGGAGGAGGGTGGACTTTGCTGTGGTGAATTTCTAACCGGAGGAGTCGGTGGCCTTGGCGCCGAGTCTGGAAACTTGATTAAATTCTTCTTCCATAGAACGATACCAAGTTCGACATCTCCTAGTGTCTTCTCTCCTTCAGCTCCGGGAATTTCAAGCTCTATTGAGTTCATTCCCGGCATAATTTTCGTGACCCCGACACGAGCAAATCCAGCTGGAATCACACCAAAATGGAAGGTTGCTCCAGGTTGATGTGGTAAAGCATAGCCAGTCGCCACCGAACAAGTAATGTTCAACATTGGCGCATGTAACTCACAATTTGTCTTCTCCGTGATATCATCCACGGGGTAGTGAGCCGCCGACGGTTCAGCAACTGGAGGAGTCGGTGGCCTTGGCGCAGGATCATCTTGTAGCTGCGTGGAACCCACGCTGCTTTTCCGCTGAGATGGGCAGGCATCGCCTGCAGGATCTTCTACTCGCAGTTGAGATTCCCTTGTCTTGGTAAATGAGGCCAGTTGCTCCTGCACAACCTTCAACGAGCGTTCTAACGCAGTAACCCTGTCCGCCTCCTTCTTCTTACTTCTGCAATGTTTTCTGTAAGTTGCAGTGTCCTCCGGAAACCCTTCAAGAAAACCAACCCCGCCTCCTCTAGCTCGACATCGTCCCCAGTGTTCTTTATTCCCGAGGGCGAGTGTCAGCTCGTCGTCCTCTCTATCGGGAACATATTTTCCCAACTTGACTAGTTTTATTGCTTTTTTTATCTTTTTTACGACTCTTCTAATTCTTCTCCTCCATTTTCCCTTTGCAACAATCCGCCCTGTTTCCATGTCCAACACTGCCCCATGCGCGAACAACCATAACTTGGACCTGTCGGGCCAGTCATCTGTCTCTGGAGTGATCCCTTTTTGACGCAGCTCGTTTTCATAGGATTCCCACTTAGGCACGGCAGTCTTGTAGCCACCTGAGCCCAAACGATGGAAATATTTCTTCTTATTAGCATTCAACTTATTTTGGGTCGATCGGGCCACAGCGACGCCCGATTTCCTATACGCCACAAATTCAGGCCAGTCATCTTTTATCTTCTCTAGACGTCCAGTGAATTCTGGAGTTTCGTTCGCATATTTTCTCCACAAAGTTTTCTTCCAGTTGTTGAATTGCTCGGCCATCTTGCTAAGAGTCCACTCCTTGACTTTATTCTGCCTACTCGGTGGGAGATCTGCCGGTAGGCTGAAAGAACCCAATATCGACTCCCAAAGGGTATCTTTAATTCTTTGGTCGAGAAATTTTGCGCCAATGTTCTTTTTCTTCGGCTCATTCCATTCTGCAACGGTGATCGGGACCATGTCCCTTACAAGAACTCCGCATTGAGCTACATATTTAGTGCAGATTCCATCGGGTTTCTCCGGTTTGCCTCTTATGCTAACTTCGTCGATCGACAACTTTGCACCATCCGGCAGCTTTAACCCTTTGGCCGGGCCTCGTTTAGGGATTGAGTTAGATGATCCAGAGGGCTGAAAGAAAAATGTTTCGTTAATAAGTGCGCATATAAATCAATTAATGCATCTAGCTAGTGATCAACAAGACTTAATTAATATATACCTTGCCGGAGTCTTTTTTAGCTAGTGATCCGGAGTTTTCTTCGGCGTCGTCGTCGTCGTCTCTGAAGTTTTGTAACTCAAGTCCCTCACCGGAGTCGTTCAAACATTTCGCGCTGAAATCTTCGGCGTCTTCTTCGTCGGATTCTTCTCCATCAGAATCTTCTCCGTCGGTATTGGGTCCGGCAGCGTCGTTAAATATTAGTTGTTGGTATCGGTCTTCTTCGTCCAAATCTCGGATGAAGGGGGGGACATCGGCGATGATGGGGGCGTCGTCCTCCATAGCTCAATGTCACTGCAAAATTTTCAAACTTAGCAAAAAAAATTATACACTAATAAAATAACTTTGCTACTAAAATAACAATATTGCAACTAAAATGACTTAGCAAAATTTTCAAACTTAGCTAAATACTCAAACTTTGCTACTAAAATTTTCTAACATAGCAATATTTCAAACTTAGGAATATTTCAAACTTAGCAACATTTCAAACTTTGCTAAATTTTCAAAGTTATTTTTAGTAATGTTTCTAACTTAGCAATATTTCAAACTTAGGAATATTTCTAACTTAGCAAAATTATTTTTAGTAACTTAGCAAAATTTTCAAAGTTATTTTTAGTAATGTTTCTAACTTAGCAATATTTCAAACTTAGGAATATTTCTAACATAGCAAAATTATTTTTAGTAACTTAGCAAAATTTTCAAAGTTATTTTTAGTAATGTTTCTAACTTAGCAAAATTAAATAAGTATATATTTCTAACTTAGCAAAATTAAGCAATATTTTGCTACACTAAGCAATATTTCTAACTTAGCAAAATTAACCTAAACAATAATAAGCTAAACAAATTTTTAAATAAGTAATAAATTGTTAACTTAGCAAAATTCACATATTTACTAGCAAAACTTAGCAAAATTGTTAACTTAGCAAAACTTAGCAAAATTGTTAAATAAGTATAATATTAACCTATTGTTAAACAATATTAACCTAAACAATAATAACCACAAAATTTACAAATAACCTAACTATAATAACCTAAAAATGAACACTACTTAAAAAAAACAGTACTCAAAAAAAATTACCTTCAATCGATGGCCGGCCGGAGTGGAGCAGCGCAGCAGTGGAGCACGCGCGCGGCGGCCGGAGTTGGTGCGCGGGGCGTCGACGGCGTGAAGTGGGCGCGCGGGCCCGCGAAGGCGGGAATGGCGCGACGGCCGGAGAGGGCGCACGCGGCGGTCGGAGTACGTGGGCGCGCGGGGCGTCGACGGAGTGGAGCGGGCGCGCGGCGTCGACGGCGTGGAGAGGGCACAGCGGCGTCGACGGCGTGGAGAGGGCGCAGCGGCGCGACGGCGGAGTGGACGCGCGCAGGGCTTCGCCGGCGTGGAGCAGGGGCGTCGAGGTAGAGGACTTGTGCGATTTGGGGATCAAATCGATCGATCCCCGTACATAACTGCCTCTAACACCCCTTTAGTACCGGTTGTATTCTACAACCGGTACCAAAGAGTCTTTAGTACCGGTTGTAAAAAACAACCGGTGCTAAAGGTGCTTTTTGGGCCGCGGCGAAAATTCGCGCGCGAAGCCCAGCCCTTTAGTACCGGTTGTAGTGTACAACCGGTACTAATAGGATTTTTGAATTTTTTTTCTCTAGTTTTTTTTTCTTTCTTATGTTTTCTGTTTTTTATATCTATTTCTTTCCAAATTTGACAAACTTTTGCTACTGGACATGTAGAATATTTTGGTACTTTTTATTTTCAAATTTGAATGTATTCAAATTTCAAATGGATGATTTGAGTAAATTTGACATAGATTTAAATCCATATCATCAAAAAATTGAATTTTTTTTGAAACAAACTGCATTTTTGAAATAATTTGAATATCTAAAAATGCTTTTAATATGAAGCTAACATATCTATTTATATATCTATTTCGAAGGGATTCGGATGTTTTCTCTAGTTTCGTATCAAGCCCGCCTTTAGTCCCGGTTGGTAACACCAACCGGGACTAAAGAATCACACGGATCGTGTGTTTCTTTCAAACGCTTGTGAGCCGTTGGATCAGGGGTGTGTTTCTTTTGAGGGCTTCTGAGCCGTTGGATTTTTAGAACTAGTCCCGGTTGGTAACACCAACCGAGACTAAAGAATTTAAGGGCTTGTGAGCTGTAGTATGCCCAATCAGGAAGAAGCACACGGATCGTGTGCTTCCTTCCAGCTCTTGTGAGCCGTTTGATCAGCGGTGTGTTTCTTTCGAGCGTTTCTGAGCCGTCGGATCAGCACTATCACGACCACTTCGTAAGCCATGCGACCCTATATATAGCCCACCTCCTCAGACAGGTTACGCACTCACACAAAACATTCCAGCGTCACTCTCGGAGAGACATCTTTGGGCAACAAGCGGCAAGACGTCTCTGATGACCTGCGACCGTTCCAAACGGTTGCAGATCATCAGAGACGTCTTGCCGGACGGTTGTAGAACATCAAATACGTCTTGCCGAACGGCACACAACTAGCATCTACCTTTGCCACCGAATCCAATGGTTGGATTTAGCCTACCTGCTGGCATGTTCCCTGGCATTATTGTGTTCGTCCTTGTTCACCGGCCAGCCATTGGAGCCACCTCCTGTAGGACGGTGAATAAGGACAACACAACGACGCTGTTGGAAACACAAGCCCTCAGGTAGGTTGAATCCAACCACTGGATTAGGGTGACACAATGATGAATTGCCGAGGAGGTGGGAGTGGTGGTGGTGGAAGTGGTAGCCATGCTCACGACCATGCGATGATTTGCAGTATACAAAGCATTCGGATTCCCGTCATACAGCCCTACGGTGCATTTGATATGCAGTCACACACGAGGCACCGTAGGGCTGTATGACGGGGAAACCGTGTGTTTTGGTCAGTTTTGCTTTATATAAGGAGGCTCCACACCGCCCTCCGTCCTCTCCCCAGGGTGCTGCCCTCTCCCTCCCCTACCTAGGTGTTTGATCAAATTTCCCACTCATTTTTTCAGATCTCGGCGACAATGTCCGGCCTGTTGGATGCGAGGGGCGATGTCCGGGACCGGGGAGGAGGACGAGCACGTCAAACGCTATGTGTCTATGTTGGATACGCCAGCGGTGTATAACAGTAGATGGATGGTTAAATAAAAATGGACCCGAGCAATGTATTATGGTTTTCACCACATAAAGGTTTAATACATTATTACACATCACCAACAACATCCCTATCTAGTGTTCACTTTTTTCTTCGTGTGTGTCCCTTTCTTCTTCTTGCGCCGTAGCCATGGACAATCTTCATCATTTAACACGATGCTTGGGTCAGTTTTCACTTTGAAGGGCGGAATTTCATGAAACTTATTGTAATCTTCTGACATGTCTGTCTTGTCCTCCACTCCCACGATGTTTCTTTTCCCTGAAGGAACTATGTGGCGCTTTGGCTGATCGTATGATGTATCCGCTTGCTTATCTTTTCTTTTTTTCGGTCTGGAAGACATGTCCTTCACATAGAAAACCTGAGCCACATCATTGGCTAGGACGAATGGCTCGGTGTGGTACCCAAGATTGTTGAGATCCACTGTAGTCATTCCGTACCGCCGGTCTATGTTGATGCGCGTATAGTCACACGTCAGTTGGGAACCCCAAGAGAAAGGTATGATGAGCACAGCAGCAAGTTTTCCCTCAGTAAGAAACCAAGGTTTAATCGAACCAGTAGGAAATCTCGAAGCTACGAAGGTTGTTGGTGCAGGAATGTAGTGCGGCGCAACACTAGGGACTCCGGTGCCAACGTGGAACCTGCACAACACAATCAAATCACTTTGCCCCAACTTAACAGTGAGGTTGTCAATCTCACCGGCTTGCTGAAAACAAAGAGTTAAACGTATGGTGTGGAAAATGATGTTTGTTTGCAGAGAATGAAAGAGAACAATGATTGCAGTAGGTTGTATTTCAGATGTAAAAGAATGGACCGGGGTCCACAGTTCACTAGTGGTGTCTCTCCAATAAGATAAATAACATGTTGGGTAAACAAATTACAGCTGGGCAATTGACAAATAGAGAGGCATAACAATGCACATACATATCATGATGACTACTATGAGATTTACTTAGGGCATTACGACAAAATACATAGACCGCCATCCAGCATGCATCTATGCCTAAAAAGTCCACCTTCGGGTTAGCATCCGCACCCCTTCCAGTATTAAGTTGCAAGCAACAGACAATTGCATTAAGTACTGCGCGTAATGTAAACAATACAAATATCCTTAGACAAAGCATCATTAGGTTATCCCTAGTGGCAACAGCACATCCACAACCTTAGAACTTTCTGTCACTGTCCCAGATTCAATGGAGGCATGAACCCACTATCTAGCATAAATACCCCCTCTTGGAGTTACAAGTATCAACTTGGCCAGAGCCTCTACTAGCAACGGAGAGCATGCAAGATCATAAACAACACATATAAGATAGATCTAATCAACTTGACATAGTATTCAATATTCATCGGATCCCAGCAAACACAACATGTAGCATTACATAAAGATGATCTTGATCATGATAGGCAGCTCACAAGATCTAAACATGGAAGTACAAGTGGAGAAGACAACCATCTAGCTACTGCTATGGACCCGTAGTCCAAAGATGAACTACTCACGCATCAGTCCGGAGGCGAGCATGGTGATGTAGAGCCCTCCGGTGATGATTCCCCTCTCCGGCAGGGTGCCGGAGGAGAACTTCTGAACCCCCCGAGTTAGGGTTGACGGCGGCGGCGTCTCTGTATCTGTTCTGGAAAATTGGCTCTCGGTACTAGGGTTTTCGGGGACGAAGGAATAAATAGGCGAAGGGGCAGCGTCGGGGGAGCAGGGGGCTCCCTCCCCACCTTGTGGCGCGGCAGTGGGGCCCCCCGCGCCGCCATATGGGGTGGGCCCCCTGCTGGCCTTCCTCGACTTCTTCGGTCTTCTGGAACACTCCGAGGAAAATAAGGCCGTGGGCTTTTGTTTCGTCCAATTCCGAGAATATTTGCAGAAGTACTTTTCTGGAAACAAAAACAGCAGAAAACAGGAACTGGCGCTTCGGCATCTTGTTAATAGGTTAGTTCCAGAAAATGCATAAAAACATTATAAAGTGTGAATAAAACATGTAGGTATTGTCATAAAACTAGCATGGAACGTAAGAAATTATAGATACGTTGGAGACGTATCAAGCATCCCCAAGCTTAGTTCCTACTCGCCCTCGAGTAGGTAAACGATAAAAAGAATAATTTCTGAAGTGACATGCTACCAACATAATCTTGATCAACACTATTGTAAAGCATATGAGATGAATGAAGTGATCCAAAGCAATGATCTATAGTTTGCTAACAAAATAGATAATGACTAAACAACTGAATCATATAGCAAAACTTTTCATGAATAGTACTTTCAAGACAAGTATCAAAAAGTCTTGCATAAGAGTTAACTCATAAAGCAATAGATTCTAAATAAAAGGTTTTGAAGCAACACAAAGGAGGATTTAAGTTTCAGCAATTGCTTTCAACTTTCAACATGCATATCTCATGGATAATTGTCAACACAAAGTAATATAATAAGTGCAATAAGCAAGCATGTAAGAATCAATGCACACAGTTGACACAAGTGTTTGCTTCTAAGATAGAAAGAAGTAGGTAAACTGACTCAACATAAAGTAAAAGATAGGCCCTTCGCAGAGGGAAGCAGGGATTAAATCATGTGCTAGAGCTTTTCAAGTTTTTGAAATCATATAGAGAGCATAAAAATAAAGTTTTGAGAGGTGTTTGTTGTTGTCAACGAATGGTAGTGGGCACTCTAACCCCCTTGTCAACCAGACTTTCAAGAGCGGCTCCCATGAAGGACGTTATCTCTACCAGCAAGGTAGATCATCCCTCTTCTCTTTTGTTTACACATGTATTTTAGTGATATTTATAGATGACACTCCTCCCAACCTTTTGCTTTCACAAGCCATGGCTAACCGAATCCTCGGGTGCCTTCCAACATTTCACATACCATGGAGGAGTGTCTATTGCAAAATTAAGTTGCTTACTGATAAATCAGGGCAAAACATGTGAAGAGAATTATTAATGAAAGTTGATTAATTGGGGCTGGGCACCCCGTTGCCAGCTCTTTTTGCAAAATTATTGGATAAGCGGATGTATATGCCACTAGTCCATTGGTGAAAGTCTGTCCGGAGTAAATGACAAGATTGAAAGATAAAAACACCACATACTTCCTCATGAGCTATAAAACATTGACACAAATAAGAGATAGTAGCTTTTGAATTGTTTAAAGGTAGCACATGAAGTATTTACTTGGAATGGCAGAAAAATACCACATAATAGGTAGTTATGGTGGACACAAATGGCATGGGTTTTGGCTCAAGGTTTGGATGCACGAGAAGCATTCCCTCTCAGTACAAGGCTTTGGCTAGCAAGGTTGTTTGAAGCAAACACAAGTATAAACCGGACAGCAAGACTTACATAAGAACGTATTGCAAGCATTATAAGACTCTACACTGTCATCCTTGTTGCTCAAACACTTTTACCAGAAAATATCTAGACCTTAGAGAGACCAATCATGCAAACCAATTTTCAACAAGCTCTACGGTAGTTTTCCACTAATAGGCTTAAACTACATGATGCAAGAGCTTAAACATGATCTACTTGAGAGCTCAAAACAATTGCCAAGCATCAAATTATTCAAAACAATATACCAACTACCACATGAAGCATTTTCTGTTTCCAACCAAATGATCAATAAGTAAATGCTGCGGCTTTCAGCTTTCGCCATGAATACTAAAAAGTAAAACGAAGAACAAGTGTTCACATGAAAAAGCGGAGCGTGTCTCTCTCCAACACAAGCAAGCTGGGATCCGATTTTATTCAGAAAACTAAAATAACAAAACAAAAATAAAAGCACACGGACGCTCCAAGTAAAGCACATAAGATGTGACGGAATTAAAATATAGTTTCACTAGAGGTGACCTGATAATTTGTTGATGAAGAAGGGGATGCCTTGGGCATCCCCAAGCTTAGACGCTTGAGTCTTCTTGAAATATGTGGGGATGAACCACGGGGGCATCCCCAAGCTTTGACTTTTCACTCTTCTTGATCATATTATATCATCCTCCTCTCTTGATCCTTGAAAACTTCCTTCACACCAAACTCAAAGCAATCTCATTAGAGGGTTAGTGCATAAATCAAAAATTCACATGTTCAGCAAGGACACAATCATTCCCAACACTTCTGGACATTACCCAAGGCTACTGAAATTTAATGGAGCAAAGAAATCCACTCAAACACAGTAAAAGAGGCAATGCGAAATAAAAGGCAGAATCTGTCAAAAACAGAACAGTCCGTAAAGACGGAATTTTTCGAGGCACTTAACATGCTCAGATGGAAAAGCTCCAGTTGAATGAAAGTTGCGTACATATCTGAGGATTACTCATGAATTTTTTCAGGATTTTTCGAATTTTCTACAGAGAGAAAAGCTCAAAACCGTGACAGCTAACAAATCTGTTTCTGCGCAGAAATCCAAATCTAGTATCAACTTTCTTATCAAAGACTTTACTTGGCACAACAATGCAAGAAAATAAAGATACAAAGGTGTTGCTACAGTAGCAGCAAAACCTTGACTCAAACTGAAAATAAAAGATAAAGGGTTGCCTCCCTAAAGCGCTTTCTTTAATGCCTTTTAGCTAGGCTTGAAGATTTAATGATGCTCTCATAAGAATAAGAGTTGAAAACAAAAGAGAGCATCAAGAGGCAAATATCAAACAAATTTAAGTCTACCCCACTTTCTATGCAAAGGAGCCTTGTAACAAAATAAATTATCGAAGCATAAAGCAACTAGCATAGAAAGATGAAATAAGTACAACTTCAAAACTTCCAACATAAAGAGAGGTGTTTTAGTAACTTGAAAACTTTTACAACCATATTTTCCTCTCTCATAATAACTTTCAGTAGCATCATGAACAAACTCAACAATATAACTATCACATAAAGCATGCTTTTCATGATCTACAAACACATAATTTCTATTAAGCTCAAAAACAGTGGGGTTATTAAACCCACTTTTGACAATAGTAGTATAAATATCATTAAACAACATAGGACCATCATCAAGAGAATTATCATATATACGATTAGGGACCACTATTTTACTTTCTGCAATTTCGTTTTCTATTTGAGTCAAGGTACTGTTTGTTACTATAATTTTATGAAAAGTAGATATTTCAATAGAATCATGACATTCAACAATATGGCATTCTTCCTCCTTAGGTAGGCATGAAGGGCAATCAAATAGTGTAAGAGTTAAAGAGTTACTATCATTAGAAGGTAGATCCTCCTTTTGTTCATCACTCTCCTCCTCTTTTTCATCCAATGAGCTTTCAGCTTCAGCAGTAGTTTCTTCTTCTATAGGTTCCTGCAAGACAACGGTCTCTTCTTTTTTAGGATGTCTCTTCTCAAGAAATTCAGTAATATAAGGATTATCATTGTAATATTCAAGGCAATAACCAAGTATAGCATAATTCTCAGTCCTACAGGGAGCATCATCATTTTGAATATAACCAGCAATTTCATAGGCACCCTTAAAAACAACAAATTCTTCAATTTGTTCAAGATTATCAAAGTCATAGTTTCCTTTAGCATATGCAGCCAAGGTTTCATTATCATTATAATCACATTGGAAAGGGAGGTGTTTATGCCTTCTATAACATAAAGATTCATTAAAGCAGTAGGATTCATCATATGTAGAACACAAGCTTCTAGCAAAACAATTCAATTTATATATTAGTTCCCATAAATATTTCCCTTTTTGAGACAAGCGGTATTCCTTATAATAATTTTGTTGTTCCTCCGTGAACCCACTTAGCCAACAAGATTTTGTTTCCATTGATAGCAATTAAACAACTAGACATTAAATCAAACTGAAGTAAACTAGATGCATGAAACTAATTTTTTTGTGTGTTTTTGATATAAAGAAACCGAAATAAATAAAGCAAACAAGTAACTAATTTTTTTTGTGTTTTTGATATATAGCAAACAAGACAGAAAATAAAATAAAGCAAGACAATAAACAAAGTAAAGAGATTGGAGGTGAGAGACTCCCCTTGCAGCAGCAACTAGAAATCCCCGGCAACGGCGCCAGAAAATGTGCTTGATGCGCGTAAGTCACACGTCAGTTGGGAACCCCAAGAGGAAGGTATGATGAGCACAGCAGCAAGTTTTCCCTCAGTAAGAAACCAAGGTTTAATCGAACCAGTAGGAAATCTCGAAGCTACGAAGCTTGTTGGTGCAGGAATGTAGTGCGGCGCAACACTAGGGACTCCGGTGCCAACGTGGAACCTGCACAACACAATCAAATCACTTTGCCCCAACTTAACAGTGAGGTTGTCAATCTCACCGGCTTGCTGAAAACAAAGAGTTAAACGTATGGTGTGGAAAATGATGTTTGTTTGCAGAGAATGAAAGAGAACAATGATTGCAGTAGGTTGTATTTCAGATGTAAAAGAATGGATCGGGGTCCACAGTTCACTAGTGGTGTCTCTCCAATAAGATAAATAACATGCTGGGTAAACAAATTACAGCTGGGCAATTGACAAATAGAGAGGCATAACAATGCACATACATATCATGATGACTACTATGAGATTTACTTAGGGCATTACGACAAAATACATAGACCGCCATCCAGCATGCATCTATGCCTAAAAAGTCCACCTTCGGGTTAGCATCCGCACCCCTTCCAGTATTAAGTTGCAAGCAACAGACAATTGCATTAAGTACTGCGCGTAATGTAAACAATACAAATATCCTTAGACAAAGTATCATTAGGTTATCCCTAGTGGCAACAGCACATCCACAACCTTAGAACTTTCTGTCACTGTCCCAGATTCAATGGAGGCATGAACCCACTATCTAGCATAAATACCCCCTCTTGGAGTCACAAGTATCAACTTGGCCAGAGCCTCTACTAGCAACGGAGAGCATGCAAGATCATAAACAACACATATAAGATAGATCTAATCAACTTGACATAGTATTCAATATTCATCGGATCCCAGCAAACACAACATGTAGCATTACATAAAGATGATCTTGATCATGATAGGCAGCTCACAAGATCTAAACATGGAAGTACAAGTGGAGAAGACAACCATCTAGCTACTGCTATGGACCCGTAGTCCAAAGATGAACTACTCACGCATCAGTCCGGAGGCGAGCATGGTGATGTAGAGCCCTCCGGTGATGAATCCCCTCTCCGGCAGGGTGCCGGAGGAGAACTTCTGAACCCCCCGAGTTAGGGTTGACGGCGGCGGCGTCTCTGTATCTGTTCTGGAAAATTGGCTCTCGGTACTAGGGTTTTCGGGGAAGAAGGAATAAATAGGCGAAGGGGCAGCGTCGGGGGAGCCAGGGGGCTCCCTCCCCATCTTGTGGCGCGGCAGTGGGGCCCCCCGCGCCGCCATATGGGGTGGGCCCCCTGCTGGCCTTCCTCGACGCTTCTTCGGTCTTCTGGAACACTCCGAGGAAAATAAGGCCGTGGGCTTTTGTTTCGTCCAATTCCGAGAATATTTGCAGAAGTACTTTTCTGGAAACAAAAACAGCAGAAAACAGGAACTGGCGCTTCGGCATCTTGTTAATAGGTTAGTTCCAGAAAATGCATAAAAACATTATAAAGTGTGAATAAAACATGTAGGTATTGATATAAAACTAGCATGGAACGTAAGAAATTATAGATACGTTGGAGACGTATCATATGTCTACCCCGCCTGACAGGTTGACCCATTTGCACTGAAACAAAGGGATCTTAAAAGAAGGTCCATAGTCAAGTTCCCATATCTGCTGTATGCAACCATAATATGTGTCCTTTGTCCCATCGTCGTTTGTTGCATCAAAGCGGACACCACTGTTTTGGTTAGTGCTCTTTTTGTCTTGGGTTTCCGTGTAAAATGTATTCCCATTTATCTCGTACCCTTGGAAAGTCAATATAGTCGAAGATGGTGACTTGGCCAACAAGTATAGCTCATCTCCAACAGTGTGTTATTAATGAGATGTGTACGCAACCAACTGCCGAAAGTTTCCACGTGCTTTCCTTTAATCCAGAAGTTAGTCTCCTCCGGGTATTCGGAGCGTAAAATATCCATGTGTTTCACGATATACGGAGCCACCAATCTGGAATTTTGTAGAACTGTGTAGTGTGCTTGAGTGAAAGAATGCCCGTCCATACATGTTGTTGCTTTCTTTCCTAGCGTGCCTTTTCCACGCAGTCTCCCCTCATGGCGCGATTGAGGAACACCGATCGGCTTAAGATCAGGAATAAAGTCAACACAAAACTCAATGACCTCCTCTGTTCCATAGCCCTTGGACATGCTTCCTTCTGGCCTAGCACGGTTATGAACGTATTTCTTTAAGACTCCCATGAACCTCTCAAAGGGGAACATGTTGTGTAGAAATACAGGACCGAGAATGGAAATCTCTTCGACTAGGTGAACTATGAGGTGCGTCATAATATTGAAGAAGGACGGTGGAAACACCAACTCGAAGCTGACAAGACATTGGACCACACCTCTGTAAACTTGGTAGAGTTGCTGGATCGATTACCTTCTGAGAAATTGCATTGAGGAATGCACATAGCTTCACAATGGGTACTCGAACGTTTTCCGGTAGAAGCCCCCTCAATGCAACCGGAAGTAATTGTGTCATAATCACGTGGCAGTCATGAGACTTCAGGTTTTGGAACTTTTTCTCTGCCATGTTTATTATTCCCTTTATATTCGACGAGTAGCCAGACGGGACCTTGATACTGCTCAGGACTTGAAAAAAGATCTCCTTCTCTTTTTGGTAAGAGCGTAGCTGGCAGTACCTTGGTACTTCTCTGGATTCAGGTTGTCTCGTTCGTGCGTACTTTGCTGGTCCTGCCGTGCATCCGATGTATCTTTCTTCTTCCCATACACGCCTAAGTTTAGCAGGTTCACGCAAAGATTTTTCGTCACGTGCATCACGTCGATTGCAGAGCGAACCTCTAGGATTTTCCAATAGGGTAAATCCCAAAATATAGCACTTCTTCCACATGGGTACGTGTTCAGCGTCTTTCGGAACATTTAGACTGCCAGGACCCTTTCCAAATATTACTTCCAAATCCTTGACCATGCCATATATAACATCACCATCAGGGCGTGTAGGCTTCGTTCGGTTATCTGCCTCACCTTTGAAATGCTTGCCTGCCTTTTTACGGGATGCCTGTTTGGAAGAAATCGACGATGACCAAGGTACACATTCTTGTTACCTAAATATATACTGTCAGTCTTATCTAAACAGTGCGTGCATGCATTGTATCCCTTGTTTGACTGTCCTGAAATGTTACTAAGAGCAGGCCAATCATTGATGGTTACAAACAGCAACGCTCGTAGGCCAAATTCCTCCTGTTTGTACTCATCCCACACACGTACGCCTTCGTCAGACCACAACTGTAAAAGTTCGTCAACTAATGGCCTCAGATACACATCAATGTCGTTGCCGGGTTGCTCGGGCCTTGGATAAGCACTGGCATCATAATATACTTTTGCTTCATGCACAACCAAGGAGGAAGGTTATAGATACATAGAGTCACGGGCCAGGTGCTATGACTGCTGCTCTGCTCCCCAAACGGATTCAAGCCATCTGTACTTAGACCAAACCTTAAGTTCCTTGCGTCAGCTGCAAAATCCTTGAACTCACTGTCGATGTTTCTCCACTGCGACCCATCTGCGGGGTGTCTCAGCATCTCGTCTTCCTTACGGTCTTCTTTGTGCCATCGCAACAACTTGGCATGCTCTTTGTTTCGGAACAAACGTTTCAACCGTGGTATTATAGGAGCATACCACATCACCTTCGCGGGAACCCTCTTCCTGGGGCTCGGCTCGCCCTCAACATCACCTGGGTCATCTCGCCCGATCTTATACCGCAATGCACCGCATATCGGGCATGCATTCAAATTCTCGTACTTCTCACCGCGGTAGAGGATGCAGTCATTGATGCATGCATGTATCTTCTCCACCTCTAATCCTAGAGGGCAGACAATCTTCTTTGCTTCGTATGTATTGTGCGGCAATTCATTATTCCTTGGAAGACTCTTCTTAAATATTTGTAGCAACTCCTGAAATGCCTTGTCAGATATTCCATTCTTTGCCTTCCACTGCAGCAATTCCAGGGTGGTACCCAGCTTTTTCTGGCCATCTTCACAATTTGGGTACAACAATTTTTTGTGATCCTCTAACATGCGCTCCAACTTCGACCACTCGTTTTCACTTCCGCACTTCATCTGTTCATCAAGAATGACCCGACGAAGATCATCATCATCGGACATCAACAATGACCTCGAGCTCAACTTCGTCTTCCCCCATTGTAGTATCACCGTGTTCAGAGAACACAGGATAGTTGTCATCATCCTCTTCTTCAGGGTCTTCCATTATAACCCCTCTTTCTCCATGCTTGGTCCAACAAAAATAATTGGGCATGAAGCCTTGTCGCAACAAGTGGGAGTGTATGGTTCTTACGCTCGGGTAATTCCTCGTATTCCGACATTCATCACATGGACAAATCATAAAACCATTCTTCAGCTTGTTTAACTTAACCACATCGAGAAAACGATGCATGCCATCAATGAACTCGGGACAGCGTCGATCACCGTACATCCATTCTCGGCTCATCTGCATTACATAAATATCAAAAACCATTACACCAGCTAAATAATGAATAGAGATACGTGACCAAATTAATTAATACAAGTTCATCACATTAAAACCAAAGTAGAGTAGTGCCCAAATGTAATACATAGTTCTCACGAAACATACATCAATCGAAACTAACATACAACTATCTAAAGAATTTAAATCCAACAACAAATGCGATCAGAATCGCAACCAAGGTAACTATTGAACCAACAGCATAATGATACCAAGCCTCTTGACTAATGGCATATTTTCTAATCTTTTTAAGCTTGACGCGCATTGCATCCATCTTCCTCTCGTAGCAGCGACGACGTCGGCAAGCTCGACCCCGTGAGCATCAACGATGTCGGCAATCTTCAAGTCCAATACCATCTTCTCTTCCAGGCATTGGAGACGAAGATCTTCACTTATCTTCAATTTTGCTTTTAAATCGTTGTTTTCTTTTTTAAAAACTCGACAATAGGGTCGGCTGGAATTTCCGGTTCAACTACCTCCTAAATAAAATATATCTATGTCAAGTTGGTCGGCATGATTGTTATAAACACGAAACAAATAAATAGTTATAAAAATATACCACATCGAATCATAGACCGGACGAGGGCCGACGGGGACGGATATCAAAACCATGACACTATACATATAAAAAAACATAAGAAAATTATACAAGAAATAATTATGCATTTAAATCATATAACTAACATTTTTTAAAATAAAAGATAAAAAAGAGGCTCACCGAGGTGGTGTCGGTGACGGAGCGGCGCGGGCGATCGACGCGGTCAGGAAGGGGACGGGACGACACTATAAAAACACAAATTATACTTTAATTTGAGCTCAAAATGCATATAAAACAAATGAAATCCCTAACTTAGGAATTTCATCAAACACCTTGCAAGCACCACCAAAATCAAACTTGCTAAACTTGCACGAAAATGAGCTAAACTTGAAATGCCGGAAGAGAAGATGAAGTTGCTAACCCTTATATATGTAGGTGCCACAATCTTGGAAGTTGTTGGAGAAAATGGTGGTCAATTTGAGCTTGGGAGAGCTAAAGAGAGAGGAAAAATGGAGTGAGTTCGAGCTAAAAAATTTCAGCTCGGGTGGAAGAAGGTTATAGTGGCCGGGACCTTTAGTACCGGTTTTTGATAGAAACCGGTACTAAAGGTCTAGGCGTGGGGCCACAGACCGCGGCCGCATGTGCCGGCGGGGGCTCCACCCCTTTAGTACCGGTTTTTAATAGAAACCGGTACTAAAGGTCTGTTTTAGTACCGGTTTCTATGAAAAACCGGTACTAAAGGTCCTCGCCGCGGTGCCACGAACGCAACCGGTGCTAATGCGCTCCTTTAGTACCGGTTTTAGTACAACCGGTACTAAATATGGCGCACCAAAGACTCCTTTTCTACTAGTGAACATGATCAGATTCCTAGGGTGAATCAAAAGAACTATCTGCAATGGCGGGCTAACTCCGGTAGAGTAGAAACTGTGTCAAAGGTATTATGCATACAACCAAGGTTAGCTACCTCTCGTAACATGCAACACCCTCCAAGCTTCGTCCCATTGAATGGGTCGTGTGACGTAGATGTGAATTGTGATTGTGTGTGCTTGACTCCAAGTCTCCTCCCGTCGTTCTCCATGTACATACATCGCTACTTCCCAGTTGGCATGAAAGCCTTCTTACGCTTATCTACATGTGGTTTGTATCTTATCGTGTGGAGCACGGAGCACGTTTAATTGTCATAGCATGCCGACAGGTACCGACGTGTTCCTTTCTATGGAGTAATTTAGCCTTATCGCTGCTGCACGATTATTGGGTATGAGCAAGCCATTTTGTGTGGTCAAAGGAAAAGCTGATAATTTAGTCATATGTTTGATTTGGAAATAGATTGATATATGTGCCTTGTTCACTTGGGTCCAAGCCAATTCCATCTCATGCAAACAAATGGTATGGACTAGCAACCAAGTGTCCCCCATGAGGAGCCAGATGCAAAGTTGAAACTCATTTGACATGAGTGAGATATACACCTGAAGCATCATCAGTCCGTGACAAGGTGGTGCTAAAATAGTGATATTTCACTTCTCGTGGGAGTGGAATTCTGGATAAACTTGAGGCAGTAAAATCAAACACCACAATATAGTCACTGGCGGCAATCATATAGATTTTGTCGCTGACTAGCACAACTTTTGGTGTCGCCAGCGGTTGAAGGATCTGGTCTGTGGCCATGGTACGCAGGCACCATGAGTAATCTTGCAACACATATAAGCTCATCTTGAAATTTCTTGCGCCCGTAGTCCACTCCGCCAACATATACAGGTAGGACAAACCGTCGCCTTCCTCTTTGGAGAGTACTGCACCCGAAATTTTCCGCAAGGGCTCCTGGGCAGTTGGGAGTTGTGGGAGGATGGACATGCCTCCCTCTGGACACAGCGGGTGGTGCAGTACAAATTTGGACTCCCTTCCTTTGCGATTTGTGGTTAAGATGTCACCGTTCCGGCAGTCCCTGATTGATAGTGTGTCCTGGTAGGGGCCGAAGCTGTATCCAGCCATGTGGCGGACAACGGCGGCGAGCTCTAGGGGCTGAGGTAGCATTGGCACGAAACGCGGAGCAGTGTGAGACCGCCATTCTTGGATGTAGAAGCCAAGGAGGTGGGGCTGGTGGCGCTTGCGAAAACTTTTGAGGAACCCGCGGTCGGAGGCTTGGTGGTACCAACGCTTACAGACAAGGGCGGCGTGGACGAGGGTGGTGGGGAAGCCGAGGCAGAAGAGGATCTCGATGAGGAGGTTGTCGTCCTCTAGCACCTTGGACTTGCTATCCACAGATACTGTATCGACCAACCTGAAAAGAAAACATATGCAATACAAGTGACTAATTTCTTCTACCAATGTTGTTCCAACACACACACAGCAGGAACATATACAAACGAACTGAAAGAAATGAAATGCTTGGAGAATAGGAAGAGATGGGGAGACATGGCTGCGAACGGCGTTGACACCAATATCCTGCCATCCGCACATTCTGTGTTGTTGGTATCGACCAACCTGGAAAAGAAATGAAGAGTGGTTCTTCCAATATAGGACGGAATGAAATGAAATGAAGGAGATTGGATCTTACAGTTGGAGAATCTCCTCCTGGGAAGCATCCATCGTCTATCTCTCCCCCCTTGGTCTGAGTTCCCCCAATTCACCCGCTGCCGCACCAAGCCAATGTTAAGGTAGGGTTTCGGGAGAAAAATCCAGCTAGCTAGCTAGCTAGGGTTTCCCGCGGGAGAACACAAGAGATTGTGAGGGAAAGGAAATGACCTAAATCAAATCGGAAGGATGGGGAAGAAGAAGCGCCGGTGGCCGCCGCCGGGATGGGTTGCTCAGGTCGGCGGCGCCGCGCCTTTCTGCCGGTGGATGAGAGCGACCAAGTTCTGCCGAGTTAGATGTCTCGCCTAGCCTGGTAACGAAGGCCCATCCTAACCAGTATTCTGTGAGGTCCATCAACTCTGGTACGCATTGCTTGATTGCTTTCTTTAAAACAAGAGACTCTCTTCTTTAAAAAAACAAAAAAGAGAATGTCAAAAAACAAAAGACTGGAAAAAATGACACATATGCAAACTGCTCACTTTTTTCCCTCTTTCCTCTTCCGTTGTTACTTTTTACCCATGAGTTTAATCGTAGTTATCTTGTAGATTCTACGTTTATTAGCTGTTACCTGTTGGCAATACAAGCATCATCATCTAACGGACATTATCTCCTCTTTGGGCGACGCCGACGTTCGATTTTCTTGTGGAGTTCACATGGCTGTGTATTCTTAATTTATCTAGCAGCATCTCTCCTAAAAGTCATTCGTTTCTCTCCGCAATGTGGACCATATGCGCTTGCAGGCATTGCTCTTGACAGATCGCTTCTGTTGAATCAAACCAACTTAGAGCATCGCTTTTCTGCGCAGAAACACTGCATCGATGCCCTGCAGCGTATTGAGCCAGTTCGTAAGAGGCTTTGAATCGCCTTTGTGACACACTCTGGCTGGTCTTATGACGCGAAGGGCCAAAACAACTTACAACGTAAAAAATAAGCCCAAAACAACTGGAAAAAACGTTTTAAAAGTCGTTAACATAAAGCGTTGTATTAGATGGAGGTAATTCTAAAACTTGTCTTAAATTGCAACTGGTGCTCATTTGCAATGCCTTAAATTTCAAACTTTGAGGGTGCAAAAGTGCCTATAAATATTTCCCTGCCAAAAGTTTTTAGATGCGCATTTTAAATTTCCTAAGGCGGTTTTAGATGCCTTTCGTACATGACATTGTGCAAGTCCGCGCACCGGACAGACATGATGAGATTCCTAGGGTGAATCAAAAGAACTGTCTGCAATGGCCGGCAGAGTAGAAAGCGTGTCAAAGGTATTATGCATACAACCAAGGCTAGCTACCTCTCATAACATGCAACACCCTCCAAGCTACGCAGACGTGAATTTTGTGTGCTTGACTCCAAGTCTCCTCCTGTCGTTCTCCATGTATATACATCGTTACTTCCCAGTTGGCAAGGAAATCTTCTTAGGCTTATCGACATGTAGTTTGTCATAGCATGCCGACAGATACCAAGGCGTTTCTTTCTTGGAATAATTTAGCCTTATCGCTGCTGCACGTACGATTATTGGGTATGAGCAAGCCATTTTGTGTGGTCAAATGAAAATCTGATAATTTAGTCGTATGTTTTCTTTGGAACTAGATTGATATATGTGTCTTGTTCACTTGGGTCCAAGCCAGTTCCATCAAGGTCGGTCCATCTATTTTAGAGACTAGTCAATAGATAGATTCCCCCACATGAGCAAGTGGCTGGAGCCAATTGAGCTCTCGATGTTGAGACCTGCAAGACGCGCATACCATATTTTTCTCCTCACCAACCTTGCAGCTTAATTTACTCATTTTCTTTTCTGTTAACAGTTCCTCTTTTCGTCATTTGTGTTTTATCTCCTATTGCATGTTTTGTGTGCATGCACCTTCTGTTCGTCTTCTGCCACACCTTTCTTCGAAAATAATTGCTTGTTACGGCTATTTTGTCAGCAAAATAATATTAATGGATGTTCAACACACTACATAACGGTTGTGCTTTTGGGGGGCACTTCAAAGTACCTCTAAATGTATTTGGGGTACTTTTTAAGTGTCACTTTTGCTTGTGTCTCTAAAGATATAAGGGGCACTTTCAAATGTGCCCCAAAGAAGTGCCCCTAAAAGTAACCATTAGAGGCATTTTGAAAACTGCCCCTAATTCAATTCGGGGCACTATCTCAAAATGCCCCAAATACATTTAGGGGCAATTTGAGAAACTGCCCCTAATTCAATTCGGGGCACTATCTTAAAACGCCCCATATACATGTAGGGGCACTTTGAGAAACTGCCCCTAATTCAATTAGGGGCACTATCTCAAAATGCCCCAAATAATATTTGAGGCATTTTGAAAAATGGAATCAATCTTTCCATTTAGATCATTTCAAATTAGATCACAGTTTACAAATTACCGAAAGCAATTTTCAGTTTACATATTCCAGCTCTAAACACAGCACCAGATTGTGAATTCAGTTTACCGAAAGCAATTTTCATTTCAAATAATGGCAGCATATCTAGTTGCTTGGCGACATAAATAATGGTCGTTGTAATTCGAAGAGGTCGACTCTGTTACTGATGCTCATGCCCTGCTCTTTGTGCAGAATTTTTCATTCGAGCTTATCTTCCTGATGTACTTGCAGGGAAGAACGGCACCTGGGAAAAGTCTACATCCTCTGTTTCCATTCAGCTTCAGCACCAACGACTACTGCACACCTTACACAGGATCAGGATCAGGATTAGGATCAGAATATATTTTCCTTGCCACTTTACGCACCAAAATATCAAATTGACTAACAAGTGGCTAGTATAACAATAGTCAAGTGATATGTGCGCTCAGAAATCAAAATAATGAATTTGGTCCAGCAGTCCCTTTTGTTGGTGCAGCTCTTTCTGCCGATCCCCAATTCTTGAGTTTATTATCCGGTCAGGCGATGCGACGGATCGAGCCGATGCAGGTGGATGATGCTATGCCTCGCTAGGAGCCCAGTCGAATACTCCATACCCTCTATCTATGAGTGAGAGGTAGCTACCGCGTGCGTGCAGCATCGACGACCTTTCAGCTCGTCCTACCAAACGGATTAGTTTTCAAAGATGCCTCATCACTAGGCTTGACGACTTTACATGGGAATGAATGTGTGGTAGCCTGGTAGGTGCGGTTAGCTTACTAGTGGTTAGCGATGGCCTCTACACTATCATACAGTCTTGGGAATCTAATCCTGTACGTCCTCGGTGGTAGGTCGGCATCAAGGAGAAAACCTGAACTCTGCTCATTCGCAGCTGCTTCCCTGGTCCGTGTCTGCCTGGCTACTAAGTCACCGATAGAAAATACAGTTTAACTATATATTCAGAAACGGCTGCCTCAACTATTTTCATGCCCAGCCACACTTGGAACAAGCTAGCTAGTAGTCTATATATACGTACAAGCCACAACAATCTGGTTACCTAGATAGACCTTCTCAGGAAGGATAGAAATCAAAAGTGAGAGAAACCGAAAAAGAGAGGCGAGGGGTGAGAGTCGAGCATGGAGTTCGCCACTGGGGCGATGAGCTCTCTCCTCCCCAAGCTAGGGGAGCTGCTCCTGGAGGAGTACGACTTGCAGAAGGGTTTGAAAAAGGGGATCAAGGACCTCAGGGACGAGCTCTTGATCATTGAAGCTGCACTTGTGAAGGTGTCCGATGTGCCGCTGGACCAGCTTGATCCGGTGGTGAAGATTTGGGCAAATGATGTCAGGGAGCTGTCCTATGTAATCGAGGACAGCCTCGACTCCTTCATGGTACGTGTCGAGGGTCTTGAACCAGAGAAGCCTCACACCTTCATGGGGTTCATCGAGAAGACCTGCAAGAAGGTCACCAAGCTGAAGATTCGTCGCGAAATAGCCAGCGACATCAAAGATGTCAAGATCCAAGTTAAAGAGGTGAAGGAAAGGTATGACAGGTACAAAGATGTTATTGGCAATACTATTGCCAAGACGGAGGTCGACCCACGTCTCTTGTCCATGTACAGCAAAGTATCTGACCTTGTAGGCATTGATAAGGCCATGGATGAGCTGATGGAGGTGTTGTCCAACCACAGGGATGTGTCGGAGAATAAACTCAAAACTATCTCCATTGTTGGATTTGGAGGATTGGGAAAGACGACTCTTGCTAAAGCAGTGTTTGACAAGCTTAATAATAAATTTGACTGTGCAAGTTTTGTTCAGGTGGGTCAAAATCCCGACATAAAGGAAGTTTTGAAGGATATTCTCGTTGAAATTGACGTGAAAATGTTTAACTATGCTTCAATGATGGATGAAAGACAACTCATCAACCAGCTGCGGAAGCTCCTTGCAAACAAGAGGTATGCATTGCCGCCCCCTGCCATATTGTACTCAATACTACCTTATTTGTCCGAAATGTATGTCTTGTTACATGTATTTTCATGTCATGCTGGTAGAAAATTTATAATTAACAACTTGACATACACCAATTTATTGTTACACCTTTATGCAGCATTTGAGAGTTGTCAAGCTTCATGTTATAATGCATACTATACACTCATGTTAGTTTGTAGTAATTTCAAGTCTCTTGGCTTTTGATGAAATTAGGTACTTGATAGTTATTGATGATATATGGGAAACACCAACATGGGAAACGATTAACTGCGCTTTGGTGGATGATGACACTGGAAGTAGGATCATCACAACTACTCGTATTTGTGAAGTTGCTGAAAAAGTTGGTGGTGCCTACAACATAAAACCACTTTCTGATGATAATTCAAGTGAATTATTCTACACAAGAATATTTAGTGGTAAAGGCAAAAGTTTTGATGTTCAATCTGATGAAGTGTCCAAGAAAATTTTAAGGAAATGTGGTGGTGTGCCATTATCTATTATCACAATAGCTAGCATGCTTGTTGGTAAACGGCCGGAGGACTGGTCACAGGTGTATGACTCTATTGGATTTGGGCACGAGGACACAGATGTTGTTAAGAACACGAGAAAGATATTGTCTTATAGCTTTTATGACCTACCTTCTTGCCTAAAGAGTTGCTTATTGCACTTGAGCATGTTTGTAGAAGATCATTTGATTTTCAAACATTACTTGATATGGATATGGATTGCGGAAGGTTTTGTTCCTAGTGAACAAGGGCTAAGGTTGTTTGAAGTTGGGGAGAGTTATTTCAATCAGCTTGTAAATAGAAGTATGATTCAGTTGGTAGAAGGCATCGGTGGCCAAACCTTGGATGGTTGTCGTGTTCATGATATGGTACTTGATTTAATCCGAAACTTGTCCTCCGAGTTAAACTTTATTACCATACATGATATTGAGGAGGAGCAGAGCACATGCTCACCAAGTAGAAGCCGAAGCATTCGTAGACTAGCCGTCCACAAAAGAAGTGCAGAACACAGTCATGTGAAGGTGGAACTGGGACAGGTGAGGTCATTAAATGCGACATTGTGCACTGATAGTAGACTGCTACAACTTCTGAGCTTTAAAGTATTACGTGTACTAGTTCTTGATAGCTGTGAGTTTGGTGCGGAAGGTTGCCGCCTTGAGCATCTTGGAAAGCTCGTTCAGTTGAGGTACCTAGGGCTGACTGGTACCCCTGTTGCAGAGCTCCCAGAGAATATTGGTCATGATCTCAAGTACTTGCAGACATTGGACGTAAGGGATAGTGGCATAAAAGAATTGCCTCCATCAGTCGGCGAGCTAAGCAGATTAATGTGCCTGTATGCTAGTAAAGGTACGAGAATGATGGGTGGGATAGGGAAGCTAACGTCCCTGGAAGAGCTTGAGCTATACTCAGTGGACAAGTGCCCAAACTTTGTTACTGAGCTAGGAAAGCTGATAGAAGTTAGGGTGCTTCACATCAGTTTCGATGAGATGGATGAGAGCTCATTCAAGGCTCTGATGGAGTCTCTACGTAACTTGCACAAAATCCAGAGCCTAAAGATATTTTCTATGCCAGATGAGTCAGCTTGTGTTGGCAGCTGGGAAGACTGGGTACCTCCTTTGAATCTCTGTGGGCTGGTCCTAAATGGCATTTGTTTATCTAGGCTGCCGTCATGGATCGATTTTTCATGTTTTCCGCACCTGTCGCGCCTGTATATAGAAGTGGAGGTCGTAGAAGCGCAGGATCTGCAAATCCTTGGAAAGCTTCCTTTGCTCAGCTATCTCATCCTCATGAATGATAACGAGGATTGTCCCCCGTATACTGTTGGTAATGATGAGTTCCCGAGCTTGAGATACTTTTGTGTATATGTGGAGATCCTGTGTGGAGGGGAGGGAGCGTTGCCAATGCTTGAAAAATTGAAATGCAATGCTACTGTGGGAATGCCTGTCGGTTTGGTGCCTGGGAATATGCCATTGCTCCAGGAGGTCATTTATCACCTTGACTGCACCAACTGCAGTGGTGAAGAGGTAGAGGAAGCAGAGGCAGCGCTGAGGCTTGTGGCAGAAACCCACCCCAACCGTCCCACCCTTGAAATAGAAAGAGTAAACTACAAGGTACGTGTATGGGTTGATTACTTTATTAATTTGTATACACGACAATTCCGTTAATTATGGGTTGTGGCATGCGACAATTCTCAATTCTAGAATGACAAGGATGAAAATGGCGGATCCAAGGAGGAGGTTTCGGGCACGCACCAGGAGGTATATTTATGGATGGATTCTCACATTAAGTACTGCATTGTAACATACGTGTACGGAGTACATACTACACATTTACTTATCATTTTTTTATTTCTTGTTACTCTAGCTGGATGATGAGGTAACAGACAAGATATCTAATATCACCGTAAATGATACGGTGATGACGAGCTAATGTTGACCCTTTTTTCCCTTCCTTCAATCATGATTTCAAGGTATGTACCAGTCTCCTTTCCGCTTCGATATGTATGCATGGTACACACACATAATTCTATTATTTTACTCCCTCCGGTTTTGTCATTCCAAATGTGTTACAGACCAACATAGATAAACACGTGAATCATGAAAAGGCTAAAACATATTGTAATTAAAAACATGGGAGTATGTTTTTGCGTGACGGAACGTCATGCCATCTATCCTTGTTACTTCTTAAAAATTAAACTAATTCAAATTGTGTTAGGTCCTCCAGAACTTTACAATTCCTAACTATCAGTGCTACATGAAGTTGTTACCTATTTTTCATTGCCAAATACCCATCTAAAGGGTTCATGGTTGATATGCACATAGTGATGTATATGTTTCCGCTGCATGCTTTTTACAGGCTGCTAGCCAGTTGGAAGGCAAGTACATCAACATTTGTTGGGCTTGAGCTGCCCATAGATGCAAAAAAAAGGCTCTACAAATGATCTACAAAGAAAGAAATGGTTATTTGCTTTCATCGTTGGAGTGGTTTGCTTAAAAATCTCGAAATTTTTTTGTTAGTTTACTAGTTTGTAGAAGTAATAAGTTGCAACTTGAATCAACATAAATAATTGTAAAATAAATTAAAAAAACCTCTATGTAGGAAGAAAAATCCCTTAAATGAAAAAAAAATGTTTGAACTTTTGTTGCTTTGGTTTGCAATTCTTTCATAAAACAAAAAATTATAAAGTGTGTGTTTTATTTAATGTTTTCTCCCTTGTTTTGTGGTTGGGGTTGGGGCGGGTGGAGTATGTTTTCGTTGTTCTTTCATGTTTTCCTTTTCTGTGTCTGTTTGTGTGGGTTGGGTGGGGAACTCCGCCTATGCTATTTTAAGGTAACACTTACAATTGCGTAGCCGGTCCCAAGCCCGGAAAAAGGAGGAGGGACCAACCATGTACTCATAGAGTAATATGTTAAGTTGAGTCAACTATTTTATAAAATGGCGAATCATGTAGGAAAGACTATGTCTTCTAGGAAAAAAATAAGGTAACTCCAACACAACCTCCTTTCCTTCTAACCGTTTCTCTCAAGATATAATTTCCCTTGATTTATCATGTTGTAATCTAATTATTCGAGTTTCGACTAGCCAATATAACATGGCTGGTAATGATATACAACAATGTCGCTGATCCATGTGAAGTGTATATACCTCTAGCTGGTAATAAGTATATTATCCATGTAATTTTATGATTTGATGTTTCCTCTTGGCGAGGCTATGCTAACTCATGAGATTACTTTACAGAATCTAGCAAGCGGGAATAGTTTTGTTGCTGCAAGGAATAAGTCATGGTAAGAAATATTGTCACTTGTACCTTTTATAAAATATTATCACTTGTGTCTTTTATAAAATATTGTTTCCATTAGTAAAAGAAATAAATTATAGTTATCTCTATTATATATATTAAACAAATCATGGTAAGAAATAGTGTGCTTCTTCTAATTCCGGACGGATGGTTTTCCTACATGAACGGAAATGATTGGATTGATAATTTTTTTTAGGTGCTTTATTTATGTTGGCATGATTAAAACATATCTATTTCAATGCTTTTCCTTATGTTAGTGTGACGACATATGTGTCATGTCAAGGGACCAGCTTCGCGCTTACCGCCGATGGTTTCTTGACTAGTGGGTCACCCATGACATGAAGCAAGCATGCCCCCGAGGTCGACCTTCGTGTTTGCATGAAGTGGAGGCCGAAAAAAGGCGGTAGAGAGAGGTGGTTACGTGGCATGCTCCAAAAGATGAATTTAGACATGCAGACATGGTAAATGGGTGATGGGCCGGTGTTTAAAACACGTTCATCGTTTAAGAAATGGTCGGCCGGAGTGTTTGACTTGGTGGCTCCTCTAACCCGCCATAGTTCCGCCGTGATGCCAACACACATCGAATCACCCTTTCAATACTCGTTAGCCCCAACGGCCGTGCCCTAGGAGAAACGTTCGATAAGCGGATAGGAGAAGGCAATGTTGCAGGTAAAATCATTTTTGCATGCATGCATGTACGTGTGCTGGTTCGTATCTTTTAGTAGTAAAAAGAAGGTTAGCGGATGTGATCGTGTTTTAATTCCTTTTTATCGTTTTGATTAGATGCCCTTGCGCGATTACATGCATGCAAGCTGCAAGCAGCGATGACACATGCATGCGTTTGGAAAAGAAATAAAATAGAATACCAGAATATGAATTTTTCGGGCGCTTTTAATTTTGGGTGGGCGAATTCGGTCGGGTAGTTAGGGTAGGAAAACCACAAAGGTACATCTGCTAGACCCTCTAAAGTCTGACGTAGGAGGAGGGGCGAGGGGAATTGGGCGGGAAACCCCCAATTTCATGTATTGAAAGACATGATATTTCATGTTTTTTTTTTTTTGCTATACTTAGATTTCCGCCGTCGTCTGAGAATTGGGCGGGAAAACCCAAAAATTATGTGTGTTATAGTCCGTGTAAATGGGCATGAAAACTGCTAAAACGAAATGGCGGGAAAACTGCCAAAAAAAGACCCCGAAAACTAAATTTTCTATATACCTATAAACAGACGAAAAAACTGACAAAATGAAAATGGACATGAAAATTACCAAAACTAAATCTGGCTCGGTAGCAAATCTAGCTAGCTGTTTACGGGAGCCTTAAGGAAAAACCCTTTTTAAAGAAAATAAAAATAAAGGAGCAGCGATGACACATGCACCATGCACACGTACACATGATCGTGTTTGAATTCCATTATATTGGACCGTTTTGCTTGGAAGCCCCTGCGCGAACACTAGTGTACAGAAGCTAGCTCTAGGAGGACTGGTAAATAAAACAGAGCATCGATCGAGTCGTACGTGCGTTCGCGGATCCGGAGGTGGAGGCGGCAGGATCAAGGTTGTGATCAGCGAGGACAAGGCTAGCATCCGCCTGGAGCAGACCGCGCACGGCTCGCCGGAAACCGAGCCGATGGTAGCGCGTGCATAGGAACGAGACCATGCCGTACAGGGAGCGGTTCTCCATCCGGTGGAGGCTCTCCGTGCCGATCGTGTCCAGCTCGAGCGTCCTGGCAGGCGGGAACGCGGCGTCGTACCAGACGGTGTTGACGATGATGTTGGAGACCGGATCGAGCGGGCCGTAGCAGTGGCCGGCCCTGAGCAGGCTGCGGTGGAAGCGAGAGCGCAGCTCGCCGGCCGGCAACCGGCCGAGGGCGCGCAGGTAGAACCCGTGGACCGCGTCGTGGAGCGTCCGAGTCAGCAGCCTGGTGTGCCGGTACCGCACGCCGCGGGGACGACCGACGACGACGAGCGGCCGCGAGCTGCCACGCCCACGACGCGTCTTGTTCGGGGCCGAAGGCGGGACCCACGTTAAGCATCCGGCGGAGCTTGTTGATGACAATGGGGACGTGGCCGGACGCCAAGCGATCGAGCAGGCCTAGGACGGCGTAGATGCGGTCGGAGATGCCGCGCCAGGCGCGGACGAGGCGGTCGGGGTCCGGATGCCCTGCGGCGAGCGCGGCGCACTTGAGGAGGGCCATCTCCATGATGGCCGGGCCGGAGCCGTAGAACCTCCTCATGCCGGCGTCCGACACGAGGATGCGTGCGGCGACGAGAACGTCGGCGTCGGAGAGGAAGAGGTAGCGCACGGCCTGGCCCTCGGCCGTCGAGCGACCGGCGCTCCGGGTCTTCTCCATCTTCTTGGCAAACCCTTTTGTGCTTGTAGGAGACGAGGCTGTTGATGACGAGGTTGGAGACCGGGTCGAGGAGGCCGACGCAGAGGGAGGAGCAGGAGCACGCGCCGTCACTGATCGCCTTGCGGCAGGCGGAGCTGATCTTGCGCAGCACATGAGCTGTGGACCTGGACAGTTCATCGGGCCCGGGCAAACCATCGATGAAATTCGGCCTGTAGATCCTGAGGTCCGGCGGTTCGGAGTTTTGGACGAGCGACATTGCCGGGATCCGAGGGTTCGAAGTTTCCAGCTCGATTGGTCCGGCGGCGAGGCTGGAACCAAATCGGGGTTTGGGCTGGTCGATCCCAATCCAATCCGCACATCCAACTCTTACCAGAAATATGCAAAGATTTTCCTGTGTTAAGATTTCCGGACGAAGTGATTACAATTTCTTCTTCTCAGGAGATCTGAACGGAGCTGGGAATTGGGATGGTTTTTCAGAGGCTTGAAGCACAATCTCCTTCTGTTCCTGAACCATCTGAATCTTCATGCATCCACTTACCTTACCTGGCCGTACTGAATCTCTTCCCTCTCTGTGGCTAATGTCACAGATGAACGGCAACAATCTTCTGAAGAAAACACCAATGCTAATGGTAAGCCAGATACATACGCCGTTGCTTTGGCATCTATACAAGCAGCAGTCCTGACTGCAACAAATATATTGTGGATGCGCTATCAGAGAAGAAGTTCCTGAAGAATTTAGTTGCCAGTCGGGGACATATATAACCAGTTTATGTTAATAGGTTTGGAGTCCAGAGGCGATGTTCAGAGAAGAAGTTCCTGAGCAAAGTAGTTGCTAGCTGTAACTTCTCTGAATCCTGAAAAAACTTCTCTAGAATTTCATCTTGTCTTTTGTTGAATCTGTAAATAGCCATGGTTTGAAAACAAAACTCGTGTTTTCATCTCATATTTTGCCACTTCATTGTAGCGCGCCTCTTCCAGTATTGGGCGTTGGAGCTGATGCTGACATGCCGTTCTGAAGCAGAGTTCCAGGTCTAAGTTTTCTCGGCTTCAGGCAACCACGGGTCGCTGCTCGTAAACGCTCGGTGATCTACCGTTTTAATTCAGTGAGACAAACGCGTGGATCAAATTGGAGACTGCGAGCACTTGTCTTCTGTTCTGCTATTGTTTACGTGGTCTGGGCTAAGTTGCTGCTGCCTCCGGTGTGGCAGGGCTAACATGTGAAATGGAAATGAATTTTACAAATGTTAAGTGAACCCTGATACAAAAGAACAAGCGGTCTTCGCTAAAGACAACACAAAATATTTTTGTGCCACTACAAACTGCGGGCGGCGACCAAGGCATTTGCAAAAAGAAGAGGAGAAACTGGAGATTGAGGTCAAAATCTTTAACGCCAGCTTTAAATGGGAGTCTGCATCCATTGATTCCATTCAGCTTCAGAACAATACCTGAGGCAAAAACGCCTACAGGCAGCTGGTGCTGGGCAATATGGTCACACATCCTACTTAAATTCAACGACAAGTACCGATTTTGTACTGGTATCAAGACCATATTTAACCAAAGTGCATTTTGGATGTGGCCCCTCACCCTCTGCAGTACAACTGAAAGAATGTAGCCTCAGACTGACGTTTCAACATACATAGCAGCCACAATAATTCAACGAAGGCTGATCAGACGAGGTAACTACTAATAATGCATATGAGGAGCCTTGTTCACGAAACAGTGGTCACAGGTTACAAACGGGCATCGTGTCTTAGGCCTAGGAGCCATATCTATCATATGAGTACCTGCTCCGGTATAGAACCTTTAATCCAGTACAAGTCATAGTAAACACAGCTGCTCTTCCTTGATTACAAGTTGCAAATTGTCACTGACCAACCAAAAGCTTCCTATTTCAGGGAAAACAGAGGATGGATTAGGAGCATCGAAATATATTTGCCGTGCCAATATAAGCACCAAAATATCAGATGGACTAACAAGTGGCCGGTAGAATGATGTTCAAATGTAATTTGTGCTCAGAAATAAAAATAACAAATTTGGTACAGTGATAGAGCCTTGGTGTTTTCAAAACGCTACAATAGTACAGCTTAAATGCATTTCATACAAAGCTCTGATCATACAAGAAGAATCGCCACACAAACTCAAATTTGCCACTACGATATATCTGAATTATAAATCACGCATAAGCTAAGCATACTCGCGTAATCTACTTGTTTTCAAGGAAGAAAGATGATATCCACTAAGCATCATCCACAACAAACAAGTATTAATGATCTGATCCATAGTTTCAAGTTCAGAATTCAAAGGTAGAAAGCAGAAAAATTACACCATGATTATATTTAATAATCTGGAAGTTAAATTCCACAGATTCTGGGCTTGTGATAATATTTCCAAACAATACAGTGGCCAACAGGAAAACAAGAGTACGTGTACTTTTGGAGGCAAAGTTTGCAATTCTCACTGATAGTTCAGAAAACAGTGGTTCAACAGAACAAGATGTTCATGTTTTAACCACCAAGCAATTCAGTTTTCAGCACCACTACAGCTGCTATTGTGAGACCATACAAGGGATAGGGAAATTTCAAGAAGCATGTTGTCAAGCACAAAAGATTTAACAAAAGTAACCCAAGCGCACATGTAAAGGTCACTGCTATGACTGCGGGTGAACACCTTGTAATATAAAAATATTAGCCCAGTACATAAGTGATTGAAAATCTTCTTACAGCAAGCGTTCTCTAATGGTGCTTAACTAGTATTGTTGAAAAGACATAAGAGGAATAAATACACAAGTGATTTCAGATGAACTTATGGCGATGATTTTCACATGTCGGTTAACTAGTAATGTCAGAATAACTAAGGAATCAATCATGCACCTAGCACCACTGCGTAACTATAACAGTGTGATGGACGTTCAAAGTGCGACATTTTGTAAACTTAAGAATTGCACAATGCAGGTCCTCTAAACATCAAAAGGCAAACCTTGCAGGGTCGTCCTTGAGGGCAGGGAACGTGGGAGGCCAGATCATCATAAAAGGATGGATAGAGCCAATCCGGCGATCATTTAATCTATTATCATACACTTTACGCAGTGTCCTGCACTTAATATCCAAGTAGAATATGCAATTTACCATCTGTAAGATTACAAACTGGCCATTGTCTCCCGCTTGGCCTATCAACAGATCAGCAATACCTCCATCCTCAAGCGTGTGACCTGACATCCCCAAACTAGAAAACATCTCACGCAAACGAATAGAATCAACCAGCAACCAGTTATCCCCCTTGTGGAGCCAGATGCGAAGCTGAAACTCCATGACATCGATGAGATATACACTGGAGGCATCATCTGCCCGTGACAACGTGCTCTTAAAATCGCGACGATACTTCACTCCTTCCGGGAGCTTAATTGTGGAGAAACTTGAGACCGCCAAATCAAAGACAATAATTTCATCACCATTGGCAGCCAGCATATAGATTTTATTATAAACATGCATAGACTCTATCCAACTATGCAGACCATGGAGGCACGGGGCTGAGGTATGCATGCGCCATAGTCCATCTTGCAACAGATATACACGCACCATAGACTTCCCTGCCTCCTCGGTAGATTCCCCGGACACAAACAAGTAGGACAAGCCGCTGCCTTCTTCTTTGGAGGCGATTGCACAGAACTGCATGAGATTGCCGTCCCGGGCAAGCGGAAGTGGTGGGACGATTTGCATGCCTTTCTCAGCACATAGTGGCCGGTGCACTCCACGTGTCAATTTTGTTTCTTCATGACACTTGGTGAGGACGGTGCCGTTTCGGCAGTCCATTATCTCATGGGCCCCAAAGTTGTAGCTCTCTAAGTGGCTGATGACAGCGACGAGCTCAGGGGGCTGAGGAAGCATCGGGACAAAGCGTGTGGTTTCTGGCTCGTCAAATGAGCTAGGCTCCTCATATATGTAGTAGCCGAGGAGGCGGGGCGGGTGGAGCTCGTGGAAATGGTTCAAGAACTTGGGGTCGGAGGCATGTGCAAGCCAGCGCTTGCAGACAAGGGCAGCTCGGACGAGGGTGGTGGGGAAGCCTACGCGGACGATGATCTCCCTGAGGAGGTTGTCATCGTCGAGAACCTTGGTCACTGCCACTGCCACTGCGTGTGTTGTGGAGTGCCCTTGTATGTCAGCCTCCACAGCCACAGATGGTCTCTTCTCCGGATATACACTGGAAAAATACAAATGCAAATGGACATGAATGCCATGGAATGATTCCTCAACCAATTGTCATTGCAAAAAATTCAACACGGAGCAGAATTGGCGAGGTCTCTGGCATAAATGATAAATAAGAACTTTTTAAAAAAAAAAATCGGTTCATCCTCCGATTTCCATTAAAGAAAGCAGATGTCTTACATAAAAAAAGGAGCAGCAAAACCTTGGGCACCAACATTTTTCTAGGCACAAAAACAGTGCCCAGATGACAGATAAATAAGAAGTGGCCGCGAGAAATGAAAGATTGGATCTTACCTATGTGGAATCTTCTTGGTCGGATCCATCACCAAATCTCCCCACTCAGCTGACCTCCCGTTGAACACTGCTGCAAGATATGGTCGAATTTAAGGCGAAAAATATATCTAGGGTTTCCCTCACGCGATACAAGAAAAGAAAAGAAACTGGGAACGGGAGCGGTAGGATGGGAGACTGAAGCTGACCTCAATCGAATCGGGAGAGATGGGAAGAAGCGTCCGTCGCCGCCACCGAGATGAACTCAGAACATTAGGTCGCCGGCGCCGCCGCCACCGTTCTTTCTTCCGGCCCGGGTGAAGGAGAGCGTGCTGAATGCTGAAACGACGAGCCCATCCCCATCCGGCCCAATTGACCATAAAGCACGTACGCAGTGCTTCCTAAAAAAACATACAGTACGTTACTGTACAGAACGGAATCCGCCAAGCATCCGATATATGAGTTTTCCCATGTCAAAAAAATCTTGCAAAATGTCCGATCCTTGTGTGTGCTCGTAAAACTTGTGACTTTTTTTTATATATTTTGAGCTATGTGAAAAACCAAATCCATCGGTGCTTTGATGTCAGAAAAAATCCATCGGTGCTTAAAATTGTGTTGTCATCACCTATTTATATCATAGGTTTTTTTTGGTATATTGCTCTGGCAACAAAAAACTCACTAGACTAGAAAATGACATTTATATTACGTGTGTTGCACGTGCACGGCTACTAGTTACTCAAAAAAGTCCGAGCATTGGACAAGATCTATCCATACTTAAAATTCGTCCAAGACTCTGAGGCAAATTAATAGCAGTGTGAATTTATGTTGGCGAGCCACTAGTAACTATAAACAGGATAGATGTGCATGTTTTAGGTGGGAACAAAAAATACGTGGTGTGTTTTGATGGGTAAATCGGAAAGACTGGTTTTTTGGAGGGAAACATGAAAAGCAGAAAAAATCCTCCAAATTAAATAAATGGTTAATATTTGGACCATATGTATGTCAAAAAAAAGGACATAGGGAGAACGCAATGGATATGATTTAAATTTCATCTCGCCAGGAAAAAAAACCATAGAAATATGTAGCATTATTGTTTTTATGTACTTTTATCCGCTAAGAAGGAAGATGACGGTTGGAAAAGGCCCGCGTTACCCAGATCCAAAATTGACCAAAACTAAGCTTAAAATCATTGAGGCAAACTGACAACCCCGGAAACTCATGGACTGTATACGTCTGTACGTCTACTGCAGTAAGAAGAAGCGCCAACACATGGAGTGTCTTCTCCACATCAACGCAAAGCCTGATCGAATAAGCAATAACGTGCTTCAGCATATATATATGGAACATCATTCCATTATACATCAAAGTCAGATTTATGCTTTGAATGTCCAATGATTGTTTTGCATACTTGACAAAAATACAGTGGTGGCGTTAAATAAATATCCGCCCTAAAACAACTCTCACCATTAGTTGTTGTGTTTTCTTTCTTCCCCTATATATGCATTCAACAGTACGAGAGAATGCCAGAACTGGCCAAGAAGAAGGCTGGTAGTAGGGTAGTTTATATCTCCAGTTTTTTTCTTATATAAGTTATGTCTCGTGCTTTGCATTAGACTTTATGCATCTGAATCAATTCCTTTGTGTTGTCTAATGCACTGGACTCAAGGTATCTTTAAACAAAGAGACTCTTGGTAGAGATTGGAAAGTCTCTCTCTCACGAGTAGTTTTTCCTCCTCCGAGTTGAAGGATGGTTTCTAGGGTTCGGCGGATTGGGTCATAGGCGACTACATTGCCTTCGGATGTGGCAAGGAAGATCACCTTGATCTTTCCAGCCGAAGCGCCAACAACTCTGACATACATCGGCTTTGTCAGCAGATCTCTTGCAGCATGTCGCGCCAAATCGATGCGATGCTCCAGCGACCAGACGCCATCATCTGCCGCCGCACCGTAGCTCCAGATCTCCATGGAGCTGCTAGACCCACCACGGAGGTCCCGGACCTTGCACAGCCTGCCATCGAGCTCCGCTAGGTGCGCGTCACTGATGGACCAGTCGAAGGGCGGTGGCCGGACTCGGCTGCTGAAAGTCTCCTCTGAGACGGAGAAAGACAGTACCGTGGCCGCAGGCTGCCTGCTCTAGCCGGTGACGGGATTGGCAAAGGTCGGGCCGACTAGCCAGTGCAAGAACCCGTCCGCGAACACCGGCGCCAGGTGGTACACCGTGGCGAACAGCGCGGCCCCGGCAAGCCTAACGCCCTGAGCAGAGGAGGCGGGCGGCCTCCAGCGGTGGTGGCCGAGGGTGTACACCTCGCACCTGGCCCGGGGCGGGTCGGCTCGGCGGTGCAGAACACACGCACCACCTTGTACTCCTTGGTCCTGGCGTCGAACCCGAGGCCGGCGCTCGACGGAGTAAGGTCCAGCGCATGGTCCTGGCAAGGAGGCGGGACGGTGGCGACCCCTCGCGTGGCCGCGTTAACGACGTGGTAGCAGCCTGAGCCCGCGTTACCGGGATCGTGCAGGAGTATGAGGCCGCGGCACGGCGTGGGCGCCACGCCTGCGAACTGGACGTGCATGCCGTCGAAGGTGAGCAGCGTCCTGCCGTCGCCGGAGCGCACCTCGGTGGATTTCTCGGTCGTCCGTGGCGTCAAGTGGAGGAACAACAGTTGAGCTGCTGGCTCCGTCGTCGTCCACGACTCGGCAAGCTTCGTCCTGGCCACGTGGAACCCCTCAGAGCAGAGCAGCGCCGCCCAGCGACGGCACACGGCGCTGAAGCGGAGGATCGATTTGACAGGCAGACGGAGGAGCACCTCCGTCTCCATCTCCTCCGGCAGCATAGAAAACACGGTGGTCGCCATCCTCTCTGTTAGAGTTGGCTCGGTTTTGGCAAGAAGACCTATATGTGTGCTTAGGTTAGTGCTTCCTAGTTGTAGTCGGCTTCAGAGTAGGAGTACTAGTTTCTCCAGGACTAGGCTTTCTCCAGGGCTGCGCAAGGGAGGACATAGGAGTACACACGTCATATCTCACAATCTAAAAAAACGGATACTGGAAACACTATATTTAGATCTGTACATTTATCATTTTTGTGTAGCTCTCAGTACAGAGTATTTCTTATTGAAATTTTGCATGTTTTAGAATATATGAGAATATTTATGATCTTTTTACTTTTTTTTTGAAACTTTGAAATATGATTGTTGAATTTTTAAAACACAGGGAGCACTGTAGCACGGGAGTAAGAAATATCCACTCCATATGCAACCTTATACTCACTCCGTCCGCAAAAAGATGTCCAAAAAATGGATGTATCTACCACTAAAATATGTCTAGATACATCATTTTTCTAACATCTTTTTCCGAACGGAGGGATTACATCAAATTTGAGTTCTTATATATCCGCAGATATATTCGGACGTGTTCGTGGACAGCGCTCAAACAAACCCCAAAAGTCATGCCCTGCAACCATCCTCCTCAAACCCAACCCCCTAAATTCAAGCAACAACATGCAACGTCGATCACAACACCAATTGATCCAATGTCGAGTTAACCAATACATGTCTTAACCTAATTCAACACCAAATAAAATTCTTAAATTCATACAAACTGATACAAGAATGAATAAATCACCATCAATTTCGTGCTCGTTGATCCTCTTATTCATGTGCCTTATCGACATTGTGGTATCATTTTAGCGTCTTGAAACAAGATACTTGAATCCTCCGTGAATCTTGCAAGACTAACTTTCTCCTTCTCAACATTCACTTTCTCTTTCCCGAACTCCATCTTCTCAGAGGGGCTTTCTCGATCAAACTCCATTTTCTCTCTTTGCACTTCCAAGAATGTTTATACATCTCATCCTTCTTCACCTCTCTTTCCTTTATTCGTCCATGTGGGGGGTACTTTGCTCGTCACGTCGCCGCGCGCCGCTGAAGATCGAGTAAGTCCACTAGTGGGAGATGGGGTGAATAGGAGATTTAAAAAATTAACTGAAAATATTCAATCAGAGAGTGCAAGGATTAGAATAGAGAGTCAGATAGATATATGATTTCGGCACAACAAAACGAAATAAGGGAACAACAATAATGCAGTGATGCATTGTTCTGACTTCCGTTGGCGCTAGAGGGGTTCGCCATCGGATACTACGAGACGATTGAAGAGCGTGTAAATGGGATCGAGACAGAACGTGTAGCTAGCTAGGGTTGGGAGAGACTGAGCGACGGGAGTGGGAGATTTTATAGGCGCCACCTTGTGGGCTTACTAGGCTTTCTAAACTTGGCAAAGGAGATGTGGAAATGTCTATGGGCGATGAGCCATTGTTGGCAATGGATATCACAGAGAACCATTGCCAATGCGGCTTTGCTATCCACCCGTCGCCAAAGTTGTCACCCGTGAAGGGCCTAGTGCTCGCACCCCCTAATACAACACGCAAAGTTGCCAATGGAAAAGTCTGTCTTGCTGCCATTTTCATAAAGAAGTGTCCTTTAATAGGTTTTGTACTAGTGGGAAGATGCTCCTCATTCGTCCAGAGGTGGATGAATAAGCTATAAAGATAATGTTTTCATTGGTGAATCCAGGAACAATGGTGGAGGCAGCAAGCTCTTGGGCCAAGAAATCACGTTGAGTCGGCACCCCCCAGTCCGGCCTCTATATGTGGGTCGGACACTTTTTGAGGGTACTGGTGGAGATGCTCTTTATAATTCAAAACTCATTAATATTTCGAAAAGTGTGTGTTTTCAGAATGTGAAATGCCAAAAAGTTGGATGTTTTCTAAAAAGTTTGAATTTTTGGAAGTTCAGAAATTATGTAATTGGAGATTTTTGCAACATGAAGTTTAGATGGGCCTCTATTAATTAGGACAATTTCTGCCTCCAATTGACCTTTCAGTCCGTTTAACAAATCCATATCTGGTTTGAAGGAATTGAACTGATTAACATTCTGATTCCGAGCTTCATACCATGATACATTGTAGCATGGGTATTTCAAATAGCATCCAATTATGTATTATCCATATTTGCATTGTTCAACAATTTTAAACCGAATAATCCTAATGTACGGTACTAGCCATTCGCTAGCTGCATTTTTTGCATGTTAAGCGCAAGAGAAGGCTCATTTTTTCCACAGCAAAGTTCATAAAACACCTGCTTGTTCTTTGATCGGACCAATAATGCATCCGTCTACCGCTGCACATGGCAATTAATAGGTTGGAAGCAGCTGAAAATAATAATGCACTACCCTACAAATTTCCCCAGATCTAGAGACACTTTGCAGGTCGATCTTGGGACCAGCTCTTCTCTCACTTCTGATAAATGTCACTGGCAGACATCTGTAATAGTACTATTGACTTTTGTACAACTCGGGACGAAGCTAGAAAAACTGCACGAATTGATCTATTAAAGCTTTTCAGAGAAAAATAAAAATGGAGTAATCTAGTTAATTACCGTAGGAGCTGCATCCCTTGCACTCCGATCGTTGAAAGATGCTTCTAAGCCCAACTAACTAGCGACTACTGTATATATGCATACAAGCGACATCAACCTAGACGCATCCAGCTATTAAATATCTAAAGGAAGATAGAAACCGAGGGGCGAGGGCGAGGGGAACAGGAAGAAAACCACCACAGCTAGCAAGCGAGAGAGGGAGAGGGTGAGAGTCGAGCATGGAATTCGCCACGGGGGCGATGAGCTCTCTCCTCCCCAAGCTTGGGGAGCTGCTCCTAGAGGAGTACAGCCTGAAGGAGATGTGAAGAAGGGGATTGGAGATCTCAAGGCCGAGCTTGAGAGCATGCAAGGGGCCCTTGTGAAGATATCCAGCGTGCCGCTGGATCAACTTGATCCGCAGGTCAAGATTTGGCTAATGAGGTCAGGGAGTTGTCCTATGCCATCGAGGACAGCCTCGACTCCTTCGTGACGCGCGTCAATGGTGGTGAGCCAACCAAGACCACTATCAAGAACTTGTTGAAGAAGGCACGCAGTAAATTCACCAAGTTCAACGCACGCCACGAAATAGCGGGTAGCATCAAAGACATTGAGAGCGAAGTTATGAAGATCAAAAAAAGGTATGATAATACAAGATTGATGATATTGTTGCTAATGTTGCATCAACTAAAGTTGACCCTCGTCTCTCGGCTCTATACAACAAGGCCTCTGACCTTGTTGGTACTGATGGGCCAAGTGACGAGCTAATGAAGATCTTGTCCGAGGGTGCTGAAATTACCCAAAAAAAAGTCAAGATAGTCTCCATTGTTGGATTTGGAGGATTGGGTAAGACCACCCTTGCAAAAGCATTGTATGACAAGCTTGGTGATACATATCACTGTACAGGTTTTGTTCCAGTTGGTCAGAATCAAGGCACGAAGAAAGTTCTCAGGGACATTCTCCATGAACTTGACAACGACTTAGATTTGTACAAAGCTGCATCAACAATGGATGAAAGACAGCTGATCAACCAGCTGCGAAAATTCATTGCAGGCAAGAGGTACGGGTATGCCTTGCCCTATGCTAGTCAATAATTTATTTCTGCCCGGAACCCTAGATACACTACATGGCTTTTGTGTTGTCGTGGCATGATATATATGCACTATTACGAAAACGCCGAAGGTAATTGCAATGCAACTCTAAGGCTATGGTCAAACAAAAAAGGAATACGGTCGATGTAGGTTTTGTTTACTTTATGATAATTTATCTCGTTTCACCTAGTCCACAACTATAGCAGTCATGCAGAAACAGTATTTCCTGTTCGTTTCTTTTTATTTTTTAGATGAGAATTTTGATTTGTATTAGTACTATACTTTGAAAAGTAATATAAAGGAAAAGGAAAAAAAAAGGAACATATATTAGATGTACTACAAGGGGACACAAGCAATCACCGGTGTATATACACAAATGCAACTGATTTTCTTTGTTGTTATATTTCTCATGCTCTTAAACGACTCACTGTGAGTCATTCAGTAGGGAAGCATTGCGAAGCCCCACAAGGCAGTACTAAATATTTCTCCTCCACTTTGCGAAGCTCCAAAGATTTCTCTTCCCCTAGGGCTCGTAGGACTTGGGGTTGGACTGAAGGCCCCACGCATTAGCCATCAGCAACCCAGCGGCGACGCCGCGACCATTAACACGATCACCACCATCGCACTCCCTACAATCGGCCAGTCACTCCTGCTGCCACCTCCTCCATTGCAAAAGATCTCTTCGAGTGTTTGGCCAAAGTTATCGATAAAATGAATAAAATACAAAATTATTGTTGGTTTATAGAATATGCGTCACATCTATTCTTTAGCCAAAATTCGAGATTACCATCAATCGATTGGTTGCACGCATGGTTCCATGGATTACTCCTGCGGTCAACTATCTCTAGTTTCGCTGCTACCTAATGCACATCCACGTATCGATAACATATCCATCTGAAATTTGATAATTGAGGAACCTGTTGAAATATATTTTATATAATCCATTTTGGAATTTTCAATATATCTTCTTTTGTTTTGTCGTGTTGGCAAGCTTCTTATTCTATTCGGTACTAGTATGTCACAGAATTCATTCTAACTAAAGTTTTTGGCTTGTCACGTAAATAGGTACTTTATAGTTATTGATGACTTATGGGACATATCAACATGGGAAACGGTTAAGTTTGCTTTTGTGGATAGTCATCTAGAAAGTAGAATAATCATAACTACTCGTATTCTCGATGTTGCTACAGAGGCTGGTGGTGTCTATCTCATGAAACCTCTTTCGGATGAGAACTCCAAAATACTATTTCACACAAGGACATGTGATTCAGAAGGAGTAAGTCCAGATAACCAACCTGGTGAAGTGATTAACAAAATTTTAAAGAAATGCGGCGGCGTGCCACTAGCTATCATTACAATAGCTAGTTTGCTTGTTGGTAAACCAAGTGCAGATTGGTCTAAGGTGTATGATGCAATTGGTTTTGGGAATGAAGATAGTGAAGTCATTCAGAACACAAGAAAAATATTGTCTTTTAGCTATTATGATCTACCTTCCCATCTAAAGGCATGTTTATTGTACCTTAGCATGTTTCCTGAAGATTACTTAATTGAGAAAAAAACACTAATTTGGAGGTGGGTCATTGAAGGATTGGTCCCTGGTAAAGAAGCGATAGGGTCATATGAGCTAGGGGAGATATATTTCAACAAGCTTGTTAACAAAAGCATGATCAACTTTATAGAGCCAGATGACGCAGAAGAAAACAACAAAGGTGGTTGTCGTGTTCACGACGGTGCTCGATTTCATCCGCACCATGTCAAGCGACATTAACTTTGTTGCAGTAGATGATATGGAACAACACGTCACCTATTCGCGAGGAAAACAAACCAGTAGGATTCATAGATTAGCACTTCACGGAAAAAGTGCAGACCACAAGACTAGCATTCAAATGGAACATGTTAGGTCATTTAGTGCTGTCATGTGTGGTAGTAGTAAGATGCCCCTCCTTTCGAGCTTCAAAGTATTGCGCTTACTAGTTATAAAGGAATGTGATTTTCCTGAAGGTCATAGTCTTGAGCAGCTCGGGAAGTTGATTCATCTGAGGTATCTAGGGCTGGAGAATTGTAGAGTTGACAAGCTCCCGGTAGGAATAGGACATGATCTGAAGTTTCTTGAGATATTGGATGTAAGGGGTGTTTACATAACTGAGTTGCCGCCATCTGTTGGTGAGCTAAAGAACCTGAGGTGTTTGTGGCCGATGAGGGTACAAGGATGAAGGGACAGATATGGAAACTGACCAGCCTTGAAGAGTTGCAGCTATATTCTGTGGAGGAATACCCAAACTTCTTCACGGATTTGGGGAAGATGACAAACTTGAGGGTGCTCAAAATCCAGTTCGACAAATGTGAGGAGACCGCAGGCAAGGCTCTGGCAAGTTCACTTTGCAACCTGCACAAGATCCAAATTCTGATTATCACGTGGCTGCGTATCGATAAATATCAACCAGAGTATTTGTATAAATGGGAATTTCTTGTCCGTGCTGGCAGCCTGGAAGACTTGGCGCCCAATTCAAAGCTCAGTTATTTGCGTCTGGCCGGCATAATTATACCCAGAGTGCCGTCATGGATCAGTTCTTTGTGTGTTCCGCTCCTCTCTCATTTGTTTTTGTATGTGGAGGTCGTAGAAGTTGGGGATCTACAAACCCTGGGACGATTGCCCACGCTCTTCTCCCTTGTTCTCATGAGTGAGGAGGAAAATCGCATATCATATACCATTGGCAGCGCTGAGTTTCAGAAGCTGGGATGGTTTGTCACGAACATAGATATCACTTTTGATGAAGGAGCATGTCCGAGGCTTGAAGTTCTGTCATATAGTGTCAACGTTGGAAGAAAGGACAACTTGGTGTCGTGGAATAACAGTTGTCCGTTAATTGACTATGTCCATTGTCAGCTTGATTGCACTAACTGCGGCTGGAAGGATGTGAAGGTAGCAGAGGCAGTCATAAGGAAGGCCAAGAGAACCCATCCCAACGCTGATGATCTCTTCCTCCGTATAAAAATATTGAACTACGACCGCAAGGCAGCTCGACTCATTGATGCACTCGATACGATCTTACATGGCCTGGACAAGCTGGACGGGAAGGACGTTGCTGCAGATCGACGAGGTATACGTAAGATGATTAAATCACTGGAGACTTTGTTGCATGAGGCTGACGAGCCTCGGGTGGGGAGGTATAGCCAACAAGAGCTACGAGGCATTGTCACCAGATTGAAGAGTTGGTTACATGATAATGAAGGTAACGACCAAGAAGAGGTACGTATTTACTACTCCGACATATCGGTCGATCAAATTATAGTAAATCATATATCGTGTGCACTGATGCCAAGCCCGACGGTTTATGCATGTCTTATCTCCAGCCGGACAACAGTGATGCCACAGACAGCAGCGACGATGAGAGCGATTCCGATGACGATACAGATGATGAAGAGGAGCATGATGGTGACGACGGCCGTGACGATGATGCCAAGCAAGAAGAGGTACAAACGGGCATACTACTTAATACAGTACTTATGAGGCGTATACTATATAGAAATACAGTGATTTATATGTCGCTGATGGTCGGCCGGCCGTTTTAATTAATATCTATCCTTCAGGCGGACAATGATGATGCCACAAGCAGCGAGGAAGGCAGAGCAACCCAACCATAAATCGCAGGATTTCTGTTTGTACTTCTTTCCTTTTATCAAGCTGGTACATTATTACGCGCATCTTTCTCTTTTTTCCCTTTTGTATGTATCCAGATGCATGCTGCCATCACATATAAACACATCTTTATGCCAGAGTAACACGTAGTTCCTATTCTTAATTTAAAATTTTACTAAGCAAATCCCAATTTACTATACCACGTTTGCAGGGAAATAAAATTTTACAGTGATTTCAAATTCCAATTTTATATCGTATATATGTTATACTCTGCTTCGCACGGTCTGCCTTTTTTACTTACAAAACAACCCTCAAAATTTTTCGTTGCAGGATGATGAGATCTTGAATCCTTCTACAATCTTGTTCTCATCACTCGGAAGACCAATTGATTACTCAGAATTCGATGAGCTTAATTCGTCCATTAGTGCCAAGAAAAATGGTGGCTCCATTGGCATTAGACTGGTTCGTAACAGAAAAAAAATAAAAATTATAAATCCAGAAAACCAAAAATTGTTTATTTGCTTTGACATTTGGGTCTACATTATTTTTGTGTTGTTAGAGTTGTTTTCTTTAAAAAAGTTCCAAAATGAAAAAAAAAATGTACGTTGTTTCTCTTAATTATTTCATAAAACAAAAAAAAAAAAAAGTAGGGTAGGTAGGGAACTCCGCCTATGCCATTTGAAGCTGACACTTATAATCGCATAGCCGGTCTCAAGCCCGGAGAAAGAGGAGAGACTACACATATGCTCATACAAGGTTATATATATATGTTGCATTGACTCAATGGATAGTGAACATGCAAGTAACATTTAGTAGGAACTATTGTTCTATTAGTTTCATTAGAAAGATGCTCAGTGATGGAATAATTACCTCTTATATCAAAACCCCGATATGTTCAAGCCAAATAATCTCTAAATAGCGAGCACCAATAGTCTATATTAGAATGATTACTCGTGCATAAATTCTTATCACCTATACACATAACACATGCCATTCATTCTTTCAGTTGGATGTTACACACACCATTTGAGGATTCATTAGTCATTTTACTTAATCATTATTATCCAGCCCTTATGTTCTCCAGAATGTTCTTAATCTCTTACGGTAAGTTGCCTGCATCATTCATATACTGAATCTGAATGTGGACTTGTCTTGTGTCCTGGCACATTTTTGAGTATTTTCTCCTTGCAGTGTACAACTCTAGCTGGTGACTATTTATTTACAGCATCTAGCAACAAAAATAGTGGCAACCTAGCTTGTTGCTTGGCAATGGTGGCCAAGTTATCCCAGCATTTTCCTTCCGAAGAGGTCTTCTCTGTTACTCATGCTATTTGTGCATTCCTTATCTGAAGCCTCCATGTGCAGAATCGTTAACTCCAGCTTACCTTGCTTATGCTCTTGTAGGGAACGACGGCAGGATTCATCCGTAGTTACCATTCAGGTACGGACCAACACTACCGCGGTCAGTGGAGCGACGGTCGGTTCAGCCATTGATGCATTGAAGATGATGAGGCTAGCTGCAACGTAGAGTCCAAGCGGTTATTAATCAAGAGGAAAGATTATTCCAGATCGGAGCTACGATCCTGTCATGTTATTGTTACTGAAAATTAACAAGTTCTATGTCTACAGCATCGTTTGGTGTTCCGTTTACCGCAGAATTCTTACTTCATCCTCATGACAAACACATGAGGCGAGGATTGCTACTGGGACTCTGAATCACAATTGTAGCTGCCTTAATTAAGTATAACTAGCTCCTAGATGAATATAAAATTGCTAATACTAAATGTACTTACTACTGATTTCATAAACACTTGATTCCTTACACCTGGTAACATATGATCCATTTACCAGAGCCTGTACAAAGGCTGGCATCAAACAAGTACAATCTTGTTTATCTGCCATGTGGAGTAGATAGATTGTGGTCCCAAAGTTATTCTTCTTGCACCTACATAAGTACAGACTGCTAACTGAAAACTGATTCAGCATCTCGCTCAAATTCCATGCATAACAAGCATACGGGCAGAGTATCATTTCTACAAGAAAACAGAGGAAACCTCAGTACACATTAAATGTCATCATATCCCAGACAGATATATTTGACATTTCTGTTATCTGTAGTTTATCTTCCAGTAAAATCATGCATGTATCATTTCAAGCTGCATTACTGTCTAGTATACAAATGCAACTTTTGTTTGCATCCTAGCAGGAACAAGATATAAGTGAACGGACACTTTTCAAGCCTTGGTTTTCCAGAAATTTTGTGATTCGAAAGAAGAATTGTTTTGTAACAGAACATTTGTTGCTAGCAGCGGAAACTGACAGTCTACCTTGTTGGCTCAAAAAACAAGTTGGCGTGTAAAGAAATGAGAAACGGAAATATGTTTGAATGGTTTTTAAAAAGGTAAGGCAGAACAGTAACTAAAAATTGAACGATTTTAGAAAAGAGAACAAAAATACTTTTAAACGGAAACTATGTTTGAACGAATTCCAAAATGAACAAAAATAAAAATGTGTGAAAACGTAAAAAGATTTGGACGCTTTTTAAAAAAAAAGTTGAACGATTTTGAAAAGAGAAAGGAATAATTTCTTAAATGAAAGAATTTTTGAACGAATGCCGAAATGAACGAAAATAGAAAGTGAGAAACGGAAATAGATTTGAAGGTTTTTTAAAAAGGTAAGGCAGAACAGAAACTAAAAATTGAATGATTTTTAAAGCGAGAACATAAATACTTAAACGGAAACTATGTTTGAATGAATTCAAAAAATGAACAAAAATAGGAATGTGTGAAAACAGAAATATATTTGAATGATTTTTAAAAAAGGTAGGGGTAGGCCAGAACTTAAACTAAATTTGAATGATTTTAAAATGGGAACAAATTTTTTAAACAGAAACTATGTTTGAACGAATTCCAAAATGAACAATAATACAACGTATGAAAACAAAAATAAATTCGAACGCTTTAAAAAAATAGGGGTAGGAAGAACAGAAACTAAAATTTAAACGATTTTAAAACAGGAACATAATTATTTTTGAACAGCAAATAAATTCGGTCTTATTCTAATTAGAATAGAACGGTATTAATCAGTAGACATGGATATTGACACGCCTAAATCGTCTAGGGCAAAACAGGAAAAAGAAGCAGATCTCAGAAAACCTCAGAAAACTGAAGATCTTACGAAACGAGATAAGAGAATAGTAGAGGGACACGGGAAAAGAAAGCAGCAGCGTCCTCGTCCTCACGTCACGACGAAATAGTAGAGGAAGGTGTCGCGTTCTGGATGGGGCTGGCCCAGAAAAAAAGTTTCTTCAGGCGACGCGAGCCTACATCATCGCTAATGAGCGATATATAGGTTTGCGCGCTCCTTAGCGCCGCTTAGGATTCACGTCGCCTACGTGGTTTATTACGTGGGCCGGCCCACTTCTCCGCGCATCCGCTCGCTGTTTTTTTCCTTCGATCGATAAGTTGAGGTAGCTTGGGTGCTTTTTTCCTTCGATCGATCTAATCTGAGCTAGCTTAGCTAGCTGGTTCAGGATACGTTGAGCTAGCTTGAGTAGCACGGGTCATTTTTTATTTTCTAGTACGAGTTTGACATGTACACCACAGTACACGCATGTTCGAATTTGAATAATTGCGAATAGGAAAAAAAATTAAATTTGAATTCAAACAATTTTGAATTTAAAAAAAATTAAATTCAGAAACATTTTAAATTTGGAACCATTTTAAATTGGGAACCATTTTTAAATTTGGAACCATTTTCAAAATGGAACCATTTTCAATTCAGAACCATTTTTAAATTTGGAACCATTTTCAAATTTGGAACCATTTTCAAAATGGAACCATTTTAAATTGCAACTATTTTCAAAATGGAACCATTTACAAAAATGGAACCATTTTTAAATTTGAACCATTTTCAAAATGGAACCATTTTCAAAAATGGAACATTTATAAATTTGGAAGCATTTTTAAATTTGGAACCATTTTTACAAATCGAAACCATTTTTTTTGTTCAGAACCATTTTTAAAAAGGAACCATTTTTCGGTCCGGAACCATTTTCAAAAAGGAACCTTTTTTCGGTCCAGAACCATTTTCAAAAAGGAACTATTTTTTCGGTTAGGAACCATTTTTAAAAAGAATCATTTTCGAAAAATCAGAAACATTTTTTTTCGTTCGGGAACCATTTTCGAAAATCGGAACCATTTTTCGGTTTGGAACCATTTTCAAAAAGGAACCATTTTTTCAGTTCAAAACCATTTTCAAAAAGGAACCATTTAAAAAATTGAAACCATTTTTTTTGGTTCGGAACCATTTTCAAAAAGGAACCATTTTTTTGTTTCGGAACCAATTTCAAAAAGGAACCATTTTCAAAAATCGAAACCATTTTTTTGTTCGGAACCATTTTCATAAAGGAACCATTTTTTCGGTTCGGAACCATTTTAAAAAAGGAATCATTTTCAAAAAATCGAAACCATTTTTTCGGTTTGGAACCATTTTCAAAAATCGGAACCTTTTTTCGGTTCGGAATCATATTCTAAAAAAGGAGCCATTTTTTCGGTTCAGAACCATTTTTAAAAATAAAATATTTTCAAAAAATCAGAACCATTTTTTAAAAATAATTATTTTCCAAAATATGAACCATTTTCAAAATAAGCGAAAATTAACACATAAAATGGAAACAGGAAAAAGTGAAACAATAAAACGGAAAACAAAAATACAAAACCGAAAAAGAAAACATAAAAACATAACGGGAAAAGAACAAAAAAAGAAAAAGGAAATCGGAAAATAAAAAGGAAACGGAAAAAGGAAACAGAAAAAATAAATAATAAAACGGAAAACAAGAAAGAAACAGAATTTTTTGAAACTGGAAACAAATAAAAGGATGTACGTACAATAATATATGAACGTAAAGATCAGTGTAGCTGACTGGATATGCTCACCGTACACGCACGGGGACATGCTGGGTTCGAATCCCGCCGGAGCGATTTCTATTATCTTTTTAGCGGTTGAGGAGTGTGAATGGACCGACCCAGTAGCGTCGCAAGCGAAAACTCTTCGGGCGGTGCTAGAGTTAAGGGGCGCACGCGGGCGGCATATAGGTTTCGCGGTTTGCGGTATTGGAAGACCTGCTATCGCTATGTGACAATGCAAGCTATCTGCGGGCTCAACAAACTCAATTCTACAACACTACATCACGAATTTTGAGATCCACTAAAACAAATTCCACACGTGTAAAACTATGGTTTCGATCTATAAAAAAAAACTCCTAAAATACAAATACGAGTAGAAAATGATACTTAGACCATTAGCCCTGCAGAACAAAAGGCCATTGCCACGACACTGCTTTTGCCTTGCACTCCTACGCTGAAAACCTTGCATGTGATCATCGAGCAGCAGCCACGTCGGATGAAAACATCTATACTAAAAGCAATATACGGGTGTTTAACAGAGATAGCACGTTGGTCCACATCATCTAAATTAATTTTAGTAGTTACATCTAAAATATATGGCTGAGATTTTTTGGAAAAATAGAGTTACGTAACATGTTTGACACGACTTATGTTGAGAAGACACGTGACAGCTGAAACCAACATACTTACCTCACAATAGAAAAGCAACGTCAAGTCAAAAAAAAAAAAAACACAACCAGAGCAACGTCAATTAAATTGTTCATAGTACCGAACAAACGGGCATGGAAAGCTAACATAAGAACTGATCGATCAAATCATATTTGAAGCTAACTCTAAATCAGATATTTCTCACGGTGATTAGATTCGTCGTCCGGCCGGTCGCGCCAGTGAACCAGAGCTACATGCTTTCTCGATCTGCTCCTATACGCCACTGTTTATATCTATACATGGAGCAGCATCAAGCACCTTACATATCCACGTATATATCCACATGCAACTCCATGCACAGAACAACGACAAACAGTTGGTAATATTGGAGGATGCATGGCTCATGCATGTATACACAAGATCGATTTATCTCGATAGAATCCCTAACAAAGAACGAAGGCGACAATGTAAAACAAAAGCAGGTAAACCTGATCGTGTACGTAATGATACATGAAAGAGCTTGGCATGCAACTTTGTATTACCCCCTCCTTGCCAAAAATATAGTGCATATAAGGTTTATTGCAAGTCAAACCATGCAAATTTGACAAAATTTATAGAAAAAACCAATATTTCGAATATCAAATCAATAGCATTGGATTCATCACTAAGTATATTTTCACATTGTATATATTCATATTGAAAATATAGATGAATTTCTCAATAAACTTGGTCAAAGTTAGTGAACTTTGACTTTTGCGGAAACCAGTGCACAATATTATGGAAGGAGAGAGTACTAACATAGAGTGCGTAAGATTATACTATTCACATAAAATCTCGCTATCAATTTTAATTCGAAAGCATTGATCTAATATCACGTATAAAAATGTTTAATAGTCAGAGCTGTAATTCCATTTATTGTAAAACATAAGGTAACCTAGGTTTTGGTTACCGGGCGCTAAATCCGGTAACCGTGTTTCCCGAGCTCCCTCGGTAAATAAGCTAACAGAGCAAAAAAAAATCTATTTTTTTTAATTTGAACAACCAAATGTAGGTAAACAAACCAAATATCGTGCTTAACACTAATAGTTGCACAACAAGTGGTAGCTCTTTGTTCCACATCTAATCGATCCAAAAAATATATATTAATGGAAACAAGTGGTAGTTAGGCCTAGCTCAAACTCGCGACTTCATACTACGGCACTACTGATTTCTAGAGTACCACTGCGCTACTGTCTGTTTAATGTTAATATGTATCTTTAAAAGTAAAATAATGCCTTTTGGAGCAAATATGAATTCAAAGTTCGAGTTTTAAATTTGTCCCGTAACAGTTCAGGATTTCTCGGTAACCGGCAATCCTGACCCCGTCGTAAATTTTTTCTACCCTGGAAGCAAAATCTTGCAGGTAACAACCATCCAACGTATATAAAACCTACCATACAGCTCAGTTATCCGAACTTTAATTTATGTGCTACCCTAAAATTATGACTCAATAATCATGTGCGCGATGAGAAGTTCAATAGAAAAAACTTATGGCTGCTCAGTATAAACAACCAAACATCTAGCTCGTGTTTCGAAGCATAATCTTTGTCGCGTATCAATGCAATAGCGCACACATACGATTGACTGTCTCGCACTCAAAACTACACTAGCAAAAAATTGTAAGAACTCAAAATCATATAAGTTTATCTCCTTATCGTGATATATATACACATAATTTCCGAGTATCCAATTTATTGATATTAAGATATTGGTAGCCAAAAAAAATTGTATTCGAAATTTCATTTTATTATGAAACAAGGATAACATGGTAATAACAAATATATATAGCTCATGAAATTAAAGATAATTAATATTTTTCCGGTGTGCGCTACTAAATATACATTTTTTTAAACGAAAAGCTAATGGCAATGTTACAATCTTGTGATGGAATGAAAAGTTCGGTGCCATATCATGATAAAAATAAGCAACAATGTTACACATCTTTCACCACTCGCCATGTAGAGTTCAAAACTGGGTGAATATCTTTCCGGTAAGATCAACTCTTACTGCAATAACTTACTAAGCGTTCATCACTCGCGATGTAGATTAACTTCAAAGCTGGGCCGATATCTCTCGGTTATGCCCTAATCTTATAAAGTTTTTTAAAATCACTTACGATACACTAAACATGATGCCCTCGCATTTGCGAGGGTCAACCTGCTAGTTCCTATCTAACAAGACAGTAGCCATGCACGGATTAGAATTGAGGTCTTGCTTGTCAAACATCTAAAAAAACAAAACGGTTAGGATATATTGCACTTGTGACAATTCAGTCATAACGGAAAAATAGCTCAGCCAAAATTGGTTCTGGACAGCATCCATCTTAGGACGACGGTTTCTGCTACCAGCTACAAAGAGGATGCAAACACATCACGATTAGTCTTCCTTCATGGCGCCCTCGTTGCTAATGTTAAATATCGTCAATGAACTTCATGATATCATTCTTCTTCACTTGACATTTCTTTTCCAAGCAAAATAAGAACAATCAATTGCCAGTCATGATGGAGACAATTAAGTAGCATAAGATTTGAAGAGAAGGAAAAAACAAATTGTGACTGCAATTTGCAACAGTAGTAAAAGTACGTATCTAAATCGGGAATAGGGAATAGGGAATCGGCAATTTGCAACAGTAGTAAAAGTACTATGATAAACAACCCCATAGGGAATAGGGAGCAAAGACAAAAAGAAAGCTAACTTATCAAGTGAGTTTTTAGTATGAGAAAAAGAAACACCGATGCACCCTATCTCATCCACCAAAAAAAAAGAAGCTAACAAATCCATATTCTCCGTCCACTATCTCATCCACCGTTCATCTCTAAATGGTTGAGATCCTTCCATCTGTCCCGTGGCCCCTTGCAACTATTGGGCTCCCGGGACTCTCGGACAGGAAGCTAACCTATCATTTTTTTCATGTTGCTTGCACATGGCCGGCGGAAGCTGTGAACCGCATAACTCGTGCCGAAAGGAGTTTAGCGAACCCAGTCGAAACGACGGTAAGTAAATCGAATATAAAAATACTTGACCATACGATGATTGGTTTTCCAGTTCCTTTCACACTTTCAGTCCATACTCCATACCCTCTATCTATGAGTGAGAGGTAGCTGCCGCGTGCCTAGCATTGACGACCTTCCAGTCGTCATAGAGTAACATAAACTCGTCCTACCAAACGGATTAGTTTTCTAAGATGTCACAACAATCCGACTCAGCGATCGGTACTTAAAAGATAGTTAATGGTTAGCCTCGTCACTAGACTGAGTATATTAAGGGAATGAATGTGTGGTAGCCTGGAATGTGTGGTAGCCTGGTAGGTGCGTTGAGCTTGTCTTTTGTACCAGTGGTTAGCGATGGCCTATACAGTCTTGGGTTTTAATGTATACAACCTATAAACGCTGATTGGTTAATCTTATTTTGCATGAGCCACATGAGTTAATCTAATCTGTCCTCGGTGGTAGGACGGCATCAAGGACAAAACCTGAACTCTGCCCACTCGCAACTGCTTCCCTGGTCCGTGTCTGCTTGGCTAATAAGTCACAGACAGAAAATACAGTTTAACTGTATATATATATTCAGAATCGACTGCCTGAACTATTTTCATGCCCTGCCTCACTGGGAACAAGCTAGCTAGTACTCTACATATACGTACAAGCCACAACAATCTGGTTGCTTAGCTAGACAGACCTTCTCGGGAAGGATAGAAATCAGAAGTGAACACAAAAAGAGAGCCGAGAGGTGAGAGTCGAGCATGGAGTTTGCCACTGGGGCGATGAGCTCTCTCCTCCCCAAGCTGGGGGGACTGCTCCTTGAGGAGTACGACCTGCAGAAGGGCTTGAAGAAGGGGATCAAGGACCTCAGGGACGAGCTGCTGATCATTGAAGCTGCACTCGTGGAGCTGTCTGACGTGCCACTAGACCGGCTTAATCCGCTGGTCAAGATTTGGGCAAATGATGTCAGGGAGCTGTCCTATGCAATCGAGGACAGACTGGATTCCTTCATGGTGCGTGTCGAGGGTCTTGAACAAGAAAAGCCTCACACCTTCATGGGGTTCATCGAGAAGACGTGCAAGAAGGTCACCAAGCTGAAGATTCGTCGCGAAATAGCCAGCGACATCAAAGATGTCAAGATTCAAGTTAAAGAGGTGAAGGAACGGTATGACAGGTACAAAGATGTTATTGATAATACTGTTGCCAAGACGGAGGTCGACCCACGTCTCTTGTCCATGTACAACAAAGTATCTGACCTTGTAGGCATTGACAAGGCCATGGATGAGCTGATGGAGGTGATGTCCGACCACAGGGATGTGTCAGAGAATAAACTCAAAACTGTCTCCATTGTTGGCTTTGGAGGATTAGGAAAGACAACTCTTGCTAAAGCAGTGTATGACAAGCTTAATAAGAAATTTGACTGTGCAGGTTTTGTTCCGGTGGGTCAAAATCCTGACATCAAGAAAGTTTTGAAGGATATTCTCCTTGAACTGGACGTGGAAATGTATAACTCTGCTTCAACAATGGATGAAAGACAACTCATCAACCTGCTGCGGATATTCCTTGCAAACAAGAGGTATGCATTACCGCCCTTTGTCATATTCTACTCAATACTACTTTCTTTGTGTCAAATATATGTCCTGCTCAGTGCAATATATATATATATATATGTCCTGCTACTTGTATTATGGTGTCAAGTTGGATGCTTTTTTTTAATTGACATTATACACTCATCTTCTGCATCAAAATCACGCACACAACTTTTTTTTCCTTTATTAATAAAAAAGAAACCACAAAGCTTTACCAAGAAATACATCAATCAACCGGAAGCCACCATCCCGAATCCCGATGACAAAAGGAAACTACAAGTTTTATGAAGGGGTGGCCCTAATCAGAGTCACGTGCCCTGATCTCACACACCTATGTGCATCATCTAAATAAATAGGCCTCAACCAAGCCGCCCAATAGTGAGCCGGGAGCACACACGGCACACCGGTCCAGCATACACCACATGCGCACACACAGAAGCTACTACCGCCGTCTTCCGCCAACTCATATTCTTTAGAGATCAACGCAATGACCTTATTAGGCCTGCCCTCGACGCCGCCACGACACCAAACAACACATCCGCTTGCGCGCTTCATCATCACGCGTCCAACACTGAGACCCTGATTTGCGCCGTGCCATCCCTAATCCACAAACGATGCCCTTAGGAGGGAGAACGGCACAGTACGCCGTCATCGTCCGATCGGGTAGATCCAGATATAGGGTTTCCCCGGAACAGTCTGAGCGAAGGGGCGAGAGCTGCTATAATATGATACCTTTCACAAGGAAGCGTCGCTTACACGCCGCCATCATCCAACATGACTGTGGTCGGCACGGTTTTCGCTGGCAGTCCCACCACACCGAACTCGAATCTAACTGGGTTCGTGCAGAGCCGCGCCATGGAGGCGTACGCGGCTGCCGAACACATGCATAGGCCCTCCAGCAACCCCTCGTTGGCCCTCTACGTGCCACCGGCCGGCAAAAAACCATGCCGACAATGGATCTGGGCGAGGATCAGATCCGCGACCCACCGCCAACCATAGAGAGAGCAACTGCCGGAGACCTCAGCCCCCCGCTTGCCGTCATCCATGGAGGAGACAGCCACAGCCACACGGAAAAGGACTCCACCCTGACCGGCGCATGCTCCCATCTCCACGGGCACCACCCCAACCGCACCCGAGAGCCGCCGCCACGAACCTCCCGCCAACGAGCCTTCGGCACTGGGCGGTCGCCACCATGGCAAACGGCGGCGACAGCGGCGGAAGGACATCACCGCCTTGGAGTGGCTTTGGCGGCGCTAGGGTTGGGCCCCTTCGGTCGCCTTGGGAGCTATGCGAAGGGGTACGTGTGACGCGACCTGTGTCAAGCCTCGATGAAAAATTATGTATCATGATATGCATGTGTGAATGTTCAACGTAATCAAACTGTGATCCAAAACTGTTAGCGTAGAATTTTAGGAATGGAAATATTTTAATCACTTTATTTCTAAATTGCTTACTTAATGTTAGCTCAACTAAAATTAGTAAAAGAATAACATAAATATGTACATGAGGGACACCTAAGGCTACTGCTCCTACTGGAATGTTTGAGTCCAATTTCGAGTTTGATCCACCGTAGGATCAGCACCCACCACCTGAAGCACACCACACAACAAACCATGGCTGCGTTAGGATTGTAGGTCTAAAACTCCAGCTTCTTCCCATAATGTTAGAGTTATGAATGGGAATGAGCATTTCTTACCATCGATTATAAACTCCAAACTTTACCTGGATTTTACTATCATTATTAACAATTTGACACACACAAAATATTATCACGCCTTTATGCAGCTCTTGAGATTTGCCATGCTTCTTATTTTTATGGATGCAATAAACCCTTGTTAGTATTTACTAATTCAAGCCTCTTGGCTTCTGATGCAATTAGGTATTTGATAGTTATTGATGATATATGGGAAACACCAACATGGAAAATGATTAAATGCGCTTTGGTGGATGGTGACACTGGAAGTAGGATAATCACGACTACTCGTATTGGTGAAGTTGCTGACGAAGTTGGTGGTGTCTACATCATAAAACCACTTTCTGGTGTTAATTCAAGTAAATTATTCTACACAAGAATATGTGGTGGTAAAGGCAAAAGTTTTGATGTTCAATCTGATAAAGTGTCCGATAAAATTTTAAGGAAATGTGGTGGTGTGCCGTTATCTATCATCACAATAGCTAGCTTGCTTGTTGGTAAACGGCCGGAGGACTGGTCAAAGGTGTATGACTCTATTGGATTTGGGCACGAGGATAGCGAAGTTGTTAAGAACACGAGAAAGATATTGTCCTATAGCTTTTATGATCTCCCTTCTTGCCTAAAGAATTGCTTATTGCACTTGAGCATGTTTGTAGAAGATCAATTGATTTTCAAACATGACTTGATATGGATATGGATTGCGGAAGGTTTTGTTCTTAGTGAACAAGGGCTAAGGTTGTTTGAAGTTGGGGAGAGCTATTTTAATCAGCTTGTGAATAGAGGTATGATTCAGTTGGTAGAGATCAGGCAAAGCGGCCTACCCGTGGATGGTTGTCATGTCCATGATATGGTACTCGATTTAATCCGCAAGTTGTCCAGCGAGTTAAACTTTGTTACCATACATGATATTGAGCAGGAGCAGAGCACATGCTCACCAAGTAGAAGCAGAAGTACTCGTAGACTAGCCGTCCACAGAAGAAGTGCAGAATACAGTCATGTCAAGGTGGAACTGAGACATGTGAGGTCATTTAATGCTATCTTGTGCACTGATAGTAGACTGCTACAACTTCTGAGCTTTAAAGTATTACGTGTACTAGTTCTTGATAGCTGTGAGTTTGGTGCGGAAGGTTGCCGTCTTGAGCATCTTGGAGAGCTGGTTCAGCTGAGGTGCCTACGGCTGATTAATACCGCTGTTGCAGAGCTCCCAAGGAATATTGGTCATGATCTCAAGTTCTTGCAGACGTTGGACGTGCGCGAGAGTGGCATAGAAGAATTGCCGTCATCTGTCGGCGAGCTAAGCAGATTAATGTGCCTGCATGCTAGTAAAGGTACGAGAATGATGGGTGGGATAGGGAAGCTGACGGCCCTGGAAGAGCTTGAGCTATACTCAGTGGACAAGTGCCCAAACTTTGTTACTGAGCTAGGAAAGCTGACAGAAGTTACGGTGCTTCACATCTGTTTTGATGAGATGGAGAAGAGCGCATTCAAGACTCTGATGGAGTCTCTACGCAACATGCACAAAATCCAGAGTCTAGAGATAGTTTCTATGCCCGATGAGTCAGCCCGTGTTGGCAGCTGGGAAGACTGGGTACCTTCTTCGAATCTCTGTGAGCTGGCCCTATATGGCATTTCTTTATCTAGGCTGCCGTCATGTATCTGTTTTTCACGTGTTCCGCACCTGTCCTACCTGGCCATAGAAGTTGAGGTCGTAGAAGCGCGGGATCTACAAATCCTTGGAAGGCTTCCGTTGCTTCGCCATCTCGTCCTCATGAATGACAACGCGGACAGTCCGCCGTATACTGTTGGTAGTGATGAGTTCCCGAGCTTAAGATACTTCCATGTACTTATGGAGATCCTCTGCGGAGGGGAGGGAGCGTTGCCGATGCTTGAATATTTGCAATGCACTGCTACTGTGGGAATGCCCGTCGGTTTGGTGCCAGGGAATATGCCATTGCTCCAGAAAGTCACTTATTACCTTCACTGCATCAATTGCAGTTGTGAAGAGGTAGAGGAAGCGGAGGCAGCGCTTAGGCTTGTAGCAGAAACCCATCCCAACCGTCCCACCCTTCAAATAACAAGAGTAGCAAATTACAAGGTACGTGGGTATGATCACATTATTAAAGCATATATGAGTTTCAAAGAGAATCTACAGTACATGCTCCTCCCTTATCGTTTCTGTTAAAAGATTGTGACATGCAAGTTTTTTTCCATCGGTTTCCTAATGCCTGCAAATTAATTGCTTTCTCAAATTTCAGTCTGATGACGATGATGGATCAGAGGAAGTTTCCTCTTCAGATGAAGAAGAGGTACGCATGCACGCTGTTGCATATACTATTATCCTCTTCTATCATTCGCATATAAACCATGCCGCATAAAGAACCTACTCCTCTAGTAAGTATTCCTCCGTTGCTTTTATTTTCTCAATTCTAGAAGGACGAAGAGGAGGAAGATGGCGAATCCGGGGAGGAGGTTTCTGGCATTAATCTCGAGGTATATTTACGGCTTGTAAATTAATGGCTTTCTCAATTTCAGTACGTACAATGTTGCAAACACTATTATCCTCATTTATCATTCTCATACGAACCATGTCGTATCAAGCCTATGTTCTTCTAATTATTCCTTCATTTCTTACTTTGTGCCAGTTCCACTCTGACAAAGATGAAGAGGGTGGATCCAAGGAGGAGGTTTTGAGAAACGACCATGAGGTACAACACTGGATACTCAAATTAACTACTACCTCTGGTTACGTAGCTGTATGGTGTACCTACAATACACGTCTTACTTATAATTCTTGATTCATTGCTACTCTAGTCGGACAATGATGTGACGGACAAGATATCTCATGTCACCGTAGAGGAGGCCGCGACGACAAGTCAACCTTGAACCTTTTTAACATCCTTCAGTCATGCTTGACAGGTATATACATCTGTCTCTCTTTTCCATTCCGATCCATATGCAAGTTTTCCACACATAACTACCTTCCTGTATGTTTTTGCATCGAGAGAATGTCACTTCATTTATCCTTGTTACATTTTAAAAAATTAAACTATTGATTCCAAATTGTGTTTCTCCAGAGCTTTTTAAAATTACTAACTATGGGCACTACATGAAGTTGAAACCTTTTTTTCATTGCCAAATACCCATTTAAAGGGTCCATTGTTCATATGGAAATAGGGATGTATATGTCTTGCGAAGATGCTTACATAACTACTCTTTTTACAGGCTAGTGGCCAGGTGAAAGGCAAGGACATCCGCTTGAATTTCCCATCGAAGCAAAAAAAAAAAAGCATCTAAAAAATATCTAGAAAGCAAGAGATGGTTATTGCTTTCAAATTTATAGTGGTTTGTTTAAAAAACTCAGAAAAAAAAATTTTAACTGTTATATAGAGTTAGTAGGTTTCTCGCTGAATCAACATATAAATTTTAAAAAAAAAACCTTAAAAAAACCTCTATGTAGCAAGAAAAATCCCTTAAATCAAAAAATTCCTTAACCTTTATTTGTTTGCTTCGTAGTTCTTTCATAAAAAAATATTAAAAAGTGTGTGTTACTGTGATCTATAAATCTTTCTTTTTGTTATGGGGGTTGGGGTTGTGGCTGGTGGTGTATGTTTTCATTAGCCTTTTCATGTTTTACCTTTTTTGTGTATTTTTTGTGGGTTGGGGTGGGGGTGGGGAACTCCGCCTATGCTATTTTAAGGTAATCCTTACAATTGCCTAGCCGGTCCCAAGCCCGGAAAAAGGAGGAGGGACCAACCAAGTGCTCATAGAGTAATGAGTTAAGTTGAGTCAAGTATTCATTTTTAGCAGACATTACGAAGCTTGTAGGGAAAACTACATTCTCTATGAATAAAGAAGGAAAGGGCCTCCAAATTCAAGTTAAAAATAATCACCTTTACCAGGCTGTAGGAGCAAATAAGGTGAGTACCAATGTAAACTCATTTCCTTCTAAAATTTCTCTCTGAAGATATAATTTCCCATATCATGTTGTAGTTTAATTACTCGAGTTTTGACTAGCCAATATAACCTGGCTGGTAATGATATACAACAATGTATCTGATCCGTGTGAAGTGTACACCTCTAGCTGGTAACAATTATATTATCCACGTAATTTATGACCTGTTGTTTCCTCGTGCTGGCTGTGATAACTCATGAGACTAGCTAGCAGGAAGGAATAGTTTTGTTACTACAAGGAATAAGTTCCTGGAAAAAGATCCTTGCCTCAAAGGCATTTTCTAAAAAAGAGGAGAAACTAGAGTGTTGGAAGTCTTCTCTGTTATTCATACCCTGCTATCTGAAGCTTCCATTTTTATGTTGCTGAATCATTAATGCCAGTTTATCTTGCCTGACAGGGAACGACAAAGCCTGCATCCTTGGCTTTCATCCAGCTTCAGCACCAACGACTTATTATCCATGCAATATTGCCGCTGCCTCCCTACTATCTGTCTAAGCAAGTCCTGAGACCCTCTGAAGGTGAACCGGACTGACTGACCCCCTGGAGGACGAGAAAGTCCTCTTCGTCAGGGTTAACCAAGAACTTCACTGACTAGATCTTGATCAGGTTAACCAAGAACTGAATGTCAGTTTGTTCAGTAAAATCGGTGGTAACTGTCAGTAGAACACATTGCAGCAAACACTTGCAGGTAATCCAAAAATACAGTCTCATTTTCAGTTTAACAAGATTTTATTCAGTTAATTCACAACGCATTTGTGAGCTACATACACTAGTAGGAAAAAGCTTATACGTGAAATGTTATCTGTGGCGCACAGACTTGCCCATGTGCCACAGATAGTCTCTCTCCTCCTTCGAGGGGTTTGGTGAAACTTACCTGTGGCGCACCAGCTCCCCCGTGCGCCACAGGTAACAAATTTACCTGTGGCGCACAGGGAGCTGATGCGCCACAGGTAAGTTTCACCAAACTCCACAAATTTCTCGCGGAGGAGAGAGAGTATCTGTGGCGCACAGGGTAGATGTGCGCCACAGATAAAAACAAGGAGAGAGAATACCTGTGACGCTCCGAGTGGGTGTGCGCCACAGGTAAAAAATAGGAGAGAGAATAACTGTGGCGCACAGTAGTGTTCTGCGCCACAGGTAGTTGGCAGCAGATTTTTTGAAAACAGGACAGAGAATACCTGTGGCGCACGAGCTGGTGTGCGCCACAGGTAAAAAAACCTGTGGCGCACGGCTAAATCTTGTGCGCCACAGATAAGTTTTTTTACCTGTGGCGCACGGCTAAATCTTGTGCGCCACAGATTATTCAGAGCAGGTATCTCTGCTTTGTCTTCTATCTTATCCTCTTCCCTCCATATCCACATTCTCTGTTGGAGCCAGGTCCCTCTCTTCTTCCTCCCGTCCCCTTCTCTCCTCTCTCCTCCCCTTGAAAGTCAAACTTCGATTCCGGCCAGATCCGGCCACTCTCGCCGCCGGCGCTCGCGCTAGCAGGTGTAGAGATGGTCTAGGGTGCTGGCCCGTCCTGTACAGCAGTAGTCCAGGCAGTAGGTTAGGGTTTCTTCTATTTCCCTTGGTGGTGGTTGGCGATTTGCCTTCTTCCCCTTCCCGAAGGTTTGCGGCTCTGGCGTATCGGTGCGGCGCCGAGCTCGTCCTCGTCATGCGCTCCGTCAAGTCTCCATGGTGGAGGAGAGGCGGGGAGGATGAATCGACGATGGCCTTATTCAATAAGCGCATCGGCATCCTTGCTCTGCTTGTTTCTCTGTTTCTCCTGGCCGGCCTTGGTGGTGAGGAGGAGAAGAGGAGGAGCGGGCGCATGATGGTGCTCAGTAGCTATCCTGGCAGTGGTGTGGGCGCGCCGCTGGAGTGGCAGGGCTGGTCTTTGTTTGGAACTCCATGGTGGGGATTCCTGACGGACTGCTTAAGCCGCTGCTGCCTTAATAAGCCTGGCTTTGCCCGCCCTGCAGCAAACGAGTGGCATGTGGTGTTTCTTTCTCCGGCCGGCCGTGGCGGCGAGGGGCGGAAGAGGCACTGCTGCTCTTCCTCGGCTTGTGCAAGGTGGTGGTTCCTTTGGCTGCTGTTTCTTCGAGCAACACACGCGGTGGACAAGTTTGCCGCCGTGATCTCTGGCCGGCTTGGCGGCCTTCCTTCAACCTCCGTTCAAGAGGCCTTTCGACCTCTGTCCCGGAGCTCGACTGTTCGTGGTCGCCAAGTGGTTCGTCCCTGGCGATGGCGAGCTAGCCGGCGGCGGTGGTTAATCATCGGAAGAGAGTTTTTGAGCTTTCCCCTCTCGGATCTCGGTGTGTGCAACGCCTGGAGGTCGCCGGCGACTGGTGGTGGAGAAACCCAGGCACCTGATTGCATTTTTACTTTTTGTGCTAGGGGTTTTGTTGTAATTGCGGAGGCCTTATCTTCAGATTCTAGGTTCTTAGTGCGAGTGATGCAAAGGGCCTCTTCGCAAATATGTACCCGCCACGTGGATTGATAATAGCAGCACTAGGGTCCTTGTGGCCCCAACTCTGGTACAAAAAAAAGATCCACATTCTCTCTCCACTCTCAGATCCACATTCTCTCTCTACCCTATCCCCTCGCATGAACGCACAACCACACACATCGATCCAAAGCTGGCCAGCGGGCCGGCACGGCACGGCCCAGTCCCACTTAGCTGTTGGCGGGCTTGGCATGGCACGACACGCTTAGGCCCATTTAGTAAGTGGGCCGTGCCGTGCCGGCACGCGGGCCTGGCCTTAAGGCCCAGGCACGGCCCCTGCCTTAAACGTGCCGACACGGGCCCGCTTAGACACGACGGGCCATATTTGGCCCACGATGCAGTTTTGACTGTTTTTTGTTTAAAAAATCTTAAAAAGTCAAAAATTAAATATAAAAAAAATGTAAAATGTCATACATGATAAAATAGAGCTTTATTACTAACTGCCTCGTTAAAACCTTCTATTTATAGGGAGGAAAAAGAGTACAACTTTGCTCTAAAATGGCTAAACACCTAGCCGATTACTTCTCCTCTCCTGAGATGACCGTCGTGGTGCCGAGACAAGTGGGAGGTTCCTCTATTGATCTGCACGAACAACAGCCTCGAGCAAACTTTGCACTTCGCATGGAGCTGCTCCGGTCCATCCTCTACGGAAATTATTACATCGTAGTGTTCCCACGCCCCGGAGCGCCTATGCCCGGGAGCTCCAGGAATCTGATTGTTTTGCTCAGGTTCAGCCATGTTGTGTGTGTGAGAAATGAGAGGGGTGGGCAGCCCTTTTTATAGCAAAATTTTGAAAATTGTCGGACTAAAATAGCCCTCGTTCCAGTTTTAACTATTTTTTTTTAAGTATAACAAGTCAGAAAGATACAGAATTAATTATAACAAAAATGTAAAATGCGATGCATGATAAAATAGAGCTTTATTACTAGCTGCCTCGTTAAAACCTTCTATCTCTAGATAGGAAAAATAGTACAACTTTGCTCTAAAACGGCTAAACACCTAGCCGATTACATCTCCTCTCCTGACATGCGCGTCGTGGTGCCGAGCCAAGTGGCCGATTGGTCCCTGGCTCTGCACGTGCAGCACCATCGGGCAGACCTTGCAATTGGCTTCGATCTGCTCCACTCCATCCACTACGGTGATTTCTCTGTCGCAGTATTGCCACAACGGGGAGGTCAGAGGCCTAGGGTTTCCAGCTCCCTGAGCCAGTGAGCCAGTGATGCAGGAGGCAATGCAATAATGCATGCAGCATGCGGCCACTCCAGACTCCACTCCAATGTCTAATCAAAGTCCTCGTAGCTCCTTTTAACCTCTTGATCTTTTTCTGGACTAGATTCCCTTCTCATTTATTTGCGTTGTGGCTTTATTTTTGCCCCAAAAATTTGAAAGAATAGGATGAAAAGAAAACATTGTAGAAAACAGAAAATATTCATTCGATAAAGAAAACATTGTAGAAATGAGGCAAAGTGTCGTTTGGGATAAAAGTGAGCTTTATTATTTGCTGCCTCATTAAAAGCTTCCACCCCTGGGAAGGGAAAAGAGTACAGCTTGCTCTAATCTAAATTACAAAAAGAAGGAAAAGATTACAAAAAGATTTAAAAATTACAAATGCTACAACTACTGGTCTTCTTCTTCTTCTTCTTCTTCGTTAATGGCAAGATTAAAGAACGTGGCTGCCAGTTCTTTGTTTTCGGCAGTGTGTTGGCATCTCCTCCTCGCTAGTTCTGCATCCTTCACGGTCATCAGTGTTTTCACCATAGCAGGAGTGAGACTGGTCCTTCTATCATCGATTATTCTTCCAGCTAAACTGAAAGCAGATTCCGAGGATACTGATGACACTGGTACAGTTAACACATCCTGTGCTAATATTGATAGCACCGGAAATGTAACCTGTGGTCCTCCCACCTCTTTAGTATGTTGAAAGGAACCCCTTCTATTTCATCCTCATAGGGGAGTATCGGGTTGTTGAGGTACTTCGCTAGCTCCCCGTCACCTGCAAGAATAATAAGCGTTGCTCGTCCGGTAGAGCTCGAGGCAGAGGAGGATCCGCCATGAATCTTGCTCCAAAGTCCTTTCCCTCTTCCCGAACGTGGAGCTACGAGGCATTGTCACCAGATTGAAGAGTTGGTTACATGATAATGCAGGTAACGACCAGGAAGAGGTACGTAACTAGTAATTACTACTCCAACATGTTGATCTATCAAAATATAGGAAATAATATATATCATGTAACTGATGGTCGGCTCGCTTGTTTACGGATGTCTTATCTCCAGTTGGACAACAGTGATTCCATGAATAGCAGCGGCGACTACAGAGCCGGCAACGATTATGATGAGGGAGACGGTGATGAGGAGGATGTGGATGATGACGATGCAGATGACAAAGACGACGATGATGGTGAAGACGGCCACGACGACGATGCCGAGCAAGAAGAGGTACACACAGACATACTACTTATCAGTCCTCAGTCGTATGCTATGTAGAAATACAGTGATTTATATGTCCCTGATGGTCGGACGGCCGTTTTGATTAATGTCTACTCTCCAGGCCGATAAGGATGCTGCCACAAGAAGCGTGGAAGGCAGAGCAACCGAACCATAAATCGCAGGATTTCGTTTAGTACTTCTTTCCTGCCATCAAACTGGTACATTACGCGCCTCTCTCTCTTTTTGTCCCCTTTGTATGTGTAGAAGGATAGAGAGGGATTGGTGGAATCGTTGTATATTGCTTGAGCCCCATGGGCATATATATAGGAGTACAATGATCTACTTGGAGTACAAGGCAAGGTAGAATAGAATCCTACTCTATCTCATATTTCCTAAATAACCATGATACTCAACATCCCCCCGCAGTCACAACGTAGCGACGCAGACGGTGAGACTGGAGAAGAATCCGAAGACGGAGCCGACGGACATCCCCACCACAGTCGTAGCGGTCGACGCATCGCGGAAGTTGTGGCTGGAGTGGTAGCCGATGAGGTTCCCAAGCAGGCGGTAGCCCTTTTGTGCCGAAGTCGAGGTAGCCGAGAGCGTAGGGTGGTGTAGCCATGGTCGAGGTAGCCGAGAGCGTAGGGTGGTGTAGCCGTGGTCGATGTCGAGTCGGGGTTGCCGGTGTTGAGGGAGCCGTCGTGGAGCCGCGGGCGCAAGGGTGCGCCGGTAGTCAGGGCGCAGTGGCGCTGGGTAGTAGATGATGTGGACGAGGCGTCGCACCGGGTTCGCAAAGCCTGGGGACACGTCGTGGACGAAGACACGCATCGGTGTTGCCGGCACTGAGCATGCGTAGGGGCGGTGAGAGGATGCGGCGTGGATCAGCGAGTCACAGCGGCGCGTCGGAAGAAGCGGCGTGGCTCGGCGAGCTGCAGCAGCGCGATGATGGTAAGTTAGTCGATGTTGACGAGGCGCCACACCAGGCTTGCCAGACCCGGGGACACATCGTAGACGAAGGCACACGGCGGTGTTGCCAGCACCGGGCATGCGTAGACGGGGACCAGCACAAGCTGTACGCCATGTCGAAGGGGCCAGCAGAGGAGGACTCGACGACGGGTGCGGCGGCAATCGGCGTGGGGTAGAAAGTGCCGATGTCGCCCGCGACTCTCGGAGTAGATGAAGTGGTCGGGGAAGATGACGGCGACGCTGGCGATGAGCAGGTACTGGATGAAGACGAAGATGCGATCGGCGACGGCGGTGGTAGCCTGTGAAGGGCCACGGCGGTCACGTGTAGAAGCGCGGCGATGGTGCTCGAAGTAGGCGAAGAAGAACCCGACAACATGACGAAGACCAAGCGTGGACGGTGGCGTTTCCGCGCCTAGGGAGGCGGCGCAGCGCATACCACGTAGAAGTCGACGCGCGGAGACGGCGGAGTGGACCGCGTGCCGCGGCGCTACAGTCTGAAGGGGCGACGCAGCGGCGGCGCGCGTATCGGGGGCGACGGCGGCGGAGACCTCGGGGAGGCGGCGTGGACCGCGTGCCGCGGCGCTACAGCCCGAAGGGGCGATGCAGCGGCGACGTGCGTGTCAGGTAGCCACGGGGATGGCCTCGAGCGGCGGCGTGGACCGCGTGCCGCAGCGATACGACCCGTAGGGGCGACGCATCGGCAGCGCGCAGGTCGAGGTAGCCGCCCTGAGAACCACGGGGAGGCGGCGCTGCGGCCTGAAGGGGCGACGCAGCGGCATCCCATTGCTCGATCGGTGGATAGGCGTTCATACTTGGACGATCTTCACGGGATCCCGCGGAGGCGCACGCGGGCGACTGATCAGGTCGGCGGCGTTGCGTGGATGGGGCTGATCGCGGGCGGGCGGATGGCCAATCCGATCGCCCGCGAGGTGGATATGCTGCTCGGTGATGAAGGCGTAGGTCGGCGCAGGCGACGTGCGGCGTCGACGCCCAAGCGTGCGGTCGGGCGACCACGGTGGAGGTGCCCAAGCGGCCGACGCAGCGCCGTGCGTGAGGTGGCAACGATGGAGGCGGGGTGGCGGAGGCGTCCGAGCAGAAGACGGCGTCAATGGTCGACGCGGGCGCTGTGCATGAGGCGACTATGGTGGCAGCGAGGAGCGGAGGAGTCCCGATCGGAGCAGGGGCGGCGACAGCCGGCGAGGGCGACGGGCGAGCTGAAGCGCGGAAGGCGGCCATTACGGGTCGCCGCATCGCGCGAAAGCCGCCGAGGCGGCGCGCGAAGCCGCCGTGTCGGGTGATAACCCACAAGTATAGGGGATCGCAACAGTCTTCGAGGGAAGTAAAACCCAAATTTATTGATTCGACACAAGGGGAGACAAAGAATACTTATAAGCCTTAACAACTGAGTTGTCAATTCAGCTGCACCTGGAAAAGCACTAGTAACAGGGGTGATGTGAAAGCAGCAGTAGTAACAGTAACACAGCAGCAGTAGCAGTAACACAGAGGCAATGGCACCAGAAAATAGTTGATACTACTTCTAATGGCATGTAGGACCGAGTGAGTATTTGATGATGAAAGATGGACCGGGGTTCCCAGCTATCTACACTAGTGGTAACTCTCCAATAACAAGTGTTGGGTGAACAAATTACAGTTGGGCAATTGATAGAATTGAAATAGCATTAAGACAGAACATCCAGTCTATTAATCATGTAGGCATGTTTTCCTTATATAGTCATACGTGCTCGCAATGAGAAACTTGCACAACATCTTTTGTCCTACCAGCCCGTTTGCAGCGGGGCCTCAAGGGAAACTACTGGTAATTAAGGTACTCCTTTTAATAGAGCACCGGAGCAAAGCATTAACACTTGGTGAAAACATGTGATCCTCATATCTAAACCATCCCCTCCAGTTATCCCAGTTGCTGTCACTCTGGGGCCTCGGGTTCCGGACATAGACATGTGCAAACAACTTGTAGATACAATCTAAGCAATAATTATAGAGCTTAAATCTAAGATCATGCCACTCGTGCACTAGTGACAAGCATTAAACACAACAAGATTGCAGCAACAATAACTTCACAAACTTTAATAGATAGACTGATCATAATGTAACAATTCATCGGATCCCAACAAACACAACACCGATTACATCAGGTGGATCTCAATCATGTAAGGCAGCTCATGAGATCATTGTATTGAAGTACATGGGAGAGAGAGTACCAACTAGCTACTGCTAGAACCCGTAGTCCATGGGGGAACTACTCACGGAGCATGATGGAGGCGGTGGCGTCGATGGAGAAGGCTCCGGGGGTCAATCCCCGTCCCGGCAGGGTGCCGGAGCAGGAACTTCTGACCCCCGAAACTAGGTTTCGATGGCGGCGGCGCTCCGGGAGTTCTTCTGGAATATGATCGATCTCTCTGGGTTTTCGCATCGGAAGGAATATATAGGCGAAAGGGCGGCGCGAGGGGGTGACCGAGGGGCCCACCCCATATGGCGGCGCCGCCCCCCTCTTGGCCGCGCGGCCCATGGGGAGGAGGCCGTGGGCCTCCCCCTGGCTTGCCCTTCTGGCTCCGTGTGTCCCTCGGAAAAATAGGAGGTTTGGCTTTTGTTTCGTCGAATTCCGAGAATATTTGCAGAACAACTTTTCTGAAACCAAAAACAGCAGAAAACAGGAACTGGCACTGTGGCATCTTGTTAATAGGTTAGTCCCAGAAAATGCATAATAATGATATATAATGCATATAAAACATGTGACAATGATACATAAAACAAGCATGAAACATCAGAAATTATAGATACGTTGGAGACGTATCAAGCATCCCCAAGCTTAGTTCCTACTCGTCCTCGAGTAGGTAAACGATAAAAAGAAAATAATTTCTGAAGTGACATGCTACCAACATAATCCTGATCCAATAATGATGTAAGGCATGTGAACTGAGATCAAATCATTCAAAGCAAATGTCTATAGTTGATATAAGAGATGATAATGCAAGAGTTAATCAAGCTAAAAGTTTTCATGAACTATTGCTTTAAAGACATGAAACCGTACAAGGTTCATTAAAGATGTTTTAAGTATCCAGCGTAGGAGTTCTATCCTTCATTCCAAGCATCAAGTAAATTTTCACAACATAGAAGGATTCAGTCAAGTAAAAATAAACATGAACGTCATGAATCAACTGTTTCGAAGCCTACTCAACCGGTGAGCGCAAGCATTTGGTATTGGCACCAGGATGTTATGGCAAAAAGAACATTAATGGGGGTTTGGAAGGCCAAAGGAAGAAAGTCTCACAAAGCTATAAGTGATCATTAGACAAGAGGAAGTCTTATAATCGAAGCTATGTAAGGAGTAGTGATTGCCACGCAACGGATGCACATAGAGCTATATGTGTATGAAAGCTCTCCAATGGAACTAGTGGGGGTGCATCCAACTTGGTTGCTCATGAAGACCTAGAGCACTTTGAGGAAGCTCATCATTGGAATATACAACCCAAGTTATAGTGTAAATTCCCCACATAGTTATACTAGTAAAACATGAAAACTCTCGCATATGGAGTATAGGTGCTAAACATGAGCACAAATGATGACTATGAATACTGCAGGTGCTATAACATGAGCACAAGTGTGGATAAAGGATAGTAATGTTGCCCCCTTTTCTTTATTCTTTTTTTTTCTTTTTTTTTTTATTTTTCTATTTTTTTTTCTTTTTCTGTTTCTCTTTTCGATGGCCTCCATGGCTCTTTTCACTTTCAGGGGCAACACTCTAATATGACAACACACTTTTTGGTACAAATAACTCATAATGAACAAAACATGATGTATAAAACTGTATGCCTCTGCCAGTGTAGCAGGATGTGCAATGATCTAGCGTAACATGGGTAAACCACACATCAGCTGTATAGAATCATGCAAAGCAATATATAAATAATAAATGACAACAAGTCATGTAATGTAAAATGGAAGTTGCATGGCAATATATCTCGGAACAGCTATGAAAATGCTGTGGTAGGTAGGTATAGTGGCTGTTTTGAGGAAGATGTATGGGCTTATGTGTAGGAGAACAAGAGAAAGTCCTCCCACGGGTTTGGATGTACTGGCGAAGTATGCACAACTCTCAATGTGAGCAGAAGGCAATGCACAGCACCGAAGAGGCTAGCAAATTTGGATGGTGGAAGTGCCAAAAACCGTAGCTTAACATTAGTCAAAAAGAACTCACAAGTTTATTGCAAACAACTAGCAGGTTCAACATTAAGAGCATGATTAAAATTTACTCCAAGGAGGGCCGTTCACGGTGGCACAAGTACCCCGCTAGATCCCTCGACCTTCAGCACAACTTAGTTATTACGATGAACCTTTAGACATGGAAAGCTATCAAGTCCAACTACACCTTCAACCATTTAAGTAGAGTTTGTAGTACGGTACAAGCTTAAAGACAACAATCCACTAATGATTTTAACTTAATTAACCAGCAAGCTTTACCATCTAAATATCTCAAAACGTTTGCAAAGAATCAGGTTATCAAAGTTCAATGATCTACAAGATTATGCAAGTATTTCATTATACCACTACCACATGCAACATTTTCTGAACCAACCAAATAACAATCAATGCTGAGGCTTTCAGCTTTCGCCATGAACATGAATAATAAATTAAGAACACAAGTGTTCAAATGAAAAAGCGGAGCGTGTCTCTCTCCCACACAAGAATGCTAGGATCCAATTTTATTCAGGAAACAAAAACAAACAAAAATAAAAGCACACAGACGCTCCAAGTAAAGCACATAAGATGTGGAAGAATTAAAATATAGTTTCACTAGAGATGACCTGATAAGTTGCTGATGAAGAAGGGGATGCCTTGGGCATCCCCAAGCTTAGACGCTTGAGTCTTCTTGAAATATGCTTGGGTGACCCACGGGGGCATCCCCAAGCTTAGGCTCTTCACTCTTCTTGATCACATTATATCACCCTTCTCTCTTGACCCTTGAAAACTTCTGCCACACCAAACTTCTCATAAACTTCATTAGAGGGGTTAGTACTCAAAAAACTTTAATCCACTTTAGTTCTGTAGTGACACATTGCAAGAACTCAATAAAACATTAGCTACAGCTCTCCACGTCTAGAAAGCCTTACTTAAAGTCCACAAGAGACAATGCAAAAAAAACAGAGACAGAATCTGTCAAAACAGAACAGCCAGTAAACATGAATTTTTTCGAGGTACTTCCGTTGCTCAAATTCAGAAACTTAAAACTAATGAAAGTTGCGTACATATCTAAGGATCAAGCGTGAATTTTTTCAGAATTTTTCAATTTTTCTGGAATTTATACAGCTCAAAACGGTGGACAGCAAAATCTGTCCCTGCGCAGAAATCCAAATCTAGCATCAACTTTCTATTAGAGACTTTACTTGGCACAACAATGCGATAAAATAAAGATACAAAGGAGTAGTTACAGAAGTAAGCAAGCTCCTTGACTCAAATAAAAGAAAAATTGCAGAAATAAAACAATGGGTTGTCTCCCATAAGCGCTTTTCTTTAACGCCTTTCAGCTAGGCGCAGAAGATTTTAATGATGCTCACATGAAAATAGAAAATGAAGCAAAAGGAGCATCAAGAAGCAAATTCAAAACACATTTAAGTCTAACCCACTTCCTATGCATAGGAATCTTGTACACAAATAAATTCTTATAGAACAAAGTGACAAGCATAAAAAGATATAACAAGAGTAACTTCAAAACTTTCAGCATATAGAGAGGTGTTTTAATACCATTAAAATTTCTACAACCATATTTTCCTCTCTCATAATAATTTTCAGTAGCATCATGAATAAACTCAACAATATAACTATCACATAAAGCATGTTTTTCATGATCTACAAACACATAATTTTTATCAAGCTCAAAAATAGTGGGATTAAAACTTTCAAACCCACTTTTAACAATTTTATAACAAGATGATTGATCATTCTCAAAAGGTATGGGAATCGTAGATAAAGTCAAGACCTCTCCAATCCCATTTTCATTAGTTGAATACATAATATTATCAAGTAACATAGGACCATCATCTAGAGCTTTATCATAAACATTTGCTAAGCAAAACTTTTTAGTACCATGCATTTCGATATCAGGCACAAATAAAGCATTATCATAAGATTTTTCGAAATAGCATGGATTATCATAAATAACAGTAGCATAATTATTCTCACAAGTTTTACTTATAGGAAAAATTTCAAGAGAATCCACAGGAACATAACATTCATCCTCCTTTGGTAAGCATGGAGGGCAATCAAATAGTGTAAGAGATAAAGAGTTACTCTCATTAGAAGGTTGGCATGGGTAGCTAATCCATTCTTCCTCCTTTTGTTCATCACTCTCCTCCTTTTTTCATCTAATGAGCTTTCAGCTTCAGCAGTAGTTTCTTCCACAGGTTCCTGCAAATTGTGAGTGCATTCTTGTGCATGAATGAGTCTCTCTTTATAATCAATGATATAAGGATTATCGCTGTAATGTTCTATGCAATAATCAAGGATAGAAGAGACATAATCTTTAAGGTCCTTACAAGCAATACAAGTTTCATAATTTTTAGCCATGAAGGATTCTATCTCAGAGGCTCCCATAAATAAAACAAATTGTTCTACTTCTTCGAACCCAAGATGAATATAGTTATTCCAATGATAGTTCACAATTAAAACTTCTTCACTAAAGCCACATTGGAATTTAAGATGTTTAGTATTCTGTTTAGAGCAACAGTTTATATCATGGCGTTTAAGCAAGATTTTAGCAATTGTATTCAACTTTTCTAACACAGCACTCATGACTTTACCCTTTCTTGATTCTCTATACTTATATAATTCTATAAGCTCCATATAGGTTGTGGGTTCTTCCATAACAACAGTTTTTAATTTTTCGGTTTTTCAAATTTTTATGGATTTTTGGGTATATAAAAAAAATAAAACAAGACAAAAATAAACTATATAAAGGTAAACTAAACAAAACACAACTAAACAGAAATAAACTAAGCACAAATAAACTAGACAAAAGTAAACTAGAAAAAACAAAACAAAATAAAAACAGAGAGAGAGGTAGAGTGTACTCCCCAGGTGAACTTATGAGTAGAGCTATGCTCCCCGGCAACGGCGCCAGAAAATAGTCTTGATAACCCACAAGTATAGGGGATCGCAACAGTCTTCGAGGGAAGTAAAACCCAAATTTATTGATTCGACACAAGGGGAGACAAAGAATACTTATAAGCCTTAACAACTGAGTTGTCAATTCAGCTGCACCTGGAAAAGCACTAGTAACAGGGGTGATGTGAAAGCAGCAGTAATATGAGAGCATAGTAACAGTAACACAGCAGCAGTAGCAGTAACACAGAGGCAATGGCACCAGAAAATAGTTGATACTACTTCTAATGGCATATAGGACCGAGTGAGTATTTGATGATGAAAGATGGACCGGGGTTCCCAGCTATCTACACTAGTGGTAACTCTCCAATAACAAGTGTTGGGTGAACAAATTACAGTTGGGCAATTGATAGAATTGAAATAGCATTAAGACAGAACATCCAGTCTATTAATCATGTAGGCATGTTTTCCTATATAGTCATACGTGCTCGCAATGAGAAACTTGCACAACATCTTTTGTCCTACCAGCCCGTTTGCAGCGGGGCCTCAAGGGAAACTACTGGTAATTAAGGTACTCCTTTTAATAGAGCACCGGAGCAAAGCATTAACACTTGGTGAAAACATGTGATCCTCATATCTAAACCATCCCCTCCAGTTATCCCAGTTGCTGTCACTCTGGGGCCTCGGGTTCCGGACATAGACATGTGCAAACAACTTGTAGATACAATCTAAGCAATAATTATAGAGCTTAAATCTAAGATCATGCCACTCGTGCACTAGTGACAAGCATTAAACACAACAAGATTGCAGCAACAATAACTTCACAAACTTTAATAGATAGACTGATCATAATGTAACAATTCATCGGATCCCAACAAACACAACACCGATTACATCAGGTGGATCTCAATCATGTAAGGCAGCTCATGAGATCATTGTATTGAAGTACATGGGAGAGAGAGTACCAACTAGCTACTGCTAGAACCCGTAGTCCATGGGGGAACTACTCACGGAGCATGATGGAGGCGGTGGCGTCGATGGAGAAGGCTCCGGGGGTCAATCCCCGTCCCGGCAGGGTGCCGGAGCAGGAACTTCTGACCCCCGAAACTAGGTTTCGATGGCGGCGGCGCTCCGGGAGTTCTTCTGGAATATGATCGATCTCTCTGGGTTTTCGCATCGGAAGGAATATATAGGCGAAAGGGCGGCGCGAGGGGGTGACCGAGGGGCCCACCCCATATGGCGGCGCCGCCCCCCTCTTGGCCGCGCGGCCCATGGGAGGAGGCCGTGGGCCTCCCCCTGGCTTGCCCTTCTGGCTCCGTGTGTCCCTCGGAAAAATAGGAGGTTTGGCTTTTGTTTCGTCGAATTCCGAGAATATTTGCAGAACAACTTTTCTGAAACCAAAAACAGCAGAAAACAGGAACTGGCACTGTGGCATCTTGTTAATAGGTTAGTCCCAGAAAATGCATAATAATGATATATAATGCATATAAAACATGTGACAATGATACATAAAACAAGCATGAAACATCAGAAATTATAGATACGTTGGAGACGTATCATCGGGAAGAGGCCGGTAGTCGCGCCGGTGTCGGAGTAGAGGCGCGTGAGAACGACGGCGGCGGTGGGTGACGCAAACCGATCTTAGATCGGAAAACCAAAAAAGAACGCCGAACAAAGGTGACCGGCGCGAGAGAAAAACCTCGATCAAGCGATCGGGAGAAAAGACTCTAGGGCAGCCGGTCCACAGGACCGGCGGACGAACCCTAGGTACGGGCGGCGCGGCCCCCGGCGAAGATCATGGAGATCGACCTCCCCGGGGGCGGCGCGGTGCGGAAGCGGTGGCTAGGGTTTAGGATCGAGTTTAGGCTGATACCATGTAGAAGGATAGAGAGGGATTGGTGGAATCGTTGTATATTGCTTGAGCCCCATGGGCATATATATAGGAGTACAATGATCTACTTGGAGTACAAGGCAAGGTAGAATAGAATCCTACTCTATCTCATATTTCCTAAATAACCATGATACTCAACAGTATGTATCCAGATGCATGCTGCCATCACATATAACCACATCTTTATGCCAGAGTACCACCTAATTAATTCCTATTCTTATTTTGAATTTTACAGTGATTTTGAATTCCCAATTTTATATTGTATATATATTATACCTCTGCTTCGCACGGTCAGCCTTTTTACATACAAAATAACTCTTAAAACGTCTTGTTGCAGGATCATGAGATCTTGAATCTTCGAAATATTATTCTCATCACTCGGAGGGCTAATTGGTTAAGCAGAATTCGTTGCGCTTAATTCGTCCATTAGTGCCAAGAAAAATGGTGGCCCCTTCGGCATTAGACTGGTTCGCAACTGAAAAAGTAAAAAAAAAAACAAAACCATAAAACCAAAAAATGTTTATTTGCTTTGACATTTAAGTCGACATTATTTTTGTGTTATTAAAGTTAGTTGCTTTAAAAATTGTTCCAAAATGAAGAAAAAATGTGCCTTGTTTCTCTTAATTATTTATAAAACTGAAAAAAGGAAAAAAAAAGTAGATAAGTAGGGAACTCCGCCTATGCCAAAGGTGACACTTATAATCGCATAGCCGGTCTCAAGCCCGGAGAAAGGAGGAGAGCCTACGAGTGTGCTCATACAAGGTTACATATATGTTTGCATTGACTCAATGGATAGTGAACATGCAAGGAACATTTAGCAGAGACTATTGTTCTATTAGTTTCATTAGAAAGATGTTCAGTGATGGAATAACAACCTCTTTTATCAAAACCCCGATTGTTACCGTCGTAGGCGCATAATCGATCTACCGAGAACCAAGCAATCACAGCACGATGACGACACCGAGATTTGTTAACGCAGTTCGGCGAACTCGCCTATATCTGCGGGGCATGACTACGGGCGCACCTCCCCATTGATACCGCAACCCTGGACGCCCTAGGCGCCGGCACAGCCGCCGGCTCCCCCTGCGTGCCTGTTGCTATCAAGTCGTCATAGGTTACACGTGTGGTGCTCCCCTCATTATATGGGAGGCCCAGGGTACAAGATTTCGACTCTGATACTACTCGTATCCTATCCACAACTAATACAATTCTAAGTCCAAACGTAACCCAACACGTACACAATATTTGACACAAATACAACAAACTCCACCTTGGCGAATATTGGCCGCCATCTTGAGTTCGTCCAAGCGTCAAATCTCCATGTACTCCGGACTTGGTTGTCTCCATGAGCTCCACTACTACTCCCAGACTCCACATGACTCCACCTGCAAGGGTAGTCCCTTATTCCCGTTTCAACATCATCACACACCGATCACTGATCTGCATGAAAGTGCTTCCAACTTGAAGAAACATCACCATCGCCTTTTAGTCACCTTGAGTCAAATTCACAGTCGTCTCATTCTGGATAGTCTTCTACATGTCCCACAGCTATAGTACTCCGCCCCCTTCTGTGTCTAGTCACCCACACTTTGCCACGTGCACTGAACATCACAGAATATATGACCATGTACTCTCCACGCTTTCGACATTTAAGACTCTCCAACACTTTCTCAGATTCCCTATGGCAGACTCTTGTCTATCACCTGATGCATCAATATCCATAGACCCAGTCACCAACTTGAATACGGTACTCGCCAACACTGCTTCAGCACCCCTGCACACATGTCCGACAACATGTCTGACTGATTGTGCCCTGGTCTGTCGCCGTGTCCCGTGTGTACCGCACGCCTCGCCGCCGTTACCGCGTCGAGCATCTGCAATCTTGGCCAAGATCTACCGGGTCGCTAACCCACACCACCTCAGGCCCCACTGCAGAGAACCATCAGTCATACCCGACCGATGCCAAGTTCCACGCATCTCTCCAGACCCTGAGCTCCAGTCTAGACCACGTGCCTCTCGCCTTCCCGCTGACTAGGCTTCGACTCTCCGCATGCTTACGCCGCAGCCCCTCCATCAGCCGAGTGAAATCTCCGCCAGAGACTCTAGCTCCACCTTCAACATGACTCCATGGTAGATGATCAATCCACCCCGTGCCCCGCCTACCTCAAGATCTCATAAGCGCTCCATCTTGAATCGGCCCCGCGCCACCGCATGTCGAAGCACGCATAACCATGTGCCACGTGTTTCCACGCCACAGAATTCGGACACCATCAGCCCTCACGCTCCTACGTCGTTGTCGCCGATCTTCACCGTCTTCTGTCCCGTCAGACTGTCCAGTCCAACCCAGTCGAACTTGTTTGAGTGCAATCATGCTCCACCTCGCATCATATCAGTCCACCACCAACATGCCATGATCGACGCCTTTTGGTGCATGATCCTCCACGACATACTCCAGACTGTTCCCAGCCTTATACGCACATCGTGCCTTGTCTTGATTTCCACTCGGCTACTCTTGCCGAACAACGCCACCACTGCCAATGACATCTCCATAGTTCACAACGATCCAACGAGTAAGAAACTCCAAGGAAAAATAACCATGTTGTCCTCCCCCGTGTGTGTAAAGCAAAGAGCCCAAAACCCAAATTAATTTGTTCAGCTCCACCAGCATAGCACGCACGTACATGACACTCATGTCCTACTTTCTCCTTCCTTCCTTGTCTTGACCGATGAAACACTGATGCCAATCAAGGTCACGCCATGGCAACAAGACACTGCCAAAGATTAACTCCTTGATTTACTCCAGCGGATAACGTTTCACCTTGGGACTCGGTCCCTTTTGATTCCAAACAAATCTCACGCTTGCTCTTCTGATCGATTGCATGGACACTGCCTAGCTCCGTACCTGCCTGGATGGTTCATGCACCTACGCGTACGCACGCCGTGTCTTCTCCGTGCGCCTAGCCCAGCTTCCACGCTGCACGCCCCTGCACACGCTGCCGCGATCCGATACGTCGTGTGGGTCGCCATCGCAAACTCGTACACGCTCCTTATGTCCGATCCGCACGTGCCCTCACAGATTGGATCGATCCGATCTCGTCTATGACGTGCGATCGATCTCGCCGAGAACACCACGACCGATCAAATAGCCGCTCTTCCGATTGCTTCTTCGGATCTCGCCGGAACGCTGATACCGACGACGACCATCCATCCTCTAGATCAACAATCCGCGGCCTTCAACCTCGCTCAGATACCAATTGTTACCGTCGTAGGCGCATAATCGATCTACCGAGAACCAAGCAATCACAGCACGATGACGACACAGAGATTTGTTAACGCAGTTCGGCGAACTCGCCTACATCTGCGGGGCATGACTACGGGCGCACCTCCCCATTGATACCGCAACCCTGGCCGCCCTAGGCGCCGGCACAGCCGCCGGCTCCCCCTGCGTGCCTGTTGCTATCAAGTCGTCATAGGTTACACGTGTGGTGCTCCCTCATTATATGGGAGGCCCATGGTACAAGAGTTCGACTCTCATACTACTCGTATCCTATCTACACCTAATACAACTCTAAGTCCAAACGTAACCCAACACGTACACAATATTTGACACAAATACAACACCGATGTTCAAGCCAAATAATTTCTAAATAGCGAGCACCAATACTCTATGTTAGAATCATTACTGGTGCATAAATTCTTATCACCTACTCCTATATACACATAACACATTTCAATCATTCTTTCAGCTGGTGGTTACACACACCATTTGAGGATTCATTAATCATTTCATTTAATCATTATTATCCAGCCTTATGTTCTCCAGAATGTTCTTAATCTCTTACAGTAAGTTGCCCGAATCATTTTCATATATACTGAATCTGAATGTGGACTGGCACATTTTCGAGTATTTTCTCCTTTCAGTGTACAACTCTAGCTGGTGTCTATTTATTTACAGCAGCTAGCAACAAAAATAGTGGCAACCTAGCTTGTTGGGCAATGGTGGCCAAGTTATCCCAGCATTTTCCATCCGAAGAGGACGTCCTGTTACTGACACTCTTTGTGCATTTCATATCTTAAGCCTTCATTTGCAGAATCTTTAATTCCAATTACCTTGCTCTTGTAGCGAACAACGGCAGGTGCATCTGTAGTTACCATTCAGGTACGGACCAACGACTACCGCACACCTGCCAGCCGATCAATATCTTGCCACGGCGGTCAGTGGAGCGACGGTCGGTGCAGCCATTGATGCATTGAAGATGATGAGGCTAGCTGCAACGCAGGGTCCAAGCGGTTATTGATCAAGAGGAAAGATTATTCCGGATTGGAGCTACGATCCTATCAAGTTATTATTACTGAAGATTTACAAGTTCTATGTCTACAGTGTCGTTTGGTGTTTCCGTTTACCGCAGAATTTACACTTCATCCTTATGACAAACACACGAGGCGAAGATTGATACTGGGACTCTGAATCACACTTGTAATTTTCCTTAATAAGTTTAACTAGCTCCTAGAAGTTGCTAATACTACATTTACTTATTACTGAGTTCATAAACACTTGATTCCTTACACCTGCTAACATATGATCAATTTACCAGAGCATGTACAAAGGCTGGCATCAAACAAGTACATTCTTGATTATCTGCCATGTGGAGTCGACAGACTGTAGTCCCAGAGCTATTCTTTTTGCACCTCATTCGAGGTACACATTGTTAACTGAAACCTGATTCAGCATCTCGGTCAAATTCCATGCATAACAAGCATACGGGCAGAGTATCATTTCTACAAGAAAACGGAGGAAACCTCAGTACAGATTTAATGTCATCATATCCCAGACAGATATATTTGACATTTATATTATAGGTAGTTTATCTTCCAGTAAAATCATGCATGTATCATTTCAAGCTGCATTTCTGCCCAGTATACAAAAGCAACTTTTGTTTGCTTCCTAGCAGGGAACGACAGATAAGTGAACGGACACTTTTCAAGCCTTGGTTTTCCGGAAGTTTTGTGTTTGGAAAGAAGAATTGTTCTGTAGCAGAACATATGTTGCTAGCAGTGAAAAATGACAGTCTACCTTGTTGAAGAGGCTGCGTCAATTGTTTGGAGCTTGCAGTCCTGTCCGGAATCTAAATGTCAGCTTGTATTATCCGTGCCTCACATCAGTCAACTTCAGCACCAACGTCTACGTGCCACACACCAGCGATGAACGACACATGAATGGACTATGCATATCTTGCTCCCAGTGCCGGTGGAGTCAAGACAGAGTTGGCATCAGTATGTGCAATGAATAAAACACAGCTCATATCGCCACAAAACACCAGCACGTCTTTTCTGAATTTCCGTCGTGTGCACTTAAGTCACACTTCTCCAAAACTGGATTTTTTGGTCACACATGAACATGTTGGTGCATTTTAGTCAAAACCAGGACACGTCATCCGCGTACCTTGCTCGCAGGTAAAGATCGACAACACCTGGGACCCTGCATGCTCTGTTTCCATTCAGCTTAGGATAAACACCTACAGGCAGCTGGTGCCAGGGCAGTATATATCATTGGTTTCGTTGCCAACTTAATTACAATCTGCAACAAGTACTGAGATTACGATGAGCAAATTATGAAGCCCGTGGGAATTGCATCCTGTGCTGTGTCTGTTATTGTAAAATTTTACGAGTGAATCTACCTTACTTTTTGCATGTACAGACTTGAAACTAGCCTGCAGTATTTTCACCTGGTCCTTGCAGTAGAAACATCATACGGCTTACTGGTGCTTGTTCTTCCATTCACCAAAGCATTTCTGTACTGGTATCAAGTCCTTGCTTAACCAGGAAAAGTGCATTTTGGAATGTGCAGTTTTTAAACTGCAACTACAAAGCTGAAAGAATGTGGCCTCAAACTGATGTTTCAACCTCACTCTTGCACTACAGCGAGTACACACACATGGATAACCGAAGCCGACTCAGCAGTGGTCAATAGCAAGACTGATTATGCAAATACCATACACACCAGCCACAAGAATTCTACGCAGGCTAATCAGACAAGGTAACTACTGAGAATGCATATGAGGAGCCTTGTTCACGAAACAGAGGTCACAGGTTACAAACGGGCATGGTGTCATAGGGACAAGAATTCCTCTAACATATGAGTACCTCTGCTCCAGTATAGAACCTTTAATCCAGTACAAGTCATAGTGGACACAGTTAGAACTGCTGCTACTTATAGAAAAGACAGCTCTCAGCTCTTCCTTGATCACAAGTTGCAAATTGTCACTGACCAACCGAAAGCTTCCTATTTCAGAGAAAACAGATAATGGATTAGGAGCATCAAAATATATTTGCCGTGACAATTTAAGCACCAAAATATCAGATGGACTAACAAGTGGCCCGCAGAATGATGTTCAAATGTAATTTGTGTTCAGAAATAAAAAATACGGTGATAAAGTCTTGTTGTTTTCAAAACGCTACAGTACTAAAGCTTAAATGCATTTCATACAAAGCTCTGATCATACAAGAAGAATTGCCACACAAACTCAAATTAGCCACTGCGACACATCTGAATTACAAATCACGCATAAGCTCAAGCATACTCACGTATAATTTACTTGTTTTTGAGGAACAAATATGTTATCCACTAAGAACCATCCACAAGAAACAAGTATCAAAGGTAGAAAGCAGAAAAAATTACACCATGATTATATTTAATATTCTGGAAGTCAAAATTCCGCAATTCTGGGCTTGTGATAATATTTCAAACAATACAGTGGTCATCATGAAAACAAGAGTAGGTGTACTTTTGGAGACACAATTTACAATCTGCACAGATAATTTAGAAAACAATGGTTCAACAGAATAAGAGGTTCATGCTATAAACACCAAGCAAGTCAATTTCAGCCATGGTTTTTAAGGCGGTAAGGCGTCCTAAGGCGAAGGAGGGGGGGGGCCTCACCGCCTAGGCGCTTAAAGCGTAAGGCGAGGCGACACCTTAGAGCCAGGGAGGAGAGATCCGGAAGCTTGGCCAGAGAAGGCGAGGCCCGCAGAGGAGGGCGGAAGCTGGCCGAGGAGGACGAAATTTGACGGCTCTCTCTCTCTAAGATCGATTCCTGTCACGGGTGTGTTCCCCACCCTCTCACAGATCGATTTCACCTCACGTTGCCCCCCCCCCCCCCCCCCCCCCCCCCCAATTTCTTTCCCATCCCGACCAATTTCTGTTTCCCGCTCCGTTTCCGCTAGAGCTGCCCAGCGAGAGCTCTCTCTCTTCTCTCTATATCAGATCGATTCATGTCACGGGTGTGTTCCCCACCCTGTCACAGATCGATTTCACCTTACTTTGCCGCCCAATTTCCTTCTCATCCTGACCAATTTCTGTTTCCCGCTCCGTTTCCCGCTAGAGCTGCCCAGCGAGAGCTCTCTCTCTTATCTCTATCTCAGATCGATTCCTGCCAAGGGTGTGTTCCCCACCCTCTCTCAGATCGATTTCACCTTACTTTGCCCCCCCAATTTCCTTCCCATCCCGCCCAATTTCTGTTTCCCGCTTCGTTTCCCGCTAGAGGTGCTCAGCGAGGTTGAAGGCGTCCAAAATCGACCAGAGCGACGCCTTCCCCACTATGGCGACGACTTGGACGCCTCCTATGTCCAATCTGGACGCCTTAGACAGGAAACTAAGGCGAGCAGGACGCCTTGCCGTCTCTGGGCACTCTGACGCTTAAGCGTCGACTAGGCGACGCTATGGCGACACCTTTAAAACCATGATTTCAGCACAACTACAGCTTGCTATTGTGATACCATATAAGGTATAGAGGAATTTGAAGAAGCATGTTGTCTGGTTTCAACACAAGATTTAACAAAACTAACCCAAGCACACATGTAAAGATCCCTAGTATGATCATGGATAAAGACCTTATAAAATACTAATATTAGCCCAGTAGACAAGTGATTTAAAATACTTTTAAGGCAAACATTCTCCATCTTGCTTAACTGGTATTGTTGAAAAGACCCAAGAGGAATCAACACACACGTCACTTCAGATGAACTTATGGCGAGGATTTCAAATGTCGGTTAACAAGTATTATTAGAATAACTAAGGGATCAATCATGCACCTAACACCACTGTGTAGTTATAACAAACAGTGTGATGGATGATGCAAAGTGCGACAATTTGTAAACTTAATAATTGCACAGTGCAGGTCTTCTAAACATCAAAAGGCAAACCTTGCAGGGTCGTCCTTGAGGGCAGGGAACATGGGAGGCCAGATCATCATAATCGGATGGATAGAATCTAAGTACCGAACATAATCTATGTTCTCATACACTTTACTCAGTGTCATGCACTTAATATCCAAGTAGAATACGTATCGGCCCATCTCTAAAAATACAAACTGACCATTGTCTCCCACTTGGCGTATCATCACATCATCAATACCTTCATTCTCAAGCGTGTTACCTGATATCCCCAAAGTAGAAATCATCTGACGCAAGCAAATTGTGTCAACCAGCAACCAGTTGTCACCCTTGTGGAGCCAGATGCGAAGTTGAAACCCTTTGACATCGAAAAGATATACGCTGGAAGCATCATCTACCGGTGACAACATGCAGCAAAGATAGCGATACTTGACTCCTTGTGGGAGGTGAATTGAGGAGTAACTTGAGGCCACCAAATCCAAGACAACAATGTAATCACCACTGGCGGACGGCATATAGATTTTATTGTGACCAAACTGCACGGTAATTGGGTACAAATTCATACCATGGAGATATGTGGCCGAGGTGCACATGATCCACTCACCATTTTGCAACATATATACACGTGTTGTCAACTTTGCTGTCTCTTTAGTACTCCCCCACCACACACATGTAGGACATGTTGTTGCCTTCTTCTTTCGAGAAGATTACCCTGAAATAATCGCGTACCAGCACGTCTGGGGGTGGTGGAAAGATTTGTGTGCGTCTCTCGGGACACATCGGTTGGTGCACTTCATATGGGAACCGCCCGGTGAAGACGCTTCCATTCTGGCAGTGTTCGATCTCATAGGCACCGAAGTTGTAGCTCTCTAAACGGCGGATGACCGCGGCGAGCTCGGGGGGCTGAGGAAGCATCGGGACAAAGCGTGTGGTATCTGGCTCATCAAATGAGGCTGACTCCTCGCGTATGTAGGAGCCGAGGAGGAGGGGCGGGTGGAGCTCGCGGAATCGGCTCAAGAGCTTGGGGTCCGAGGCATGCGCAAGCCAGCGCTTGCAGACAAGGGCTGCACGGACAAGGGTGGTGGGGAAGCCAGCACGGACGATGATCTCCCTGAGCAGGTTGTCATCGTCGAGAACCTTGGTGACTGCCACCGCCTGTGTGGTGGAATGCCCTTGCATGTCAGCCAGCACAGCCACAGGTGGTTTCTTCTCCGGATGGGCACTGAAAAAATATAAACACAATTAAAAAAATCTTGGGCAGATGGAATGATTCCTCAACTAATTAAAGAAACCAGATGTCTTACTACAAGGACCAGAATAAATTTAAAAAAAGGAGCAGCCAACCTATACAACCCAAAACCTTGGGCGAGGCAAATGGCGACCACCAACATTTTTCTGGCACAAAAACAGTGCCCAGACCCAGATGACAGATAAATGAAAGACTGGATCTTACCTATGGGGAATCTTCTTGGTCGGATCCATCACCAGATCTCCCCACTCAGCTGACCTCCCGTTGAACACTGCTGCAAGATATGGATCGGATTTAGGGACAAAAATGTACCTAGCGTTTCCAGCGATACAAGAAAGGCAAAGGAACTGGGAACGGGAGGGGTGGGATGGGATGGGAAAGACTGAATCTGACCTCAATCGAATCGTGAGAGATGGGAAGAAGAAGCGTCCGTCGCCGCCGCCGGGGATGGACTCAATCGGCCGAAGATGTTAGGAGAGGACGGGAAGGATAAGATCTAACTTCTAATCGGGGAGACGAGGGAAGCTTCGGCCGGCACCGGTGAGGTCGCCGGCGCCGCTGCTCCTTTCTTCCGGTCGGCGTGGAGCAGAGCAGAGCAGAGCTGCCAAGTTTTTGTTTTTGAGCAGCCAAGTGATGGAGAGTAGTCAGTGCAGTAGAAGCCCAGCCCAGCCCGGCCCAGATACTATGGCCCAACAATTTCTGAGTACATGCTCAAAATTGTACTCTTGGTACTAGAAAAAAAACCTTCCCGTCTGAGATGTTGGTTCAGTTGTACGGCATTGTCTTGTAAATTTCGAAGTGCAAAGCTTACTCTGTGTATTGGGAAAGCCTTACGATATTGGAAGAACTGCCCTCGGCTTTAAAAATCCGTTAACATTCATACACTTACCGTGTAAAATTGTAAGGTGCCAGGTGCATCTAGAAGGGAAAACTAAGGGATTTGCTCTATTCCAGTCGACTGTTTTTCCTTTTCCCGTCGGTCATTTTTCTAGCCGTCCGTTCTGTGTCAAGATTCGTGCTCGTCTTTTGTCCTGCTCTGCGCTGCGTTCGCGGGTAGAGTCTCGTGACAGGTTTTGGATCATGTTCGGGCCCGGCCCGTTTTCTCTTTTGTCTTAATTTCCCGTCTGTGGCCCGTAGAGATTAGCTTTTAGTTTGAATTTCCTTCTGTTTATTCCCAGGCCGCGTGGCTGTTCGCTAGAAGAGAGAGAGAGAGAATTGGTGGAATAGAGCTTTCTAGCTTACTCGAGGGGCGACGGGAAATGGCGGAAATCCGCGACGGCGAAGGAGGGCGGAGGCGTCGCCGGAGGCGGTTCAGGTGATTCCGTCCGTCATCTCTTATCCGCCACAGTTTGTGTGCGCTATCTCGCATCCGTCGCTTTGTTCTACCTCGCTTAGTCGCTGGAGTTTGATTTTGTCGGCGGCGTGTTTTGAAGTAGATGTTTCGTGGTTTTAGGGTTAGTTGAGGTCTGCATCATCTCTGTTATGTTCTCATCGGAGTCAGCTACGTCATCTCCCTTACTTGTTGAGCGTGGTGACGAATTTTGTAGGATTCCCCTTACTTGTTGGGCGTGTTTTGAAGTAGATGTCTCATGGTTTTTAGGGTTAGTCGAGGTCTGCATCATATATGTTTTGTTCTCATCGGAGTCAGCTACGCCGTCTCCCTTACTAGTTGAGCGTGTTGACGAATTTATTAGGATTTCCATTTTTTGGTCGTGTCTGAATCGGCCCGGATCTGCCGTGTCTCGATTCTTAGGGTGCTGTTGGTACGCGCATGCTTAGGGTTCGGGTGGATTAACATATCGTATTTGTTGTTTTTTAGGTGCTGGATGGACTCCATCCTGTGTGTTAGCTTAGCATCAGTTCATCATTCATTTTCTGAATTTCATATGTTATTGGATAGTGTAGTACGTTGTATGTTTTGGAGAGGTTAAGTTAGTTTTTGATTTGGGGTGATGCGTTTTTTGTTCATCCCATCACCTAGAGGTTTTAGTTGATCAATTAGTAGTATACTTGTAGTTGGAATTCAGACTGTATGTGCCTTTGTTTTTGTACATTTGTTTCTGTTCTATTTTGTTGATTTGTATAGTAGTATCCTTGTGTTTGAGCTTGACTTTGGTGATTTTTTGGCAGCATTTAATTCATATATAGATGCTTGGTGTGGGGAGTTGGTTGTTTATTAGTATCGGTTGTTTTAAAATCTGAGTAATTGCAACACTTCTGTCTTTGATTGTAATCCTACGTCTTTTCGGTTGTGCAGATTTCAGCGTTTACCCACTGATTATGGGTATGATGATGAAGAGCACAATGAAGGTTTCAGCCTACCCGGTCACAATGATGTGTGTTTGTCACTTAGCTTTTTTTTTTGTGTTAAACATTACGCCGTTATGCTTTTCTAATTGGTTTTGCTTGTTTCAGGATACATCACATGGAAGAAGAAACACGACTCTAGATGATGCTTTGTTTGGTTTCTTCATGAAGCAGGTGTGCTTATGCTCCATCGCTTGTGCAGGCCCCCGTCAATTCCTTGTTTCTGTCCACACATGTTGCAGTTTTGTCTTGGTGTTTGGTTGTAGTTTAACAACTTATTTTTTTTGTTGGCTGCAGTCTCTGAATAGCATGAAAAGGAATTACTCTGATTTTTGCCAGGATACGTTGGTGAACAATGAGGTTAGCTGTTCTTTTCTTTTTTTTCTCCTTTGTCAGTTGTTTTTTTGTTATGTTCATTCGTGCTTTGGATTATCTATATCTTACATTTTTTCAACTCATTTCTTTGCAGTCTAAGAAGATCAAATTAGATGGTGTTGACAAGAGTGCATTTAGCAGATTTGGCTTGAAGTACTTTTTGCATGTTCTGAAGAAGTTGACCCCTGAACAAAGAGATATTATCCAGAAGTTTGGGTTTGGGTGTTTGCTGTTGTTTGATTGTCCGGATCTTCCTTCGGATTTCTGTAGGTGGGTTGTAGATTGTGTTGACCCAGTATGCTCTCATATCACTGTTTGCGGGAAGCCTATCAGTATATCCAAGGACACGTTTTGCATTGTTCTAGGCTTGCCTATAGGAGGGCTGGAGGTTCCATCCGACTATGAGGATAGCATGGCTTTTATCCTGTCACTTTTCAAGTTGCCAGAGTTGCCTCACATAACATTCTTCGGCAACAAGCTCATTAGTCTGGATCCGTTAGGCGAGCTTGAGGTTTTCGTGTCTTTTATGTCGGTGGCCATATCTTGCTTTCTCTGCCCTGACTTGAGTTATCCTGTCAACATCAAGTACCTTTCAGTTCTAAAGGATCCTGCTGCTGCTAGAGGTTATGACTTCAGCCAGCTTGTCTATTCTCACTGTCTCAATGGCTTGAATGAGTTCAGATTGTTTGCTAAATCAAAAGGTAGAAGGATGAAGTCTCCTGTATGTTGCATCTATGTTCCAGTGGTATGTGAGCATTCTGCCTCTTTGGTCGAATGTCTATACCTTTTTTTGGTTATCTTTTTGATTGTGTTACTACTTTTTGCTCTATATCTTCATATTTATGCCTCATCTCTTTTTCTGCCAGGTCCATTATCTTGATTGTTTGGACTTTGGCATAAAGAATGTCTGTCACACTACTCCCAGGGTTTTGGTGTGGAAGGGAGATATGATTCATTGTTTCTCTGAACTTGATCGAAAAAGTCGACATCAGTTTGGGAAGAAGACTCTTATAGAAAGGGAAATTAGGACTGCTGGTCACCACCCCAGTGTAGGTTTTCCTTCTTTTTTGTTGTACATGTATGTTCTTAGTTGGAGTGGGTATTATGGAACTCGATTTATATTTTCCTTTCAGCTATATATTTACCCTATTTTATATCTTTTTTTTCCTGCAGGTTTCGGTTCTTCTCAAGGAAATGGATCTTGTAGAGTCTCTCCTGTGTTGACTCCATTGTCTCATGCTTCAGGATCAAAGTGAGAGAAGATTTTGATAGCTCGTTGCAGCCTGATGTATGTTTTATTAATTTTGTTACCTCAGTTTGGAGGCTTTTTTTATTGTTGAGTCTCTTCACTCTAGTGCCATCTTCAATATTCTTTGTGTGATGTAGGTAATAGATGGTATCATCAGTATTGGTGATAAATTTCTGTCAACTAAGTCTTCAAGCAGTAAAAGGATGTTGGAAGTCTTAGTTCAAAATGTTCTTGATTTTCTTGGCAAGTCCAGCATCATGCACGATAATGTAGTAGCCAACCAGAGGAATCTGATCGAAGCATTGATAAGCAGCCACACTTCATTGTATGATCAGTCTCAACTAGTTTTTGCACTATGTTCACCAGTTTTGATTTTTTGTAAATATGAGTCTGATAAAATCTCCCATTGTTTTTGTGTCTACTCTTGCAGGTCACAGACAACAATGTGAAGCGCGCAACTTTTAGAGTTGAGTCCGAAGAGCTTCAGCAGAAGTTTTGCCCCACTACCCAGGAAGCTGATAAACCAAGCGGGTCTGGAGTTAAGAGAACTCCTGACCCAGGTATTTATACTTTCTTCTTTTTTGCTAAGATGTTTCTCTGAAAATGCACTCTATTTCTCGTGCTTGCTGTTTTTCAGTTATATCATTGATCCCTTTTTTTTCTTTTTTATCCCCACGCAGTCACCCCAGAGTGTGTGATAACCAAAATTGTGGAGGGTCAAACTCATCCGACAGGTATCTAGTTTTTGCTTGCATTTATGGCATGTTTTTCTCTTTTGTGGTTTATATTTGGTCCGTCTTAACATTATCAGTACTTTTCCACCTGCCCCTGCAATGCCCCTGCTATGGAAGGTGAAGTCTAGGAATTGCCAAATGATGTCAGAAGAAGATGAACAAAACATTTTAAATCGCAGGTCTATTTCAGCTACAGGGAAAGGAACAATTCATGTGGTAGATGTGCCGGACTCCCCAGCCATGAAGGTTAGTTGTCCTGTCTTTTTTTACCATGAAGGTTAGTTGTGCTTTTTCAGTTTTGATTATGTTTGTGTTCTAACTTCGAGCTTTTTCTTTCTGAATCTGTTTTCATGTTCTATATCCACATGCTGAAATCTTCAAGTTAAATCGGCTTCAAGCTATTCAGAAATATGGATAAAAAATAGCTCCAATCAAGATTGCTGATTTTTCACCCAAGCCAATAGTGGTAAGTATGATCTTCATATCTTTTTTTCGACCCTCTCACACTGAGTTGTTATTTTTCATCAGTTTTATTTTGTTTCCCCTTTTCATGTAGAATGCGACAGATGGTGGTATTCATCTAGTTGGCTCTAATCAGTTTCAGAGGAGGTGTTCTGAGATGTCAAAGGAGGCAGACATTACCTACAACAACTTGTTGATGCCCAATCAGTCCAATCAGCAGGATGTGAATGGTGCGTCGACTTCCCATGATAATGTTCATGGTGCTCATGCTGAAGCAGTTACCAATGATGCTCAGAATGTCCCAAAACGCCGACTGCAGGGAAGTACATGTTTGTTAATTGGCTTAGGACTGGGTAGACCCCTCCTTTGCAGTCTAATCCCAGATTTCCTATATCTGATGAGGATATCATTCATTATTCTGCAATCGTTGAGCTATCACACAACTCTATTGGAAGGTATGACCATCTGTTCTTCTCACTTTGTTTTCGTCATGTTTTTTTACATTATGTTTGTTGATGTCGTTGAAAGCTATATGTTGCCCTTGTACGTGCTATTCTTCATATATTTTTTATTACTATGCGCCGTGTGGGTGGGTGTTAATTCATTTGTGTTTTCTGTAGGGATTCTGGTATTGAGTACCCAAAAGTTCACTGCAGCTACAAGTCTCTGGGTGAGTCGTTGATGCCTAATGGTGAGGTAGACAATTTCATAATCCCTTGTATCTGTCGTGTGTTCTTTGAAGAACGACACCCATCAAAATCTGGGAGGCATTACTTCTTTCCTAATATCGGGGTTTGTACCATTTTATCCATCTTTTTTTAAGTTTTAGCACTTTTGTTCATTTGTACTGATGTTTTATCTTTGTTCTTTACTTGGTCACATATGCCTTTTTCCTCAATTTTCTCTCTCGTAATCTAGGATGCCATTCTAAAATATAATGGGGAGCAGCAAGAGTCCACTGTTCCAGTATTTTTTGAAGGTGCAGCGAGTGCAAGTAAGGGGCGAAAATTAGGCCACAGAGACAACAAGGTAACTGCTTTTATTTTTTTGTTGATACCTGAACATGTTGTTTTGTTATTACATCGTAGCATTTTTTCACCCTCCTTGATTTTTATCAATCGTTTAGTTTTACGTGTTCTTTCTGTTCTTTATCTTTTTGTAGTTGTTCTTCCCTATTGTGAATACTGGTCATTGGATTGCTTTCGTCGTTGATTTCGAAGAAAAACTCTTTGCATTCTTGGACTCATGGTATGATGAGAATTCAGAATGGCACTTACCAATAAAGACTCGTATGGTTAGTGTTTTGTTTTTGCATCTTTACTTTATTTTTAATTCACACTAAGTTATCTCTGAAATCGGTTTCATTTTTCTTTGATTTTTCAAATAGACAACTTTGTACATTTGTGGGAGTTGATCATCGGCCAGAATCACAACTTCCATGAGTTTCAATCAGTGTATCCTGCAGTTCCCAAGCAAAAGCCTGGGTAAGAATCTCAACCTTAGTTACAACTAATAATGTACAAGCGCACAGCTCATAATGCAACATCTCGTTGTGATCAAACCTGTAGCTTTGTGTTTTTAATTCCATGTGTTGTTGTAACTAGGAAAGATTGCGGAGTGTTCATGATAAAATTAATGGAGACTTGGAGGGCTGATGTCGACACTCGAAGCCTTTTCTCTTATCAGGATGTACTCAATATAAGAATCTTGCACGCAAACAAGCTATATTTCTACTCGAAGAACCAAGTTGATCTGAGATTGGTTACTGAGTTTTATGCCTTGGTAATTGTCTATTTTTGTAGCTTTTTAGTGGTATCTTTTTCCATCCATTTTTTTGTCATGAGCAAGTTCAGGCATACTGAAGCTTTTTACTCACCCTTTTTTTTGTTTGTTGTTTTTATTCACTCACCCTTTTTTTTTTTGGTTTGTTGTTTTTATTCACAGGGTGAATATGATCGCTGTCGCAGCCAAGGTGGAAGAAGTTTGTGATTCACTCCAAATGTTTCTTTTGGAGTGCTACTCACACACGGCGAATGATTGATCTTTTTTGTTTTTTTCTTTTGCCCTTTGTTAGCACCTTTTTATACTTGAACAATTTTTGGTGGCAAGCCTTGTTTGCACGAAGAGGTTGAACTCGCATGACAGTGTCTGTAGTTTTTTGTCATGGTGTGATACAAACACTTTGCACTACCTTTTTTTTTGAAAGCTAAGGAGAATACTTGTTATGCGTCTACCCTTAATGAAATAGCATCAACTATAATTTTCATTTTTTTGTTTATTTTGCTTGGTTATACATATGTCTCTCTGAAAATTTTCCAAAAGTAAAAGCGTAGAGTGTTCGGTTCTAAACTATTTTTTTCACACGCCTTAATTTAGCCATATGAACAGAGTTCTACAACCAGGATTTGTGAAAGCAGCATTTTTCCCAGTTGTGTCAGATTGTTTTGCATAAAATAAATCCTTATTTCCCTATTTTTTTGAATAATCAGACTATCAGATTTACAAGCAGTATTCTAAATAGCATATTCAGAGCTACAAGCATTACTAAGAGATATAACAAATAAATTCCATCCATGCTTCTCCAAGATTTTGGGTCTGTTTTCTGCAGTAGGTTATGTTTCAGCTTTGCAGTCCCGGCATCTCTACTGGACCTTGCACGGGCACGGGTGCATGCGTGGTATTGTCTTGTTGATTCTTGTTGTTTCCTTTTTGGTTCTTCTTTGCCAACGGTGGTCTTTTTGCTTGAGTCTTGGCTTTGGGTGGTGCTGCGGAGGCATTATCTGCGTTTCTTGTGCCTGGTCATCAATTATATATGGTGTCAGCATATTTGTTTTATTTCTTCAATAAATGAATTTTGTTTTTGTAAGTGATCAGTTCATATTTTTTTGATAAAAGTTCACACTCACCTGGAACATCCATCTTCCTTTTACGAGTCCTCCTAGTGGGTGGATGGTTGTACTCCTTGTCTCGGTTGGGGCATTTTCTTATAGTGTGGCCGTATTCCCTGAAGTGGCTGCATTTGTAAAATCTCCCTGCTTTTATAGCTTCAACGATGGTCATCAACCGTGGCCTTCCTTTTGTGTGTGCATCATCTGGGTCTAGCAGTTCTATCGTTGAGTTATTTCCATCTGCATTTGATGAGTTTGCGAAGTTTGCTATTGTTCGGGTTTCAGTGTCTTGCTTTTTCATTTCTGCTTCAAGCTCCTTGTCAATTTCTTCCAGCCCTTGTCAACCCTGTCCATTTCTCCTTGCAAGTACTCGTACTTTCTTTGATGCGTTGCTCCTTTGGAAGCTGTTGTCACCATCCTACGTGCAAGCAGATTGTACCGGAGTGTATCATTGTCAGCTAGTTTTGTTGGCACAGGTAATGGATTCAGCTTCTTATACTTTTTGCACCATCTGTCAATGATGTATTTTCTCTGGTATTTGATTTATGTCCAGGTGCGGCATTATCTTCAGTATGTCAGAGGATACTAACCCATCTTTTTCAAACTTGCAGCATATGCAGTGATACTCTTCTTTCTCCAAGTCAACTTGGACCACATAGTTCCTTGGTCTGTGCTCCTTGATTGGATAATTTGGTGCTTGAAATACCAGGTACAGCTTCCCTGGCTCCTCTTCTTTAACCCGAGTCTTGTGACATCAGTTAGGACTCTCTGAAATCTCCTGAATATAGATAGGTTGTACAAATCATGCACTTGCATCTTGAAGCAGTACTTAGTTTTGAACTTTTTGGGTGGCACTTTCTTGTGTATTGCATTGTGGTCACTCTCATTCTCCCTGGCATGAATCGTGTCCATGATTCTTTGATATCTGATACGTCTCCAACGTATCTATAATTTCTTATGTTCCATGCTAGTTTTATGACAATACCTACATGTTTTATTCACACTTTAATATGTTTTTATGCATTTTCTGGAACTAACCTATTAACAAGATGCCGAAGCGCCAGTTCCTGTTTTCTGCTGTTTTTGTTTCTAGAAAAGTACTTCTGCAAATATTCTCGGAATCGGACGAAACAAAAGCCCAATATCTTATTTTCCCCGGAGTGTTCCAGAAGTCCGAAGAGGAGTCGAGGACGGGCAGCAGGGGGGCCACACCATAGCCCGCGCGGCGGGCCCCTCTGCCGCGCCGCCACGTGGTGTGGTGGCCCCCCTCGGCCACCGACGCTGCCCCTTCGCCTATTTAATCCTTCGTCCCCGAAAACCCTAGTACCGAGAGCCAATTTTCCAGAACAGATACAGAGACGCCGCCGCCGTCGACCCTAACTCGGGGGGTTCAGAAGTTCTCCTCCGGCACCCTGCCGGAGAGGGGAATCATCACCGGAGGGCTCTACATCACCATGCCCGCCTCCGGACTGATGCGTGAGTAGTTCATCTTTGGACTACGGGTCCATAGCAGTAGCTAGATGGTTGTCTTCTCCACTTGTACTTCCATGTTTAGATCTTGTGAGCTGCCTATCATGATCAAGATCATCTTTATGTAATGCTACATGTTGTGTTTGCTGGGATCCGATGAATATTGAATACTATGTCAAGTTGATTATAGATCTATCTTATATGTGTTGTTTATGATCTTGCATGCTCTCCGTTGCTAGTAGAGGCTCTGGCCAAGTTGATACTTGTAACTCCAAGAGGGGTATTTATGCTAGATAGTGGGTTCATGCCTCCATTGAATCTGGGACAGTGACAGAAAGTTCTAAGGTTGTGGATGTGCTGTTGCCACTAGGGATAACCTAATGATGCTTTGTCTAAGGATATTTGTATTGTTTACATTACGCACAGTACTTAATGCAATTGTCTGTTGCTTGCAACTTAATACTGGAAGGGGTGCGGACGCTAACCCGAAGGTGGACTTTTTAGGCATAGATGCATGCTGGATGGCGGTCTATGTATTTTGTCGTAATGCCCTAAGTAAATCTCATAGTAGTCATCATGATATGTATGTGCATTGTTATGCCTTCTCTATTTGTCAATTGCCCAGCTGTAATTTGTTTACCCAGCGTGTTATTTATCTTATTGGAGAGACACCACTAGTGAACTGTGGACCCCGGTCCATTCTTTTACATCTGAAATACAACCTACTGCAATCATTGTTCTCTTTCATTCTCTGCAAACAAACATCATTTTCCACACCATACGTTTAACTCTTTGTTTTCAGCAAGCCGGTGAGATTGACAACCTCACTGTTAAGTTGGGGCAAAGTGATTTGATTGTGTTGTGCAGGTTCCACGTTGGCACCGGAGTCCCTGGTGTTGCGCCGCATTACATTCCTGCACCAACAACCTTCGTAGCTTCGAGATTTCCTACTGGTTCGATTAAACCTTGGTTTCTTACTGAGGGAAAACTTGCTGCTGTGCTCATCATACCTTCCTCTTGGGTTCCCAACTGACGTGTGACTTTACGCGCATCAAGCACATTTTCTGGCGCCGTTGCCGGGGATTTCTAGTTGCTGCTGCAAGGGGAGTCTCTCACATCCAATCTCTTTATTTTGTTTATTGTCTTGCTTTATTTTATTTTCTGTCTTGTTTGCTATATATCAAAAACACAAAAAAATTAGTTACTTGTTTGCTTTATTTATTTCGGTTTCTTTATATCAAAAACACAAAAAAATTAGTTACTTGTTTTATTTTGTTTAATTCGGTTTTGCCTTGTTTATTTTTATTATTGCTAAAATGAGTACTCCTGAGAACACTAAGTTGTGTGACTTTACTAGCACCAATAATAATGATTTCATATGCATTCCTATTGCTGTAGATCATAATGGTTTTGATTTTGATAATTGTAATATTTCTGAAGTTATTAAGTTCTTGCAAAAACTTGCTAGAAGTCCCAATGCTAGTGCTATTAATTTGGCCTTTACAAAACATATCACAAATGCTCTCATTAAAGCTAGGGAAGATGAATTAAAACTTGAAGCTTCTATCCCTAGGAAGTTAGAAGATGGTTGGGAGCCCATCATTAAAATGAAGGTCAATGATTTTGATTGTAATGCTTTATGTGATCTTGGTGCAAGTATTTCTGTTATGCCTAAGAAACTTTATGATATGCTTGACTTGCCACCTTTGGAATGCTGTTATTTGGATGTTAATCTTGCTGATAATTCTATAAAGAAACCTTTGGGGAGGATTGACAATGTTCACATTACGGTTAACAATAACCTTGTCCCCGTTGATTTTGTTGTTTTGGATATTGAATGCAATCCTTCTTGTCCTATTGTTTTGGGAAGACCCTTTCTTCGAACCGTTGGTGCTATTATTGATATGAAAGAAGGAAATATTAGATATCAATTTCCTCTTAAGAAAGGTATGGAACACTTCCCTAGAAAGAGAATGAAGATGCCTTTTGATTCTATTATTAGAACAAATTATGATGTTGATGCTTCTTCTCTTGATGTTACTTGATTTTCACTTTCTGCGCCTAGCTGAAAGGCGTTAAAGAAAAGCGCTTATGGGAGACAACCCATTGTTTTATTTCTGCAATTTTTGTTTTATATTTGAGTCAAGGTTTTGCTGCTACTGTAGCAACACCTTTGTATCTTTATTTTCTTGCATTGTTGTGCCAAGTAAAGTCTTTGATAAGAAAGTTGATACTAGATTTGGATTTCTGCGCAGAAACAGATTTGTTAGCTGTCACGGTTTTGAGCTTTTCTCTCTGTAGAAAATTCGAAAAATCCTGAAAAAATTCATGAGTAATCCTCAGATATGTACGCAACTTTCATTCAACTGGAGCTTTTCCATCTGAGCATGTTAAGTGCCTCGAAAAATTCGTCTTTACGGACTGTTCTGTTTTTGACAGATTCTGCCTTTTATTTCGCATTGCCTCTTTTACTGTGTTTGAGTGGATTTCTTTGCTCCATTAAATTTCAGTAGCCTTGGGTAATGTCCAGAAGTGTTGGGAATGATTGTGTCCTTGCTGAACATGTGAATTTTTGATATGCACTAACCCTCTAATGAGATTGCTTTGAGTTTGGTGTGAAGGAAGTTTTCAAGGATCAAGAGAGGAGGATGATATAATATGATCAAGAAGAGTGAAAAGTCAAAGCTTGGGGATGCCCCCGTGGTTCATCCCCACATATTTCAAGAAGACTCAAGCGTCTAAGCTTGGGGATGCCCAAGGCATCCCCTTCTTCATCAACAAATTATCAGGTCACCTCTAGTGAAACTATATTTTAATTCCGTCACATCTTATGTGCTTTACTTGGAGCGTCCGTGTGCTTTTATTTTTGTTTTGTTATTTTAGTTTTCTGAATAAAATCGGATCCCAGCTTGCTTGTGTTGGAGAGAGACACGCTCCGCTTTTTCATGTGAACACTTGTTCTTCGTTTTACTTTTTAGTATTCATGGCGAAAGCTGAAAGCCGCAGCATTTACTTATTGATCATTTGGTTGGAAACAGAAAATGCTTCATGTGGTAGTTGGTATATTGTTTTGAATAATTTGATGCTTGGCAATTGTTTTGAGCTCTCAAGTAGATCATGTTTAAGCTCTTGCATCATGTAGTTTAAGCCTATTAGTGGAAACTACCGTAGAGCTTGTTGAAAATTGGTTTGCATGATTGGTCTCTCTAAGGTCTAGATATTTTCTGGTAAAAGTGTTTGAGCAACAAGGATGACAGTGTAGAGTCTTATAATGCTTGCAATACGTTCTTATGTAAGTCTTGCTGTCCGGTTTATACTTGTGTTTGCTTCAAACAACCTTGCTAGCCAAAGCCTTGTACTGAGAGGGAATGCTTCTCGTGCATCCAAAACCTTGAGCCAAAACCCGTGCCATTTGTGTCCACCATAACTACCTATTATGTGGTATTTTTCTGCCATTCCAAGTAAATACTTCATGTGCTACCTTTAAACAATTCAAAAGCTACTATCTCTTATTTGTGTCAATGTTTTATAGCTCATGAGGAAGTATGTGGTGTTTTTATCTTTCAATCTTGTCATTTACTCCGGACAGACTTTCACCAATGGACTAGTGGCATATACATCCGCTTATCCAATAATTTTGCAAAAAGAGCTGGCAACGGGGTGCCCAGCCCCAATTAATCAACTTTCATTAATAATTCTCTTCACATGTTTTGCCCTGATTTATCAGTAAGCAACTTAATTTTGCAATAGACACTCCTCCATGGTATGTGAAATGTTGGAAGGCACCCGAGGATTCGGTTAGCCATGGCTTGTGAAAGCAAAAGGTTGGGAGGAGTGTCATCTATAAATATCACTAAAATACATGTGTAAACAAAAGAGAAGAGGGATGATCTACCTTGCTGGTAGAGATAACGTCCTTCATGGGAGCCGCTCTTGAAAGTCTGGTTGACAAGGGGGTTAGAGTGCCCACTACCATTCGTTGACAACAACAAACACCTCTCAAAACTTTATTTTTATGCTCTCTATATGATTTCAAAAACTTGAAAAGCTCTAGCACATGATTTAATCCCTGCTTCCCTCTGCGAAGGGCCTATCTTTTACTTTATGTTGAGTCAGTTTACCTACTTCTTTCTATCTTAGAAGCAAACACTTGTGTCAACTGTGTGCATTGATTCTTACATGCTTGCTTATTGCACTTATTATATTACTTTGTGTTGACAATTATCCATGAGATATGCATGTTGAAAGTTGAAAGCAATTGCTGAAACTTAAATCCTCCTTTGTGTTGCTTCAAAACCTTTTATTTAGAATCTATTGCTTTTTGAGTTAACTCTTATGCAAGACTTTTTGATACTTGTCTTGAAAGTACTATTCATGAAAAGTTTTGCTATATGATTCAGTTGTTTAGTCATTATCTATTTTGTTAGCAAACTATAGATCATTGCTTTGGATCACTTCATTCATCTCATATGCTTTACAATAGTGTTGATCAAGATTATGTTGGTAGCATGTCACTTCAGAAATTATTCTTTTTATCGTTTACCTACTCGAGGGCGAGTAGGAACTAAGCTTGGGGATGCTTGATACGTCTCCAACGTATCTATAATTTCTTACGTTCCATGCTAGTTTTATGACAATACCTACATGTTTTATTCACACTTTATAATGTTTTTATGCATTTTCTGGAACTAACCTATTAACAAGATGCCGAAGCGCCAGTTCCTGTTTTCTGCTGTTTTTGTTTCCAGAAAAGTACTTCTGCAAATATTCTCGGAATCGGACGAAACAAAAGCCCAATATCTTATTTTCCCCGGAGTGTTCCAGAAGTCCGAAGAGGAGTCGAGGACGGGCAGCAGGGGGGCCACACCATAGCCCGGCGCGGCGGGCCCCTCTGCCGCGCCGCCACGTGGTGTGGTGGCCCCCCTCGGCCACCGACGCTGCCCCTTCGCCTATTTATTCCTTCGTCCCCGAAAACCCTAGTACCGAGAGCCAATTTTCCAGAACAGATACAGAGACGCCGCCGCCGTCGACCCTAACTCGGGGGGTTCAGAAGTTCTCCTCCGGCACCCTGCCGGAGAGGGGAATCATCACCGGAGGGCTCTACATCACCATGCCCGCCTCCGGACTGATGCGTGAGTAGTTCATCTTTGGACTACGGGTCCATAGCAGTAGCTAGATGGTTGTCTTCTCCACTTGTACTTCCATGTTTAGATCTTGTGAGCTGCCTATCATGATCAAGATCATCTTTATGTAATGCTACATGTTGTGTTTGCTGGGATCCGATGAATATTGAATACTATGTCAAGTTGATTATAGATCTATCTTATATGTGTTGTTTATGATCTTGCATGCTCTCCGTTGCTAGTAGAGGCTCTGGCCAAGTTGATACTTGTAACTCCAAGAGGGGGTATTTATGCTAGATAGTGGGTTCATGCCTCCATTGAATCTGGGACAGTGACAGAAAGTTCTAAGGTTGTGGATGTGCTGTTGCCACTAGGGATAACCTAATGATGCTTTGTCTAAGGATATTTGTATTGTTTACATTACGCACAGTACTTAATGCAATTGTCTGTTGCTTGCAACTTAATACTGGAAGGGGTGCGGATGCTAACCCGAAGGTGGACTTTTTAGGCATAGATGCATGCTGGATGGCGGTCTATGTATTTTGTCGTAATGCCCTAAGTAAATCTCATAGTAGTCATCATGATATGTATGTGCATTGTTATGCCTTCTCTATTTGTCAATTGCCCAGCTGTAATTTGTTTACCCAGCATGTTATTTATCTTATTGGAGAGACACCACTAGTGAACTGTGGACCCCGGTCCATTCTTTTACATCTGAAATACAACCTACTGCAATCATTGTTCTCTTTCATTCTCTGCAAACAAACATCATTTTCCACACCATACGTTTAACTCTTTGTTTTCAGCAAGCCGGTGAGATTGACAACCTCACTGTTAAGTTGGGGCAAAGTGATTTGATTGTGTTGTGCAGGTTCCACGTTGGCACCGGAGTCCCTGGTGTTGCGCCGCACTACATTCCTGCACCAACAACCTTCGTAGCTTCGAGATTTCCTACTGGTTCGATTAAACCTTGGTTTCTTACTGAGGGAAAACTTGCTGCTGTGCTCATCATACCTTCCTCTTGGGGTTCCCAACTGACGTGTGACTTTACGCGCATCAATATCCCCATAGGAAACTTATCATGCTATATTGTGCTCCGACACCTTTTTTGAACAGTGAGTTTGTTCCTTCACTCCTTGCTGTTGTCTGCAAAAAATGGGAAGAAATCCTTCTTGAAATAAACTGGCACCCACCTTTTTCTGCTCTTCCATATTGTTTGGAAATATTCAATGTGTCCCACATCATAGTTTGCTATCATTTGCTGCCACAATGTCTCAAACTCTTGCTCTGTTAGAGAGTTATTAACTATGTCTTGAAACTCTTCAAATAAACTCTCATTCACTTGCATTGTCCTGCCTGCTTTCTATTCTACTTTACTCTTCACATGATACAAACAAGATTTGTGAACCGTGTGTGGAAACACCTCACTTATTGCAACCTGCATTCCTCGGTTTTGGTCTGTAATTATTGTTTGAGGGTGTTTCCCACCCATAGCATAAATGAATTCTCTGAAGACCCACTTGAATGCATCAGCCCCCTCATTGACAATTAGAGCACAAGCAAATAGGTAGGTGTGTCCATGTGGGGAGACACCAACTATTGGAGCAAACGGAAGGTTATATTTGTTCGTCAGAAATGTTGTGTCAAAACTAATGCAGTCCCCACAAATTTCATAGAAGCTTTTTGATTTTCCATCTGCCTAGAAAATGCTCTTCACCTTGTTATTTTTATCCACCTGAAATGAATAATAGAAGCTCTCGTTTTCAGCTCACTTCTTTTTGAAATACTCTGTAACTTGCATCACATCGATGTTCTTGAGTTCCCTGTTAATTGTTGTTCCATAGTTGCTCACCTTTTTCCTGTTGTATGGTGTGTTTTCTGGCCCCCCTCTCAAATACGATAGCACTGATACAATTTTGCTTGTTGTTATGTTAGCTTGTCTCAGCGATCTTATCATTGCCTTTTCCTCATTTGTCATGTAGATATGGGACCTGAAGAACCTGCTTTGTGGGCTTAAAGCATGATTATGGTTGAGACAGAGGTTTGTGATGCGCCAAGTACCTTCTTTCTCACTTATTATCATCTCAACCTTGCATCCAGTCCTGTCAATAACAGTAGTTTGCCTTTGTACTTCCACATCTTCTTTTTCTTTTGGTGGGGTCCTAGAATGCTTGTTGCATTTCATCGTAACTCTGATCACCTCCCGGTTTCTCTTCTTGCTTGTCGTCCTTGCAGCTGACACTATAGACACAGAGAAACCAACTGCAATAGCATAATTGTTGAAGAAGATTGAGCTTTCTCTCTTGTTTCAAATTGCATCCCAACTTCTGGTATCTGCTCTTTGTCTATTGGGTAGTCATTCAGACCTTGGGAGTTTGATTCTTCATTTTCCAGGAAGATCTCCACATCTTCTTCACATATATCTCTTTCTTTTTCTGCACCTTCTGTTCTTGGGGTGGTGACTTGGTCTGAACCATCATCAATTACTGTTTGTTGTGTTTCCCCACCATTGTGCTCAGTATTGCTTGCAGTAGTCATCTGTTTTTATAAGATACAACACATTTTTCATGTTCAGTTTTGATTCATGTATCTTGTTATTTTTTGTTTGAAGCGATGTGAGAAGTATACCTCGTCAAGCTCTATGTTCTGAAACAAATTTTCTGCCCATGGGTCATCATCCCAAGTTATGTGTCGTCCGCTTCTACTTGGTGTTGCCTGTAAGTACTCATTCCCCTGCATAAGAATAATGGTTAAATAATTTTGTTTGAAGAAGGGTCCTCGTCACAATTTTTTGTTGCTAATATATATATCATCACCTGTGTATAGTCTTTGCTTGGGTTGTTGTAGTTTCCAATCATTTCCTATATGAAGTTTGATTTTGAGGTATTCTCCTGCGCACGGTCTATCTGCATTTGCCAAATAGTTGTCAGTAAACCGAATTTTTTACTTTTTTTGATAGTTGATTGGGGTCTCTTTGTGTCACGTATTTTTATAAGTGAGGAGTTCTTCTTTTTGATCACCCATTTACTTGTACCTGTATTGAAGATAATGATTGTTGTGATGAATACATTGTGTCATATGTCCCGGTTAGTGATGTCTACGCACGCTTCTATTCTTGTAGACAGTGTTGGGCCTCCAAGTGCAGAGGTTTGTAGAACAGCAGCAAGTTTCCCTTAAGTGAATCACCTAAGGTTTATCGAACTCAGGGAGGTAGAGGTCAAAGATATCCCTCTCAAGCAACCCTGCAATTAACATAGAAGAAGTCTCTTGTGTCTCCAACACACCTAATACACTTGTCAGATGTATAGGTGCACTAGTTCGGCGAAGAGATATTAAAATGCAAGTGATATGGATGATTATAAATAGTAATTGCAATCTGAAATAAAAATGGCAGCAAGCAAACATGTAGCAGAACTGGTTGTAAACGGTGTTTCAATGCTTAGAAACAAGGCCTAGGGATCATACTTTCACTAGTGGACACTCTCAACAATAATAATATAATTGAATACATAGATATTTCTTCTTCACTATGCTACTCTGAATTATTCTGTCGTTGGATAACGAACACCAATCCACTGCGTAGGGCTATAACAGCACACCTTAAAGTCGCATTCCCATGTCTAGTTAACCCCACACTGTCAACTTGAGCGCCCTAGAAGGTACTAGACAAACACCGCAATTTCATAGAGACATCCAACGCAAATAATAACTCATGATAAGTATTCCTGTTATCTTTAGCCTAAGAGCCACACACGGGGCGCACACTGTCAACTTCGCACCGTGGGACAAAGGTGACTCCGGAGATTACATTAATAAAACCACTTGAGTAGCATAATCATAAGATAATGAAGAGTAACATCTATGGATTCAACTAGATTACAAAGCTCATGATCACATATAGATCACATCATGGGAGAGAGAGATAAACCATATAGCTACCGGTAGAGCCCTCAGCCCCGATGAAGAACTACTCCCTCCTCATCATAGGAGGCAGCAACAACGATGATGGACGCGGTGGTGTCGATGGAGATGGCTCTGGGGGCACTTCCCCGTCCCGGCGAGGTGCCGAAACAGAGACTTCTGTCCCCCAAATTAGGGTTTTGGATGGCGGCAGAGCTCTGGAACTTTTCTGGGAAAATCGTCGATTCTTCTGGGTTTTCACCGTGGAGGCAATATATAGTCCAAAGGGCATCGCGAGGAGGCGACCGAGGTGACGACACCACCCCTGGGCGCGGCCAAGGCCCAGCCGCGCCCAGGGGGCGTGTGGGGTTGTGGGCCTCCCCTGGACTTGTCCTTCTGGCTCCCGCAGTCTTCTAGCGTTTTAGAATTTCTGTAATTTTTTCAGATTTTTCTGAGCACTTTCATTTTTGGACATTTTCTGCAATGCACAGACATAATAAACAAAAACTGGCACTGTGGCATCTTGTTAATAGGTTAGTCCAATAAATGTCATAATATGATATAAAATGCATATAAAACATGTGCAATTGATATAAAACATGCATGGAACATCAAAAATTATAGATACGTTTGAGACGTATCAGTTAGCAAACCTGTGAACGTAAACTCCTTGTCTTGCATTATTTTAGAGTTATTTGTTAGTTTTACAGTACCATCATTTTACATTAAATTTGTTGCATGTAATATTATTTTAGAAATTACCTGGAAAAGCATATCATCGCATCTAAATGTGTCCATTTGTTCATGGCTGCCATTTGTATATCCATGACCATCATCCTGCAAAAATAAACATGCTTGAACAGTTTAGAATTTTAGTCTCTCTCTCTCTATCTTTTATTTTCATTATCTCTTTTTTCTCTATCTCAGCCTCTCTCTCTCTCGGTTAAGTCTCTCTCTCAATTATTTTTGTTCTATTTCTCTATCTCAGCCTCTCTCTCTCTCTCTCTCTCTCTCTCTCTCTCTCTCTCTCTCTCTTTCCAGTCTCTCTCTATTTATTAGTTTCAGTATCTGTTTTTCTCTATCTCTATTCTAGTTTCTATCTCAAATTCGGTTTAGTCTCTATCTTTATTTTTTATTTTCATTATCTCTATCTGTCAATTATATTATCTCTATTTCTCTCAATCTCTATTAGTGGCATTGTAACATCCCAAAATTACAATAAGCTTTATTATTCCAAAAATGAGGGCCAACAAAAACTTTTGTAGTATTATGTGTGTTGATTGTTTATTGATTTCTTGTTTGACATATGTTGTGCCGATTGTTATTTTCTTGTTGCATTGTTGCTTGTGTGAATTACTTACCCCAAAGTGGTTGAACAAATAAATTTCCGCAACACACCTCTTCATAAGGAACATTCAAAAAACTCTATTTCTTTGTTACATCTAAAATCTCAGAGACATCCATAATTCTTAACACATTACTTGAAAGCACATTGTCGACAAGGATTTCAGAAATCAAGATAAAAAGTGGGCTCAGGCTCTATGTCAAACAGGGAGCTGTAGCTCCTCGAAACTGACTCACATTCAAGCACACTTCCTCACATCAGGAGCTCTTTTCCCTCTGTCTCACTCCAGAACAGAGGAGGCACATGTGTGCCAGTTCTTGTGTGCTTCCCTTTGGAGCTAGCCGCTGGCACCATCCCCCTCTCTCTCACCCCTGCAAGAAAAGGACCATGCCAGGAGTGTTGGAGGTTCCTGCTGTCTTCTTCTCCATGGCGTTGCCTCCCTTCTCTCCCCCTGCCCTGATAAACTGCAGTGTCTTCACCATTCTATTACAACAAACTGAAATTCAAAAAGGAAAATTACAATTGTTTCCTAAACTAAAATGTCTTGCATTCCTTTTCTTCTTCCTCTTGATCTCTATTCCAACCTTGTTTACCTGCACACTAAATAAGAAAACAGGAACAAACATAAAATAGAGGTTAGTGTTACTCTCAGATTAGCAGAGAGGTGCACTGCTAATTGCATCATCGAGTTGTTTAGGCAACCTAGTGAGGTATCTGCTCTTAATCAGTATGTTTAACCTCAGTACAACATCCCAGGCTATAAAACCCACTTGGCAAGTGAAAAGAAATGAAAACGAATCTGAAGATAAGCTCCACCCCTTGATGCCAGTTCTCTGAACTAAGCCCGCAGAAGAGCTCACAGCACACAGACCTGTGCTATCAACATCACTGCAAGGGTCATGTGAAGAACCAGGAAAAATCACAAGCCACACAGCCCTGTTTCACCCACCACCATTGCATTCACTACTCAGCACAGCTACTTCACTCCCAGGAGGAGGATAAGAGCAAGAGACAGTCATAGCAAGCAAGGAGCAAGCTCATTTCTCTCTTTCAAGCATCAGTTCGAGTTCCTCTTCACCACAGAGCTCAGCTCATCACAAAACCACCATTCCCTTCACCATTTCACCACTGGATCCTTGCCTAAAGCAAGAGCAAGATGGAGTCGAAGCTCAAGGCCAACAAGGTGAACAAGATGGAGACCACAGGATCTGCTGATCAAGGAATCAAGAAAAGCCACAAGCAACATAACACACCATCACCACACCTGATAAGAGGTTGAATCTCTATTTCCTTAGCAAAATGAACTGCTAGATACACATGGAGTAGAGTGGTGTATTTTTTTCCCTCAGATAGGCATAGAGGTGCTATGCTATGTTCATCACAGGGAATTAAAATCACAAGCAAGCATCTGTTCTTATTAAATCATGGCCTCAGCCTGTGCATTGATACGTCTCCAACGTATCTATAATTTCTTACGTTCCATGCTAGTTTTATGACAATACCTACATGTTTTATTCACACTTTAATATGTTTTTATGCATTTTCTGGAACTAACCTATTAACAAGATGCCGAAGCGCCAGTTCCTGTTTTCTGCTGTTTTTGTTTCCAGAAAAGTACTTCTGCAAATATTCTCGGAATCGGACGAAACAAAAGCCCAATATCTTATTTTCCCCGGAGTGTTCCAGAAGTCCGAAGAGGAGTCGAGGACGGGCAGCAGGGGGGCCACACCATAGCCCGGCGCGGCGGGCCCCTCTGCCGCGCCGCCACGTGGTGTGGTGGCCCCCCTCGGCCACCGACGCTGCCCCTTCGCCTATTTATTCCTTCGTCCCCGAAAACCCTAGAACCGAGAGCCAATTTTCCAGAACAGATACAGAGACGCCGCCGCCGTCGACCCTAACTCGGGGGGTTCAGAAGTTCTCCTCCGGCACCCTGCCGGAGAGGGGAATCATCACGGAGGGCTCTACATCACCATGCCCGCCTCCGGACTGATGCGTGAGTAGTTCATCCTTGGACTACGGGTCCATAGCAGTAGCTAGATGGTTGTCTTCTCCACTTGTACTTCCATGTTTAGATCTTGTGAGCTGCCTATCATGATCAAGATCATCTTTATGTAATGCTACATGTTGTGTTTGCTGGGATCCGATGAATATTGAATACTATGTCAAGTTGATTATAGATCTATCTTATATGTGTTGTTTATGATCTTGCATGCTCTCCGTTGCTAGTAGAGGCTCTGGCCAAGTTGATACTTGTAACTCCAAGAGGGGGTATTTATGCTAGATAGTGGGTTCATGCCTCCATTGAATCTGGGACAGTGACAGAAAGTTCTAAGGTTGTGGATGTGCTGTTGCCACTAGGGATAACCTAATGATGCTTTGTCTAAGGATATTTGTATTGTTTACATTACGCACAGTACTTAATGCAATTGTCTGTTGCTTGCAACTTAATACTGGAAGGGGTGCGGATGCTAACCCGAAGGTGGACTTTTTAGGCATAGATGCATGCTGGATGGCGGTCTATGTATTTTGTCGTAATGCCCTAAGTAAATCTCATAGTAGTCATCATGATATGTATGTGCATTGTTATGCCTTCTCTATTTGTCAATTGCCCAGCTGTAATTTGTTTACCCAGCATGTTATTTATCTTATTGGAGAGACACCACTAGTGAACTGTGGACCCCGGTCCATTCTTTTACATCTGAAATACAACCTACTGCAATCATTGTTCTCTTTCATTCTCTGCAAACAAACATCATTTTCCACACCATACGTTTAACTCTTTGTTTTCAGCAAGCCGGTGAGATTGACAACCTCACTGTTAAGTTGGGGCAAAGTGATTTGATTGTGTTGTGCAGGTTCCACGTTGGCACCGGAGTCCCTGGTGTTGCGCCGCACTACATTCCTGCACCAACAACCTTCATAGCTTCGAGATTTCCTACTGGTTCGATTAAACCTTGGTTTCTTACTGAGGGAAAACTTGCTGCTGTGCTCATCATACCTTCCTCTTGGGGTTCCCAACTGACGTGTGACTTTACGCGCATCAAGCACATTTTCTGGCGCCGTTGCCGGGGATTTCTAGTTGCTGCTGCAAGGGGAGTCTCTCACATCCAATCTCTTTACTTTGTTTATTGTCTTGCTTTATTTTATTTTCTGTCTTGTTTGCTATATATCAAAAACACAAAAAAATTAGTTACTTGTTTTATTTTGTTTAATTCGGTTTTGCTTTGTTTATTTTATTATTGCTAAAATGAGTACTCCTGAGAACACTAAGTTGTGTGACTTTACTAGCACCAATAATAATGATTTCATATGCACTCCTATTGCTCCACCTGCTTCTACAGCAGAGTTTTATGAAATTAAACCTGCTTTACTAAATCTTGTTATGAGAGAGCAATTTTCTGGTGTTAGTACTGATGATGCTGCTGCCCATCTTAATAATTTTGTTGAACTTTGTGAAATGCAAAAGTATAAGGATATAGATGGGGATATTATAAAACTGAAATTGTTTCCTTTCTCCTTGAGAGGAAGAGCTAAAGATTGGTTGCTATCTTTGCCTAAAAATAGTATTAGCTCATGGACTAAATGTAAAGATGCTTTCATTGGAAAATATTATCCTCCTGCTAAAATTATATCTTTGAGAAGTAGCATTATGAATTTTAAGCAATTGGATAATGAACATGTTGCCCAAGCATGGGAGAGAATGAAATCTTTGGTAAAGAATTGCCCTACCCATGGACTGACTACTTGGATGATCATCCAAACCTTTTATGCAGGATTAAATTTTTCTTCAAGGAACCTATTGGATTCAGCTGCTGGAGGTACTTTTATGTCCATCACTTTGGGTGCAGCAACAAAGCTTCTTGATGATATGATGATCAACTACTCCGAATGGCATACTGAAAGGACTCCACAAGGTAAGAAGGTAAATTCTGTTGAAGAAACCTCTTCCTTGAGTGATAAGATTGATGTTATTATGTCTATGCTTGTTAATGGTAAATCTCATGTTGATCCTAATAATGTTCCTTTGGCTTCTTTGGTTGCTCAAGAAGAGCATGTTGATGTGAACTTCATTAAAAATAATAATTTCAACAACAATGCTTATAGGAATAATTTTGGTAACAACAACTATAGGCCATATCCTTCTAATAGTGGTAGTGGTTATGGTAATTCTTATGGTAATTCTTACAACAATAGTAGGAGTGTACCCTCTGATCTTGAAGTCATGCTTAAGGAATTTATTAATACACAAACTGCTTTTAACAAGTCTGTTGAGGAAAAGTTTGGTAAAATTGATGTTCTTGCTTCTAAGGTTGATAGTCTTGCTCTTGATGTTGATCTTTTAAAACTGAAAGTTATGCCTAATGAAGTTAAAGATACTAAGTCATTTGCTACAACAAATGCCATCCAAGTTAAAATTGACAACAATATTAGGATGTTGGCTGAATTGCATGCTAGGTGGGAAAGAGAAGAAAAACTTGCTAAAGAGAATAACATAGCTAAAGTTTGGACTATTACCACCACTAGTAATGTTAATGCTTCACATGTTGCTAAACCTCCTACTATCAATGGTAAAATAATTGGTGTTGGCAATGTTTCTACTTCTACTACTAAGCCTGCAAAATTGCCTGAAATTGCTGAAACTGTGTGTGATAAAAGTGCTGAAATTTTTCGAAGTGTTGAGGACAATGGTCCCATTGCTTAGATCATAATGGTTTTGATTTTGATAATTGTAATATTTCTGAAGTTATTAAGTTCTTGCAAAAACTTGCTAGAAGTCCCAATGCTAGTGCTATTAATTTGGCCTTTACAAAACATATCACAAATGCTCTCATTAAAGCTAGGGAAGATGAATTAAAACTTGAAGCTTCTATCCCTAGGAAGTTAGAAGATGGTTGGGAGCCCATCATTAAAATGAAGGTCAATGATTTTGATTGTAATGCTTTATGTGATCTTGGTGCAAGTATTTCTGTTATGCCTAAGAAACTTTATGATATGCTTGACTTGCCACCTTTGGAATGTGTTATTTGGATGTTAATCTTGCTGATAATTCTATAAAGAAACCTTTGGGGAGGATTGACAATGTTCACATTACGGTTAACAATAACCTTGTCCCCGTTGATTTTGTTGTTTTGGATATTGAATGCAATCCTTCTTGTCCTATTGTTTTGGGAAGACCTTTCTTCGAACCGTTGGTGCTATTATTGATATGAAAGAAGGAAATATTAGATATCAATTTCCTCTTAAGAAAGGTATGGAACACTTCCCTAGAAAGAGAATGAAGATGCCTTTTGATTCTATTATTAGAACAAATTATGATGTTGATGCTTCTTCTCTTGATGTTACTTGATTTTCACTTTCTGCGCCTAGCTGAAAGGCGTTAAAGAAAAGCGCTTATGGGAGACAACCCATTGTTTTATTTCTGCAATTTTTGTTTTATATTTGAGTCAAGGTTTTGCTGCTACTGTAGCAACACCTTTGTATCTTTATTTTCTTGCATTGTTGTGCCAAGTAAAGTCTTTGATAAGAAAGTTGATACTAGATTTGGATTTCTGCGCAGAAACAGATTTGTTAGCTGTCACGGTTTTGAGCTTTTCTCTCTGTAGAAAATTCGAAAAATCCTGAAAAAATTCATGAGTAATCCTCAGATATGTACGCAACTTTCATTCAATTGGAGCTTTTCCATCTGAGCATGTTAAGTGCCTCGAAAAATTCCGTCTTTACGGACTGTTCTGTTTTTGACAGATTCTGCCTTTTATTTCGCATTGCCTCTTTTACTGTGTTTGAGTGGATTTCTTTGCTCCATTAAATTTCAGTAGCCTTGGGTAATGTCCAGAAGTGTTGGGAATGATTGTGTCCTTGCTGAACATGTGAATTTTTGATATGCACTAACCCTCTAATGAGATTGCTTTGAGTTTGGTGTGAAGGAAGTTTTCAAGGATCAAGAGAGGAGGATGATATAATATGATCAAGAAGAGTGAAAAGTCAAAGCTTGGGGATGCCCCCGTGGTTCATCCCCACATATTTCAAGAAGACTCAAGCGTCTAAGCTTGGGGATGCCCAAGGCATCCCCTTCTTCATCAACAAATTATCAGGTCACCTCTAGTGAAACTATATTTTAATTCCGTCACATCTTATGTGCTTTACTTGGAGCGTCCGTGTGCTTTTATTTTTGTTTTGTTATTTTAGTTTTCTGAATAAAATCGGATCCCAGCTTGCTTGTGTTGGAGAGAGACACGCTCCGCTTTTTCATGTGAACACTTGTTCTTCGTTTTACTTTTTAGTATTCATGGCGAAAGCTGAAAGCCTCAGCACTTATATGTTTATGTTTATGGCGAAAGCTGAAAGCCGCAGCATTTACTTATTGATCATTTGGTTGGAAACAGAAAATGCTTCATGTGGTAGTTGGTATATTGTTTTGAATAATTTGATGCTTGGCAATTGTTTTGAGCTCTCAAGTAGATCATGTTTAAGCTCTTGCATCATGTAGTTTAAGCCTATTAGTGGAAAACTACCGTAGAGCTTGTTGAAAATTGGTTTGCATGATTGGTCTCTCTAAGGTCTAGATATTTTCTGGTAAAAGTGTTTGAGCAACAAGGATGACAGTGTAGAGTCTTATAATGCTTGCAATACGTTCTTATGTAAGTCTTGCTGTCCGGTTTATACTTGTGTTTGCTTCAAACAACCTTGCTAGCCAAAGCCTTGTACTGAGAGGGAATGCTTCTCGTGCATCCAAACCTTGAGCCAAAACCCGTGCCATTTGTGTCCACCATAACTACCTATTATGTGGTATTTTTCTGCCATTCCAAGTAAATACTTCATGTGCTACCTTTAAACAATTCAAAAGCTACTATCTCTTATTTGTGTCAATGTTTTATAGCTCATGAGGAAGTATGTGGTGTTTTTATCTTTCAATCTTGTCATTTACTCCGGACAGACTTTCACCAATGGACTAGTGGCATATACATCCGCTTATCCAATAATTTTGCAAAAAGAGCTGGCAACGGGGTGCCCAGCCCCAATTAATCAACTTTCATTAATAATTCTCTTCACATGTTTTGCCCTGATTTATCAGTAAGCAACTTAATTTTGAATAGACACTCCTCCATGGTATGTGAAATGTTGGAAGGCACCCGAGGATTCGGTTAGCCATGGCTTGTGAAAGCAAAAGGTTGGGAGGAGTGTCATCTATAAATATCACTAAAATACATGTGTAAACAAAAGAGAAGAGGGATGATCTACCTTGCTGGTAGAGATAACGTCCTTCATGGGAGCCGCTCTTGAAAGTCTGGTTGACAAGGGGGTTAGAGTGCCCACTACCATTCGTTGACAACAACAAACACCTCTCAAAACTTTATTTTTATGCTCTCTATATGATTTCAAAAACTTGAAAAGCTCTAGCACATGATTTAATCCCTGCTTCCCTCTGCGAAGGGCCTATCTTTTACTTTATGTTGAGTCAGTTTACCTACTTCTTTCTATCTTAGAAGCAAACACTTGTGTCAACTGTGTGCATTGATTCTTACATGCTTGCTTATTGCACTTATTATATTACTTTGTGTTGACAATTATCCATGAGATATGCATGTTGAAAGTTGAAAGCAATTGCTGAAACTTAAATCCTCCTTTGTGTTGCTTCAAAACCTTTTATTTAGAATCTATTGCTTTTTGAGTTAACTCTTATGCAAGACTTTTTGATACTTGTCTTGAAAGTACTATTCATGAAAAGTTTTGCTATATGATTCAGTTGTTTAGTCATTATCTATTTTGTTAGCAAACTATAGATCATTGCTTTGGATCACTTCATTCATCTCATATGCTTTACAATAGTGTTGATCAAGATTATGTTGGTAGCATGTCACTTCAGAAATTATTCTTTTTATCGTTTACCTACTCGAGGGCGAGTAGGAACTAAGCTTGGGGATGCTTGATACGTCTCCAACGTATCTATAATTTCTTACGTTCCATGCTAGTTTTATGACAATACCTACATGTTTTATTCACACTTTATAATGTTTTTATGCATTTTCTGGAACTAACCTATTAACAAGATGCCGAAGCGCCAGTTCCTGTTTTCTGCTGTTTTTGTTTCCAGAAAAGTACTTCTGCAAATATTCTCGGAATCGGACGAAACAAAAGCCCAATATCTTATTTTCCCCGGAGTGTTCCAGAAGTCCGAAGAGGAGTCGAGGACGGGCAGCAGGGGGGCCACACCATAGCCCGGCGCGGCGGGCCCCTCTGCCGCGCCGCCACGTGGTGTGGTGGCCCCCCTCGGCCACCGACGCTGCCCCTTCGCCTATTTATTCCTTCGTCCCCGAAAACCCTAGTACCGAGAGCCAATTTTCCAGAACAGATACAGAGACGCCGCCGCCGTCAACCCTAACTCGGGGGGTTCAGAAGTTCTCCTCCGGCACCCTGCCGGAGAGGGGAATCATCACCGGAGGGCTCTACATCACCATGCCCGCCTCCGGACTGATGCGTGAGTAGTTCATCTTGGACTACGGGTCCATAGCAGTAGCTAGATGGTTGTCTTCTCCACTTGTACTTCCATGTTTAGATCTTGTGAGCTGCCTATCATGATCAAGATCATCTTTATGTAATGCTACATGTTGTGTTTGCTGGGATCCGATGAATATTGAATACTATGTCAAGTTGATTATAGATCTATCTTATATGTGTTGTTTATGATCTTGCATGCTCTCCGTTGCTAGTAGAGGCTCTGGCCAAGTTGATACTTGTAACTCCAAGAGGGGGTATTTATGCTAGATAGTGGGTTCATGCCTCCATTGAATCTGGGACAGTGACAGAAAGTTCTAAGGTTGTGGATGTGCTGTTGCCACTAGGGATAACCTAATGATGCTTTGTCTAAGGATATTTGTATTGTTTACATTACGCACAGTACTTAATGCAATTGTCTGTTGCTTGCAACTTAATACTGGAAGGGGTGCGGATGCTAACCCGAAGGTGGACTTTTTAGGCATAGATGCATGCTGGATGGCGGTCTATGTATTTTGTCGTAATGCCCTAAGTAAATCTCATAGTAGTCATCATGATATGTATGTGCATTGTTATGCCTTCTCTATTTGTCAATTGCCCAGCTGTAATTTGTTTACCCAGCATGTTATTTATCTTATTGGAGAGACACCACTAGTGAACTGTGGACCCCGGTCCATTCTTTTACATCTGAAATACAACCTACTGCAATCATTGTTCTCTTTCATTCTCTGCAAACAAACATCATTTTCCACACCATACGTTTAACTCTTTGTTTTCAGCAAGCCGGTGAGATTGACAACCTCACTGTTAAGTTGGGGCAAAGTGATTTGATTGTGTTGTGCAGGTTCCACGTTGGCACCGGAGTCCCTGGTGTTGCGCCGCACTACATTCCTGCACCAACAACCTTCGTAGCTTCGAGATTTCCTACTGGTTCGATTAAACCTTGGTTTCTTACTGAGGGAAAACTTGCTGCTGTGCTCATCATACCTTCCTCTTGGGGTTCCCAACTGACGTGTGACTTTACGCGCATCATGCATCATAGGCAAGGGGCAAATAACCCACAATTTGGAGCAAAGGCATAAGCAAATATTGCTTTTCACAGCTTTATGTGGAGCACAAATCCAGTATTTAGATGCTGGGCACAAAACCCACAAGGGGAGAAGCACCACAAGCACATCTGTGCACTAATAAGAGCACTGGTTAGCATAAAAGAAACTCCAAAGCTATAATTTAGTAGTTAGCTACTGTGTAACTCCACTGGAGGCATCACAGCAGGCTAACTAAAACATTTAGCTCCAGAAAATCATCTACACTTGCACAGAGCACTATCAGGGCAGCAAAACACATTTTCTGTTCATAGCATCACAGCAAGCAAAACTAGATTAAATCATGCCTAAATAACTTCAACATCATTGCTAGATCATGCAATGCATGTTCCAACTCAGTTTTAAATTCTATCGATACGAATTCATGTCGCAAACACCAGAACACATCTTGTGTTCATCATGGGAGCATTAGAGCAGCTTCACACCTAGCAATAGGAAACCTAAAATCACCACCAGCTGCTCACACCACAGAGCAGGGCACGGAGGCCAGAGAAGAAGTGAAGCAGCGAGGAGAGGGGAGGGAGCTTACCAGCGCCTTGGAGCAAACCATGGCGGCATGGTGGGGCAGTGCCCACGCGGCCACCATGGCGCAGCCAAGGGAAGGTCTTCCCTACTACCACCCCCACCACCAAGGCGGCACAGAGGGTGGTGCTCTGCACCTACCTTGGGAGCACGAGGAAGCTAAAAGGCGAGGGAGAGCACGGCGGAGCCGCGCGATCACCGGAACCCTAGCTTAGGGTTTAGGTCGAGCACGGCCGCATCCGGCGAAGAGAAGTAAATCGCCGGGGTAGAAATGGAGAGGGAGGCGAGGCGCATCGATTTTGCCCTAGCACGACAGCAGAGACCGCCGGGGTTGGCCGGAATCGTACGGCGACGGCGGCGGCGACCAGATGCGCGGAAGCAAGAGCGAGAGGAGAGAGGAGAATGCGAGGTGGCTCGGTCGGTTGGACTCGAGCCAGGCTCGGGTTTGGTTGGGTTCAACCAAGTTGACCCAGGGGCATTTTGGTCTTTGCACAAATCGAGAATTAATAAAGAAATAATTCCAGAGATGTTTTAAATTGAATAAACTTGAAAAATCATAACTATCGCATATTTAATCAGAAAGATGCAGATAATATACCAAAATAAACAGAAAAATAAAATCTACCCATTTGTATAAATCAAACATTTGTTTGACTAAAATTGAATCACTCTAAAGTTGAAACAACAATTTACTTATTAATTTAAATATTGGTTCGTTCAATTAAATTGAACCCAATGGGTTGCCTGGTGTGATTACCATAGCTATTTGTAGAGTTAAGATTTTAAGGTGGTGATGTTTGGTTGAATGTTATAGTGATTGCCTGTGCTGGTTAGTGTAGACGATTAGACGAGAACGTGGCTGAGATTATCGAGGAGGGGGATTTTGCTAAACAACAAGAGCAAGACCCTGGGAACTTTACTGAAATCAGGCAAGCTACTTCTCTGAGCTTGCATTTATATACTTCCATTTTTGGTTCACATGTTTTACTTATAAAGAGAAAAAGGTGATTGATGTGGTGTCTGCCACTAAAGCAATGATTTGGAAAATCCTTTCTTCCAAAATATACGAGTATTATTTTGACACCTTATCTGGAGGTGTGAGATGGAAAAATTCTTTTTCAAACTATCGGATGGGAAAAAGATTTATCTATGCAAAACTTATTTGAAAATCCTTGGATGGATTATGGTGTGCCGAGATGTCGGTACTGAAGTGGAGAAATGGAGAATGGAGATTTTTATGAAAAATGCACATTGTGTCTTTGTACCATGACTACCAGCCGATAACCTGTGCGACCACATTTACCCACAAATGGGCAAGGGCTTAGTCATATAATTTGCTCGTGTTAGTACTGGAATCCTCAACAACGAGGATGACCTCGTTCCATGAGGGGATGGTTTGGTGACCTGCCCCTGACCCGGGTCCTCTTAAGAGAAGTCTACCGGAGGCCGGTATGATCGTATGGGAGAAAGAGGATAGAAGGCTCCATCATAAGCCGCCGGACAGAACTACGAAGTCCTCACACTTAGTTTCCGACGGCTGGATTTAAGTGTCGATGGAACCGGTTTCGTAGCGGTAGGATCCTATACTAGCATGAGCAAAGGACAGGCTATGGTCGGTGACTCAACTCCGCATACACCTGGTATGGCGGGACGTGGCTGACACGATGAGTTGCCGGATGGATGTGGGAAAAGCGTGCTACCTCTACAGAGGGTAAAATCTATTCGAATAGCCGAGTCCTCGGATATGGACAGTTGGGAGGCTGTCCTCTGACCATGTGCAAGTTTTACAAAGTTTTAAGGATTTTAAAAGAAAATGGAGATGTTGTTTTTAGGCAACTATGCCGAATGGGCTGATATGAGTTTGCTGGAGATGAAAGACCATGGAAAAGTTGGTCGAGAAAGTGCAGAGTTTTGGAGGAATAACTAAATGGTGGTTTCCGGGGAAAAATGTTTATAAAAGAGACTTCTTACCTTTTTCGACAGAGCTGTACTTTCGGGAAAAACGATTTAAAGGTGATTTCCTAAAAAGACAGATTTATGGGAAAAGTTTTGAAAGCCTTCTTTCCTTTTTCAACAAAGATATAGAGATGTCTTTCGAAAGATAAAAGTCTTGAGGTAAAAGCAAAAACTGGTGCCTGATCATGTTGGTAGTAGTTTGCGAGTACAATTCCAAATAGTACTCATATTGGATTCGTCCCTGGCTATTGTCTTAGCCAGGTTTTGAAGAAGATCAGGTTGAAGAAGAAGAAGAGATTACTGACGTCGATGAGAACTAGGGCGCTTCCCAGTCAGCTGCCTGTAGGGTTATGGCTGACTTGGGCCCCACGCTGTTTGATGTTTTCCGCTGCAAGTACCTGTTGAAGCTTATGACTTCAATCAAGTAAGTATATTCAATCGGTATTTATGGATGTTCTTTTGATACCAGTTTAATTGTGCTCAGCGACACACTGATCATGGGATCGCTGTTGTAGGCACAAGGGAATTTCGGACGGTTAATCCGGGGTCCCCAACAGGCATGTCTCTGTTTTCAGTCTATCTCTCTATTTATTAGTTTCATTATCTGTATTTCTCTATCTCTGTCCCTCTATTTATCTATCTCTATCTCTCTCTCTTTATCTCTATCTCTTTCCTTCCATCTCTCTATTTATTAGTTTCATTATCTCTATTTCTCTATCTATGTCCCTCTATTTATCTATCTCTATCTCTCTCTCTCTCTTTATCTCTATCTCCGTCCTCAGTCTTTCTCTATTTCTATTTTATCTGTCCTCCGTCTCTCTCTCTCTATTTCTTATCTCTCTCTCTATTTCTTAGTTTCAGTCTCTGTTTTTCTCTATTTCTATTTTCTCTGTCCTGCGTCTCTCTCTTTATTTATATTTTCTATGTCATCAGTCTCTCTCTCTATTTCTTATTTTCTCTATCTCTCTCTATATTTATTTCTATGTGTCATCACTATGTGTGTGTTAAGTGAATTTACCTGTAAATTGCAGGATTGTTGTGTGGGGATCTGGTTGGTTGATTCACCCATAAATCCAGATCGCTCCATCCTCAACATCTGTTCCTGTTATGATGAAAGAAAGGTTGGACGAATTTTCGTCAGGCAAGAACAAGAGACTGACTGAACATGATTTTTTGGCTGGAAGAGAGTTGTGCATAAGAGCCTGAACCTCCAGCGAACCATCCTTTATCAGGTCAGTTCCTTCTATGTCTGGAGGCTTGGGTCTGAGATGAATTAGTATCTCTATCTCTATTTGTTGTTTTTTATCTCTTTCAATTCAGTATCTCTCAATTTCTTAGTTTCAGTATCACTATGGTAAACTAAGCTAAGCTAAGTTATGTATTAGTTTCTACTACTATCTTTTTTTGCAAAGAACCTACTATATGGATATGTCAGTTGTCCTACAGTTATGAATTAGTTTAAGAGGGCTGTTTTCTGAATTTTCAGATCAGTTTTACGATGAAGATTACATGTGTGCTCGAGGAATGCTGGGTGTCTAGTGCTGGATCCTCTTTCTTCCCTGTACATCCAGCTTGGCGAATCAAGGCTGGGCGCCCCTGAATGTTTGGTGAAAGTTTTCTGAATGTGTGCTCGAGGAATGCTAGTGCTACTGCATCCGAAATTTCTGAAGAAAGGTGCAGCGACTGTGTTTTCTGAATGTTACCTGTAGGTTGGATTTCTACTGCGTTTGCAATGGTGGATCCCGTTTCACCACTGCGCATCCAGCTTGCTGGAACAATGCCAGCCGACCCTGTTTTTGATGCTTAAGGTGTTAGGGACCTGGAACCTGAGACATGTTGAATTGGAGACAGATTTTCAAGAAGAGACAGCCAACCTGAAGATTGCGTAGTTCAGTCTCTCTTTTGTCCGGTGGTTTGAGTATTTTGTCCATCTTTCCCCAGTTCTTTTTGCGTGCTAGCTTTCCTTTCTCAGATCTTGGAGTGTTTCGTTGTGTTCGTTGGGGTCGGCGTCTGGGGTGTTTGCTTGGGGAAGAAGAAGATCGACAGCGACCTGCCCGTGTCTGCCTCGGGGGTTTTTCTGTCGGGCTGTGCCTGGTAAGTAGTGGTGTTTTTCTGGGCCTGGGCCGTGCGTGGTTCGGGTCCAGTTTTAATTTTTGAAAACCCGTTATGGAGGGAAAGCAACACCATGGGCTCCTGCGTTGAGAAATTCGACTGACGACTGAGAAATATGACTGACAGCTGACGACGTGGTTAGCAGGCCAATTTGTCATTTGTCACGTGGCAGGGAATGATTCGCTGAAAAATTAGACTGACGACGAAAATAAATTCAGTCGACTGACGAATAGACACTCCCGAAACTAACCATGCAGTGAGAAAGGTTATCAGCAACACCATAACTTCACATCCATAAATAAATAAAAGGTACTATAAACAGATACTTAGACCATCAGGGTCGTTTAGAGCTCTTTTTTTTGAAGTATTCTGATAATACTTTAGTTCCTACAAATATTGAAGTAGTATTAAATACTTTAATGTGTTTAGGTCCAATGAATACTATTTTTATAAACTGAAGGTATTATACAAATCTGCAATTTTTATGCCATAATGGAGACTCCAGTCCCCACCGCTATTTTATGCCAAACTGAGGGCAGGAAGCAGTGAGCACAGGACGAGGCAAGTGTCTCAGTCTCGCCCCATTCACTCCCTTATAAAGCACGTTCAATAAGGGCAGTTACCGCAGTAATTGCGACGCGCACACACGACGCCTCGTGTACCGTGTGAACGTGCCGAAAAATGCGTCCCAGATCGTGACACGATCACATATGAAGAAATCCTAATCGTCGGATCAACCACGTGCGACTCGGACCGTCATCATTGCTCCTGTTCCCTCCCAAGGCAGAGGCAATCAAGACGGACTCGTCAATCGACTCGGCGCATAAGAAGGACAAAACTAGAAGACAAGCGTCAAAGATGTCGTGACGTCAACATGTAGAATTCGAAGAAGCAACTCGGCACGCAGGCGAGTCGGCATGACGAGGTGTCCCATCGGGCACGAGCCGGCATCAAACGAAACTTGAGTTAGACCTAGCGTCGACATGCCAGTTCACCACTCCGCCATTGTTTCCTCTGCTTTTCTCGGTTTCAGGAGTTCGTTCAACGACACGACCCGGCAGCTCGCAAGACGAAGGTCAAGCTAGAGATGAGTCCTAACGAACTCGAGGGCTAATGATTGGCGGATTCCCAACCGGGTAGGCCAAGAATCACGAGTCGGACCACAAGACCAGTTGGCCCAAAGCCCACTTGGAGGGCACCTTCCAAATATCGGGTCCATCAAGGAGCCCGTGGACCGGCTCAGGAGGACGGTGAGTCGATCTCCGACTCGGATAAGAAGATAGACACTCAGAAGATTATGCTCCAAGTATCCTTGTTTGTAGCGAGTGGTTAGCCGCCTCCGAAACTGACTCAATATCCCTTGTAACCCTAGTTGACTACCTATATAAGGTCGACTAGGCGAAACCCTAGAGGACAGATTCATCTCATTATTCCCTATCAAATCAATACCATAAAGCATGGAAGTAGTTCTTTACCTCACAACGAGGGGCCGAAGCTGGGTAAACTCTGCGTGGCGAACCCTCTCCATGGATCCTAAGTCGCCTTGCTCCGCACCTGACTTAAGCTACCCCCCCCCCCCCCCCCCCCCCCCACGACATCTGCCGTGACTAACCCACGACAATTGTTTTCAGTTACGTTTTACCTTATCCTCTAAGGAAGAAGACGTTGGTTGGAGAAGGGTCCACCTTACCTGGATCTAACATTGGCCCGGACTAAGCTTAAAATCTCTGACCCAAAGTTGAAAACTCCGCAAACTCGTGCAGTGTACGTTAACCCCAAACCAAGAAGAAGCGCCAACACATGGAGCGTCTTCTCTGCATCAACGCAAAGCGTGATCGAATAAGCAATAACTTGCTTCAACATACATATATGAAACATCACTCCGTTATACATAAAAAAAAAATCTCTATTTATACTTCGAATGTCCAATGTTCGTTTTGCATATTGAACTAAAATACAGCGGTACCGCAAAATGAATCCATCCTAAAACAACACAAGTCATTGTTTTGGCATGCATATACAATGTTAGACTAAAAAGTACTCATAAAATGATAATTAGTGGGAATAAAAAATTCATGACGTGTGTAACGACACCATTTTCAACTAGTTTTGCCTGATTAACTATGGAGAGATCTACTGATCCTAATAAAAGAACTATATTTGGTAGCGATGAACTGCTACCCTTTACAACTCTCACCATTAGTTGTTGTGTTTTCTTTCTTCCCTTATGCATTCATCGGTAAGAGGGAATGCCAGAACTGTCCTTTGCTTTAGCCTTTGAATCAATTCCTTTGTGCCGTGTAATGCACTGGACTCAAGCTATCTTTAAACAAAGAGACTCTTGGTAGAGATTGGAAAGTCTCTCTCTCACGAGTAGTTTTTCCTCCTCCGAGTTGAAGAATGGTTTCTAGGGTTCGGCGGATTGGGTCATAGGCGACTACATTGCCTTTGGACGTGGCAAGGAAGATCACCTTGATCTTTCCAGCTGAAGCGCCAACAACTCTGACATACAGTGGCTCTGTCAGCAGATCTCGTGCAGCATGTCGCGCCAAATCGATGCGATGCTCCAGCGACCAGACGCCGTCATCACCATCTGCCACCGCGCCGTAGCTCCAGATCTCCAGCGAGCTGCTAGACCCACCACGGAGGTCCCGGACCATGCACAACCTGCCATTGAGCTCCGCCAGGTGCGCGTCACCGATGGACCAGTCGAAGGGCGGTGACCGGACCCGGCTGCTGAAAGTCTCCTCTGAGACGGAGAAAGACAGTACCGTGGCTGCAGGCTGCCTGCTCTCGCCGGTGACGGGATTGGCAAAGGTCGGGCCGACTAGCCAGTGCAAGAACCCGTCCGCGAACACCGGCGCCAGGTGGTACACCGTAGCGAACAGCGCGGCCCCGGCAAGCCTAACGCCGTGAGCAGAGGAGGCAGGCGGCCTCCAGCGGTGGTGGCCGAGGGTGTACACCTCGCACCTGGCCCGGGTCGGCTCGGCGGTGCAGAACACACGCACCACCTTGTACTCCTTGGTCCTGGCGTCGAACCCGAGGCCGGCGCTCGACGGAGTAAGGTCCAGCCCACGGTCCTGGCAAGGAGGCGGGACCGTAGCGACCGCTCGCGTGGCCACGTTAACGACGTGGTAGCAGCCTGAGCCCGCCTTAACGGGATCGTGCAGGAGTATGAGGCCGCGGCACGGCGCGGGCGCCACGCCTGCGAACTGGACGTGCCCGTCGAGGGTGAGCAGCGGACTGCCGTCGCCAGAGCGCACCTCGGTGGATTTCTTGGCCGTCCGTGGCGTCAAGTAGAGGAACAGCAGTTGAGCTGCTGGCTCCGTCGTCATCCACGACTCGGCAAGCTTCGTGCTGGCCACGCGGAACTCCTCGGAGCAGAGCAATGCCGCCCAGCGGCGACACACGGCGCTGAAGCGTAGGATGGATTTGACGGGCAGACGGAGGAGCACCTCCGTCTCCATCTCCTCCGGCAGCATAGAAAACACGCTGGTCGCCATCCTGTTTTTTGGCGTAATCTTGATAGGTGGTCATAGATGGCTTGCATGTATGCAGGTCGCCCTGTCGAGTCCGTTTGGGAGTCCTAGCTTGTTCGTGTTGGTGTTAGAAACGTGGTGTTATTTAGAGTTAGAGTTGGCTGTGTGCTTAGGTTAGTTACCTTCCTAGTAATAGTCGGCTTAAGATTAGGAGTACTAATTTGGCTTTCTCCAGGGCTGCCCACGGGAGGACATGGGAGTACACGTCACATCTCACAATGTAAAAAAAGAAGAATGGCTTGCTTCATCCAGTAATTGACTTGCACTTGTACCAAAGAACATGATTTTATTGGTATCCTTCCTGTATCCGACTTCTCCTGAATTAATCAAAATAAATTCTCCCAAATAAACTTACTGACAAAACGAAGCTTCACACATCGAGTGGAGTGGATGAATGTGAAAAGTTCGAGTTGCTGTAAAATTAATAGATTACACTTTATTAAAATCGAACCTTGCTTACTACTCCCATATAATTTTTCCACTCTGCTACTCGTTGTGGTCGATACACGTGTCCTGATCTTTGCTCAAAAGAACTGGCCTTCGGCCTTCGCTTGCTTACTTGTCTTTATTTTTGTGTTGTTCGCCCATGGTCAGCTGTTGCCTATGATCTCTTCAATGTCGATCGGTAACCTCTCCCAGTTTCGTTTGGTTGGGACGCACCCGTTACCATCTGGCCGCCGGTTTTCTCTCGGGCAGTTTTAATTTCCTTCATAGCTATATAGTGCAACACACAATTTTCTTCATATCTATGATGCATTTTCCCTGCAGATCCTATAAAAATCACCACGCACGTATCAACTCCGCACTGAACCAGCACAAGACCATTTTTTATTATCTACCACAGGGGTCCATGCAGAGTAAACAGATGCTGACCAGCCTGACCATAAGGAAACTAATTATTGCTTCTTTTTTTTTTTTTGAGAGAGAGAGTGATCGAGGTGCGTGTCCTGCTCGGCCGAAAATCACAGTGAAGGCCCAGGCCCATCAAACAACTCCTCGGCCTGGTTTGACAACTGAAAAACGACCTGACTCCAGGCCGAACTAACAATTAGGTCAACAAACATAATATCAAGCAAGAAAATAATTTCCCTAAAAAAACAAGAAACTAATGACTGTGCAATTCCTTGTTAATCATATCATTAACGTCAACGGTTGGTGTGGCATGATATACCAGCACGCTAGCTAGCTCTAATCAAGTAGACTTGAGAACTTGGTTAAAATATAACTACACGCAAGAGGTACCACGCCAGATCAGATGGCCCTGAAAAGTCGTCTGGTTATATCACATCAACTAATCATCGGTAATGTGACAGGAGCGTATGAACTACCCGCAACCCACGCTCGTCCCACGATGCTAACAACAAGTTGCGTCCTAGTTTTCTTGACCGGTAAGAACTAAGACTAGTCTCAAGAGGCTACATGCATGTTCTTTATTGCTTCAAGTTTAAGAAAAAAACTCTAAAGTTCATGTCAATTTTATAGAGGGAACATGCCTTGCCCCGGCTCCATAAGTTTGTTACAGCATACAGGAAACGATCGTAGTACTGGTACTGCCCCGGGTAGGATAAAACACGCTCCCTCTAGCAAAATACAGAGTTTTAACAAGTTCAACTACCAAGTTTCTAGACTAACAAAACGAGGAAGAAACCAGAGTGGAGAGGCTAGGTAGATAAAAAACAACACAAACATCATTTGCGGTAGCTAACATTTCAAATTCGAATCGTTAAAAAAAGTCAAATTCGATTATTTATATATATCCACATGTTTCTTAGTATAAGCACTTTATTGGTGGAATAGTCTAACTATTATGGTGTCTCTAATTCGCATATTGAAGTACTGAACACATAACCAAGGTTGCTGATCTTTCCTCCTTTTTGATGTTTCATTATATTGACACACCTTATTAAAATTGATGAATGCATTTAACATAAGATTGTTACAAGTAAAACTCCGTCACTTCCACAAACAATCTTACTGTAAATACGTTCGAGATTGGATAGATGAAGCATCCAAGGGAGGCTTTAATTTATCCACGAATAGCAGAGTTGACAATGGACTTGTTCGCGAGAGCGACCCAGACAACTTGTGGGTTTACAAACCAACAATGTGGCCTGTCCACTCTTGCACATGGCAGTAGTTGAATGATGATTTGATTAGTGTATACATTGCAGATCCCCGCATGCTTAAGTTGAATGTTTAAGTTCTCTTGACACCGGAAGACGTGGCCAAGGTACATTTCTTACTACCAAGGTGCATTTTCCTCATCTTTTATAAAGGACAAATTGTCTAGGAGAAATACTTCTGGTCTGCATATTTGCGCAGATCTAGAGAAACTTTGCAAGCGCTAATTAACTGTCAGTATTCTTGGAGCTGTGTACGGGCTCCAAACTTCAATCTCACCATTAAAAGATTCAACAAATTGTGAAGAATCGGATTCCACAACCACGAGTCTGCACCCCAAACTATCAATAAGATGAATACCTTCTTGCAACGCTCTTGCTTCAGCTGTAGCCGCATCATATAAGTTGTATAGAAGAATTCCCCTCCGAGCCATTGCTTCACCTTTTTCATTCCTAAGAACCGCTCCGACAGCACCTGTACCATTTGGAAAGAAGCAAGCATCAACGTTAACTTTATAAGAACCAGGCGTGGGTTTAGACCACGGTATTTGAATTTAGAGCTACCAATTTATTTTCGGAGAAGTAATTTTTGCTGAGGATAGAGAGGTGATCGCGGTGCTCGTATTGCCCAGCTGAAAATCACAGTGAAGGCCCAGGCCCATCAAGCAACTTCTCGGCCTGGTTTGACAACTGAAAAACCACCAGACTCCAGGCCGAATTAACAATTAGGTACACCGACATAGTAACTAAGCACGATGCAATTCATTGTTAATCATATCACTATCGTCAACTCTTGGTGTGGTATGATATATCAAGTTGGCACTACCTATTACTAGCACGCTAGCTCGTCGAACGCGTGTGCTAGCTGTACAATGACGCTGATCTGAAGATAATTGACAGAAGGACTTTAATAACGGTAGGCTAATTTTGATCCTGAGGAGGAATTATTCATGAAAGAGTGTGTTAGTTACTTAAGGGGGGATTTCATTAGTTTCCTGTGCGGCCTAATGTCCACATAATGTGTACGAAGTGCTAGCTGGATAGCTTAGCTGCACTAGATCGATATGTTCATGGGAGTGTAAAATTCAGTCTGAACATATAAAGTACTCTGACAGGCTTCAGATGCATATCAGCTAGTCCCTCTTGCAAGAGAGGGCGAGAGTAGAGCGAGGAGGATATATCAAGTTGGCACTACTATTCCTTTTCCTTGTTAATCATATCTCGATCTAGCGTCAACTTTAGGCAGTAGCTGGATATATCAAGTTGGCACTACTATTCCCTACATACGCACTGGCTGATGTCAAAACCAACCTAGTTAATTTGACTCGAGGACTTGATTAACTGGTGGTATCTTACTACTTAAAACGTATGGTTTGGTTTGATGGCGAGGAGGAATTACTCCTGCAAAGATTTTTTATTTTGTAATCAAACGCGTCAAACGGCGTACCACCTATTCGAATGTCGCTTCACGGTTATAAGTTTGTCTTTGGTGAATGTTTGGCTGGGTATACATGATATCTCGCCCTCGGCATGGAGTTATTCCTAGAGTGGATGATATTGGTGGTCGGAGATCTCACAATGGCAAAGCACTTGCCTCTTTGGCAAGGCTAATCTCATGAGAATCTTGGAAGGAGAGAAACGCCCATGTCTTCCTCAATAATTTCTCTAGTTTGGAATAGTCGAATTATTATGGTGTCTCTAATTCGCATCTTGAACATTAACCGTGCCTGGGGCTGTCATCCTTTTTGGAGAACAATATTTTCACATTGACATAGTATCTTAATTACTAACAGAATATTGATGGATGCATTAAACGTAAGTTTGTTACAAGTAACACTTCGTCACCTCCAAAAACAATCTTACTTTAAGTTCGGGCTACATTGGAAAGATGAATCATCGATTGGAGGCTTAATTTATCCACGAATGGCAGAGTTGACATTGGACACGAGCTATCGAAACAACTTGACGTTTTCTAAACCAATAGTGTGGGTGTCCCTCCACTCTTGCACATGACAGTAGTTGAATAGCTCCTTAATTACTTATGCCTTGCAGGTCCCGTAAGAGTAAGATGATAATTAAGAGCCTCTGAACAATTCAGAGCATCTGATGCTTAGCTCTAACTATATTCCTTGTCTGGCACTAACAACTGCCTGTTCGTACATACCAACAACTGATTGGAGACAAAATATTGAGCTTGCAACAGAGAGGGTGGACTCTTTGAGAATGGGGTTTTCGGTTGCTGCATAGCGCCTATGGGCGCATTTGGTTCCCGTTGTCACATGCATGCTACAGTGCGTTGTTATCCGGCCCTGCCCTCTAACTGCTAGCAGCCACACAGCCAAGCTCCACAGCTGCTAGCTAGCAAACAGCCAAAAAGTAATGATTTGCATGCAGGTAGGTGAGGTTGGTAGAAAAGCATGTATTGGTGTTTGCTTTGGCTGCGTCTTGCATGATGTCAGGGAATCTTTGCCTCCTCGCGTAGCAGCATAGCCTGCCCCCATAGAAACGGCCGATTCAAGCGTAGCAGTGTGGCCTGGCTGAGCAGTGCTTTGAGCAGCGCGCTGGCCACAACGCAAGCCCTCGTATCTAACCAAACAACAGGGAATATGCAAAAAAGGTGAAAGATGCTCTTGTTTTCAGTGCCCGAGCGAGCAGGGCTGTGTGGCTGCGACATACCAAACACGCCCTATATGGTTCCTAATCCGTTGTGTGAACTGTAGCCGTTCCCACAACGTTATAACTGCATCGACAAAATTATTCTTCCGTTCCAATTATAATTAGGAACACACAGCTCAAGACATTTTTTTTCAAGACACAACTCAAGACATTTAGAGCTATTCCTTTCCTTGTTAATCATATCTTCTAAGTCATGTCAACTTTAGCTACTCACTCTGTCCTGGTGTACTAGGCACAATTCTAAAACAATTTGTCCCAAAACTTCACATCTCTTAGGCACAATTACATTTAATTTTCTCTCTGTAATTGGCTAGTTGACTCTCCCACCAATAAATGCAAGTTTTTAGCCCCAATTAGGTAGCACCTTGGGCAAAAAGATTTACAAATTATGCCTTACAAAATAGGACGGAGGAAGTAGTAGCTGGATATATAAAGTTGGCGCTACTTACTCCCTTCATAAGAAACGGCTGACCGCTCTAATTAATTTGACCCGAGGACTTGATTAACTGCCACTATCTTACAACTTAAAACATATCGTTTGGTTTTGATCATGGGGAGGAATTCTTGCTTCAAAGGTTTGGTTATTTTGTAATTAAAAAATCAGTTAGATTGCTTTCTGGCCTAATTATTACCCAACGTACAAAAGCTGGCCAGGAACAATGGTACATTGGTATCATCCATAATTTCGTACGTACAACAAGGACTAAGTAGAGAAATGCATAATTAATTTAATCTGTTTAAAGTACTTTAAATAATATGTCTCGACATACATAATTGGAAGTTTCAATTTTCTAAATTTTTTTTTGAAATTTTCTTAAGTTCTAAAATTACAAAATGGGAGATTTGGGCACCACGAAGATTTTTTGGGTCTCTTTTTATAAGGGATGTACACATATATGCTAATTTATGCCTCAGATTTACCTTTGAACACATATCATGTTTGAAGGAATACGATGGATATGAATTTACGATTCCAAACTTGATACCCTGATACGTTATATGTGATATTTCAAATAGCACTTAATATGGATTATCCATGAATAAATTTGGATTATTCTATGGTTTTAGCCAAATAATCAGATTTACGACAAGAACGTTTAAACTATAATAACACAGTTTGTAGTTAATGAGAGTTATCAAGTTCGTCTATTAAACTCTATGTTACAAAGTCATTTTAAGGAATATGGAATACAACCTTCGTTATGTTAGTGGGATACTAAAGCATGTGTGGATGGTCTATTAGCTCTTAAGTTTGCGCTATTGCATACACGGACTTATTTTCTTGATGATGTCTTTTATATTATTTATTCTACAGTGTTATAATTAATTATTACATGAATGTTTTGTTAAACTCGTTTTAACAATTTTTATGTTGCATGTTCGTCTGTGTTTTTATGTTAAGATTCCAACCGAGTCTACTCGACATATTTTAGTTCTGAATATGCAGTCTTGCATATTTGCATTCAAATGTATAACCAGTTATTATCCAATCCGTAATGATTCAGATGCAAAATATTCTCGAGGATATGATAACAAAAAATCCGATCCGATCCTATTCGATTACAGCCCTATTTATGCCCCCTTCTTTTGCAACGGTTGTGAGGTTCTTGTTAATGCTCAAATCATTCAAAAATTTGAATTTTATGCTCAATTTGAAATTCTGCCAAAACAGAAAGTTGTGAAAAATGAAAACTTAACATAATGAAAAATACGTAAATGAAACATGTGGCAGAACCACGACTGTTCTTAAGGTCCCTGATCGTGATTTAGATTCCCCCATACATAGAAGGTATCATGCATAATTATGGATAATCAAATCTAATTTCTAGATGGGTTTCAGTTAAGATGACTTGAGCTCGTTTCTAATATATAGCTGGCTCAAATTGGTGGATCGCGATTATTTGACCGCAGCCTAGCTCTCTAGTTTTGTCCTGTAAAAACTTTGTCAGTAGCTGGCTATGACATTTTTTTCGTAATCATGAGACTTAATCACTCTTGTACAAAAGCAGAGTACAACATTATTATTATGTGAATCTACTTAATGCATTCGAAATTTTTAGGTGACAGACTCGAGTGAACTGAAAGAAGTTCCTTGTTAATTCTCCAACTTGAGAGAGAGGGAGAAGAGAGTGAAGGACGCCGCGTACTAAACTGAAAGAAGTTGCGGAAATCCATAACGGGTAGTGGGTACAGATGCACCCACTGACCAAAAAACAAATTTTAAAATGTCAAAATATTTAAAATAAAATTTTTGGATATATTTCAAGAAATTTATGTTAGCACAAAAAGTTATGTGAATAAAAACATTTTTGTGACCTGTGCAAAAAAGATAAATCCTGGCGCTCCAAAAAAAATTATACGACATTTTTTTGTCTTTTCACATATCATAAAAATATTTTTTCTTCATGTAACCTTTTGTGCTAACACAAACAAGTTCTTGAACTTTTTCTGTAACTTTTGATATTTTGAAAAAAATAAAAATGTTTTCGATAATAGGTGCATCCGCACCAAATGCCCAAAACACCGGCTCCGAAAGTACGGTACTAGCTCATGGCTCTCCACACCACCCGAGAGACGCGTATGGACAGAGCTACATTATTTTCCCTTGTCCCTATTATTTTCCCCTTGTCCCTGCAAAATCTGTGTAGCTACATCTGGCTCCGATCTTTTAAAAGGTTTGGCCGGTAAAATTGTCTAATGCTGGTGGTCTGTCCAATACAGTAGACATCTCAATGCCGACGAATCTGAATTTTTTCTCAAACTGAAAATTATACTCATTCACTAACCACTAAATTATAAATTTGCTGAGATCTCGAGAAACTTTGCCGGTCTTTGGAGCAGCTATTCTCTCATTTCTGATAAACGCCACTGGCAGACATCGGTTCTAGTGCTATTGACTTTTGCACAACTCTAGACGAAGCTACAAAGCTGCACCAATTAATTTATTGAAGCCTTTCACAGAAAATATAAAAATGGAGTAATCTAGTTAATTAGTAGTAGCTGCATCCCTTGCACTCCGATCGTTGAAAGATGCTTCTAAGCCCAACTAACTAGCGACTACGTTATATATGCATACAAGCACATCAACCTAGACGCATCCAGCTATTAAATACCTAAAGGAAGATAGAAACCGAGGGCGAGCAAGTGAGAGAGGGAGAGGGTGAGAGTCGGGCATGGAGTTCGCCACGGGGGCGATGAGCTCTCTCCTCCCCAAGCTTGGGGAGCTGGTCCTAAAGGAGTACCACCTGAAGGAGAGTGTGAAGAAGGGGATTGGAGATCTCACGGCCGAGCTGGAGAGCATGAAAGTGACCCTCGAGAAGGTGTCCAGCGTGCCGCTGGATCAACTTGATCCACATGTTAAGCTTTGGGCTAACGAGGTTAGAGAGTTGTCCTATGCCATCGAGGACAGCCTCGACTCCTTCGTCACGCGCATCAAGGGTGGTGAGCCAAGCGAGCAAACTATCAACTGGTTGAAGAAGGTACGCAATAAATACACCAAGATCAGTGCGCGCCATGAAATAGCCAGTGACATCAAAGATATTGAGAGCCAAGTTATGAAGATCAAGCAAAGGTATGATAGATACAAGATCGATGATATTGTTTCTAATGTTGCATCAACTACAGTTGACCCTCGTCTCTCGGCTCTATACAACAAGGCCTCTGACCTCGTTGGTACTGATGGGCCAAGTGATGAGCTAATGATGCTCTTCTCCGAGGGTGTTGAAACTTCCCAAAAAATAGTCAAAATAGTCTCCATTGTTGGATTTGGAGGATTGGGAAAGACCACCCTTGCAAAAGCATTGTATGACAAGCTTAGTCATACATTTGAGTGTACAGGTTTTGTTCCAGTTGGTCAGAATCAAGGCGCAAAGAAAGTTCTCAGGGACATTCTCTTTGAACTTAGCATGGAGTTGTACAAAGATGCATTAACACTGGATGAATGGCAGCTAATCAAACAGCTGCAAAAATTCCTTGCAGGCAAGAGGTACGCATAAGTCTCACCCTATGTTATTCAATAACTTCCTTGTGTTACCTACGCCTCTATACACTGTTGTGCTGTTGTGAGATGACATATGCGCTAGTATGGAGCCGAAGGTAATGGAATGCAACTTTTAGGCCATGGCCAAAAACAAATGGTTTATGTTAGACTAGTTTGACAAGTACATTATATAAGAGAAAGGTTCAAAACAAATGGTTTATATCTAACATGTAATACAAGGGGACAGACACGATCATGATGTATATACACAAATGCAACTGATTTTCTTTGTTGTTATTTAGTACGGAAATGTTGCGCAGGCCTGCAAGGCAGTAGAGAAAGTTATGACTGGGCCCCATGACACCTACACACTCACTAAATTTTGATTTTTGTATACCATGTTACAAAAAAAGAATATTAGGAAAAAATGATGAGTGTAGTATAAGATTATACTATGTCACCAATAAATATTTAGAGAGAAAACTAATTGTATATGGCGTATACAAAAATAACAAGTGTGGTAGAAATATTTGTGCTTACATAATTCAATCAAAGTTTATCATATTTTTATCTCAAATAGCACAACATATTAGTTCTGCGCCGCCGCTGGTGCGCAAGGATTGACCACCAGCACCTCGGCATGAGAATTCCACAACACCAAGAAACACCGCTGGTGGTCCATTCTGAGCACAATCGCCTCCAAAATTGCTCCACCTCGGTCCGAGCACTCACCATGGAAACGCCGCCGCGGACGTTATGGCCACCGCCACCGCTCCTTGCCCCAAAGCAGCCAGCCACGCCAGCCACCCCCTAGTACAGAAAACGCTACCTGTGGCGCACGGTTTTTGGCTATCTGTGGCGCCCAGCCGTGCGCCACTACAGGCACTACTGGGAGGACTGCAGCAGCAGACGGCGGCCTTCCGAGCCAGCGCGTCCACGGCCTGCCTTCTGGCCGCGAAGACGCCGGCGGAGGAGGCCGGGATCGACAGCGCGGAGGACGACGCCAGTGGAGGGGCCCTCGGGGGGCTCGGTCGGTGTCGACGAGCCCACGTCGTATGGCGCCAGGCCATCCGCCGACGCGCAACTCTGGCGGTCCGTGACGCGCGGGCAGGCCGAGGAAGACGCGCGGCACAGAGCAGGCCGGCCAGGACGGCGAGCGGGAGTGAGGATGGATGTGTTGACCAGAGGAGAGAGAAATAGGATCTGGAGAGGCCATGGATGTGTGCGTGCGGTGCGGTGTAGTGGAGAGAAGGAAAAGGCAACAGTTTCGTTTCTTTTTTTTTTGAGTGAGGGGAGAGAGAATCAAGTGGATTAGGTGCGGTGGTGGCAGCAGCTTTGGTTTTTTTTTACTTGAGCTTTGTTTTCTCGTACGTACCTAGACAATGGAGATTAACGACGCGAGGCAACTGCCACCGACTCTTACCTGTGGCACATAAAATCTGGGTACGCCATAGATATACTCCCTCCTTGGGTTACCTGTGGCGCACGCAGTTTTGTGTGCCACAGGTACTCTCTCTACTCGGGTTACATGTGGCGCACGAAGTTTACTGCGCCACAGATACTTTCTCTTCTCGGTGTTACCTATTTTTTTTAGTGCGCCACATATAATTTCTCTCCTACTATAGGGATCTGGTAAAGTTTACACGTGACGCACCTAGTGTTTTTTGCACCACAGGTAAATTTTTACCTGTGGTAAGCAGAATTTTTGGTGCGCCACATGTATTAGCTGTGGCGCACCAAAACAATATGCGCCACATGTAAGCTTCTTCATATAAGTCTGTTTCAAATAGTGACCGCCGCCTACTCTGCAAAAGATCTCTTTGACTGTTTGGTCAAAACCATAAGTCCAGTAGTTCGGCATATCATATGGAAAGTTATCAATAAAAAAACAGCTAGAGAGGGAAATCAATTTGTAGATATTATAGCATATGTGTCACCTCTGTTCTTTGGCTGAAATTCAAGATTACAATCAAACAGATTAATTGAATGGTTATCTAGAATATATATCCTGCAGTTAACGAGTATCTCTAGTATCTCTACTAACTAAATTGACAAATAGTTATCGAGAATATATATCCATCTTGAAAAGGATAGTTGAGGAACCTAAAGTTTGAAATTATTTTATACAATGCTTTTCGCGACTATTATTTCCTTTTTACTCGTTTTAGAGTGTTTACATGCTTGCTATTCTAGTGGGTACTAGTATGTTACATAGTTTTTTCTCACCGTGGCTTTTGGCTTCTCACATAAATAGGTACTTTATTGTTATTGATGACTTATGGGACATAACAACATGGGAAACGATTAAGTTTGCTTTCTTGGATAGTCATCCGGAAAGTAGAATAATCATAACTACTCGTATTTTCGATGTTGCCACAAAGGCTGGTGGTATCTACCGTATGAAACCTCTTTCAGATGATAACTCTAAAATGCTTTTCCATACAAGAACACGTGGTGTTGAAGGAGTAAGTCAAGATAACCAACCTGCTGAAGTGACTGACAAAATTATTAAGAAATGCGGTGGTGTGCCATTAGCTATCATTACAATCGCTAGTTTGCTTGCTGGTAAACCAAGTGGAGATTGGTCTAAGGTGTATGATGCAATTGGTTTTGGGCATGAAGATAGTGAAGTCATTCAGAACACAAGAAAAATATTGTCTTTTAGCTATTATGATCTCCCCTCCAATCTAAAGGCATGTTTATTGTATCTCAGTATGTTTCCTGAAGATTACCTTATTAAGAAAAATCACTAATTTGGAGGTGGGTCATTGAAGGATTCGTCCCTGATAAAGAAGGGATAGGGTCATATGAGCTAGGGGAGATATATTTCAACAAGCTTGTTAACAAAAGCATGATCAACTTTATAGATACCGTGACGGAGAGAACGACCAAGGTGGTTGTCGTGTCCACGACATGGTGCTCGATTTCATCCGCACCATGTCAAGCGACATTAACTTTGTTGCAATAGATGATATTGAAGAACACAAAACCTATTCGCGAGGAAAACGAACCAGTAGGATTCACAGATTAGCACTTCACGGAAAAAGTGCAGAACACAACACTAGCATTCAATGGAACATGTGAGGTCATTTAATGCTTTCATGTGTGGTGGTAGTATGATGGATCTCCTTTCGAGCTTTAAAGTATTACGTGTACTAGTTTTAGAGGAATGTGATCTTCTTGAAGGCCATAGTCTTGAACATCTTGGGAAGTTAGTCCAGCTAAGGTATCTAGGATTGGTGAAGACCGCTGTTAAGCTCCCTGAAAGAATAGGTCATGATCTGAAGTTTCTTGAGATACTGGACGTAAGGGGAGGTTTGATTAGTGAGTTGCCACCGTCTGTTGGCGAGCTAGAGAATTTGAGGTGCCTGTGGGCTGATAGTGGAACAATTATGAAGGGAAAGGTAGGGAAACTGACGAGCCTTGAAGAGCTGCAGCTACATTCTGTGGAGGAGTGCCCAAACTTCTTCACGGAGTTGGGGAAACTGAAGAACCTGAGGGTGCTCAAAATCCAGCTCGAAGAATGTGAAAATGTCTCAGGCAAGGCTCTCCCTGGCTCACTTTGCAACCTGCACAATATCCAAAGTCTGATTATCAAGAGAAGAGCTCGTTGCACAGGGATATCTATAAATGGGAATTTCATGTCCGTGTTGGCAGCCTGGAAGACTTGGCACCCAATGCAAAGCTCCGTTTTTTGTCTCTAACCAGCATAATTATACCTAGGGTGCCGTCGTGGATCAGTTCTTTGTGCGTTTCGCTCCTCTCTCATTTATTTTTATATGTGGAGGTGGTAGAAGCTGGGGATCTACAAACCCTGGGACAGTTGCCCACGCTCTTCCGCCTTGTTCTCTTTAGTGAGGAGGAAAACGCATATCATATACCATTGGCAGCGATGAGTTTCAGAAGCTGAGATTTGGCACGAACATAGATATCACTTTTGATGAAGGAGCATGTCCGAGGCTTGAAATCTGGCATATAGTGTCAACGTTGGAAGAAAGGACAACTTGGTGCCGTGGAATAACAGTTCGCCGTTACTTGAGTATGTCCACTGTCAGCTTGATTGCACTAACGGCGGCTGGAAGGAAGTGGAGGTAGCGGAGGCAGTCATGAGGAAAGCCGCGAGAACCCATCCCAACACTATTGATCTCAGCTCGAGATAGAAAGACAGAACTACGACCGGAAGGCAGCTCGACTCATTGATGCACTCGATACGATCCTACATGGCTGGACAAGCCGGACGGGAAGGACGTTACTGCAGATCGACGAGGTATACGTCGCATGATTAAATCACTGGAGACCTTGTTGCAAGAGGCTGACGAGCCTCGGTGGGGAGGTATAGCGAACAAGAGCTACGAGGCATTGTCACCAGATTGAAGAGTTGGTTACATGATAATGCAGGTAACGACCATGAAGAGGTACGTATTTACTACTCCAACATATCGGTCGATCAAATTATAGTAAATCATATATCATGTGCACTGATGCCAGGCCCGCCGGTTTTTGCATGTCTTATCTCCAGCCGGACAACAGTGATGCCACATACAGCAGCGATGATTATAGCAATTACCATGACGATACAGATTATGAAGACGAGGATGATGGTGACGACGGCCGTGACGACGATGCCAAGCAAGAAGAGGTACACACGGGCATACTACTTAATACTTATGAGTTGTATACTATATACAAATACAGTGATTTATATGTCGATGATGGTCGGCCGGCCGTTTTATGTCTACCCTTCAGGCGGGCAATGATGATGCCACAAGCAGCGAGGAAGGCAGAGCAACCCAACCATAAATCGCAGGATTTCTTTTAGTACTTCTTTCCTGCCAACAAGCTGGTACATTACGCGCCTCTCTCTCCTTTTGTCCCTTTTGTATGTATCCAGATGCATGCTGCCATCAGATATAACCACATCTTTATGCCAGAGTACCACGTAGTTCCTATTCTTAATTTGAATTTTACTAAGCAAATCCCAATTTACTATACTACGTTTGCAGGGAAATAAATTTTACAGTGATTTCGAATTCCAATTTATATCGTACATATATTTTATACTCTGCTTCACACGGTCTGCCTTTTTTACTTACAAAATAACCCTAAAAAATTCTCGTTGCAGGATGATGAGATCTTGAATCCTTCTACAATGTTGTTCTCATCACTCGGAAGACAAATTGATTACTCAGAATTCGTTGAGCTTAATTAGTCTATTAGTGCCAAGAAAAATGGTGGCTCCATCGGCATTAGACTGGTTCGTAACAGAAAAAATAAAAATTATAAATCTAAAAAACCAAAAATTATTTATTTGCTTTGACATTTGGGTCTACATTATTTTTGTGTTGTTAGAGTTGTTTTCTTTAAAAAAAGTTCCAAAATGAAAAAAATTGTACGTTGTTTCTCTTAATTATTTTATAAAACAAAAAAGGAAAAAAAAGTAGGGTAGGTAGGGAACTCCGCCTATGCCATTTGAAGCTCACACTTATAATCGCATAGCCGGTCTCAAGCCCGGAAAAAGGAGGAGAGACTACACATATGCTCATACAAAGTTATATATATGTTGCATTGACTCAATGGATAGTGAACATGCAAGTAACATTTAGTAGAAACTATTGTTCTATTAGTTTCATTAGAAAGATGCTCAGTGATGGAATAATTACCTCTTATATCAAAACCCCGATGTTCAAGCCAAAGAATCTCTAAATAGCGAGCACCAATAGTCTATATTATAATCATTACTCGTGCATAAATTCTTACCACCTATACACATAACACATGCCATTCATTCTTTCAGTTGGATGTTACACACACCATTTGAGGATTCATTAGTCATTTTTCTTAATAATTATTATCCAGCCCTTATGTTCTCCAGAATGTTCTTAATCTCTTAAGGTCAGTTGCCTGAATCATTCATATACTGAATCTGAATGTGAACTTGTCTTGTGCCCTGGCCTGGCACATTTTGGAGTGTTTTCTCCTGGCACTGTATAACTCTAGCTGGTGACTATTTGTTTACAGCAGCTAGTAACAAAAATAGTGGCAACCTAGCTGTTGGGCAATGGTGGCCAAATTATCCCAGCATTTTCAATCCGTGGAGGTCGTCCCTGTTACTGATGCTCCATTTGCAGAATCTTTTTTCCAGCTTACCTTGCTTATGCTCTTATAGGGAACAACGGCAGGTGCATCCGTAGTTACCATTCATGTATGGACCAACGACTACCGCACACCTGCCAGCAGATCAATATCTTGCCATGGCGGTCAGTGGAGCGATGGTGGGTGCAGCCATTGATGCATTGAAGATGATGAGACTAGCTGCAACGCAGGATCCAAGCGGTTATTGATCAAGAGGAAATATTATTCTCGATTGGGGCTGCGATCCTGTCATGTTATTGTTACTGAAGATTTACAAGTTGTCTGTCTACAGTATCGTTTGGTGTTTCCGTTTACCACAGAATTTTCACTTCGTCCTCATGACAAACACATGAGGCGAGGATTGATACTGGGACTCTGAATCACACTTGTAGTTGACTTAATCAAGTATAACTAGCTCCTAGATGTTGCTAATACCAAATTTACTTACTACTGAGTTCATAAACACTTGATTCCTTACACCTGGTAGCATATGATCCATTTACCAGAGCCTGTACAAAGGCTGGCATCAAACAAGTATATTCTTGATTATCTGCCATGTGGAGTAGACATTGCTAACTGAAACTTGATTCAGCATCTCGGTCAAATTCCATGCATAACAAGCATACGGACAGAGTATCATTTCTACAAGAAAATAGAGGAAACCTCAGCACACATTGAATGTCATCATTCCAGAGAGATATATTTGATATTTCTTTTATATGTAGTTTATCTTCCAGTAAAAACATGCATGTATTCTTGTCCAGTATACAAATTTAACTTTTGTTTGCATCCTAGCAGGGAACGACACATAAGTGAACACACACTCTTGAAGCCTTGGTTTTCTGGGAGGTTTTTGTTTGCAAAGAACAAATTTTTTGTAACAGAACTTTTGTTCGTTAGCAGCGGAAAATGACATTCTACCTTGTTGGCTGCAAAGAGCAAAGTGGCGTATGAAGAAATGAAGAGGCTGCGTCATTTGTTTCGAGCTTGCAGTCCTGTCCTGTCCTGAACCCAAATGTCAGCTTGTATTGTTCGTGCCTCACATCATTCAACTTCAGCACCAACGTCTGCGTCCCGCACACCAGCGATGAACGAACACCTGAATGGACTCTGCATATCTTGCTTCCAGTGCCGGTGGAGTTATTTTCTGAATTTCTACACCACAAACCTTCCAACTTATGAAGCTTCGGTTTACCACTGTCAGCTTAAAAAATCAAGCAGTACTTGACTGAATCGAACTCACGATTTCGATTTACTCTACCACTAAGTGCATATATTAATATGTTTCCCAGTTTTCTTCAAAAATATTACTCCACTTGAAGTTTCCGTCATCAATCCAGCAACTTATGCATTTACCAGATCAGGCTATAAAAGCAAAAGAACTACCAGGATAGCATCACTGACCATAAGATCTACACCTCAAACTGAAATATCTGCAATGTTTGCATGAGAACACTTCTGCGAATGCCATCCATAGGAAGCTGGCAAGCAGTGAAAATACAATCATGGTACCATAAGGCTGATTATATCGGGATTCCTTACATAACATCCTAATTAATGCTTACAAGTTATAGTGGACAGGTTTTAGAACTGCAGCTCTTCCTCGTCACTCACCATGGCATTTCTTCTTCACGTGGCATTTCTGTTTCAGAGAAAACAAAGGAACGTTCAGGGTATGTTGTTGCCACTTCAAGCCTCAAAATACCAAATAGAGTAACAAAGCAAGTGGCTGATACAACGGTGTCAAATGTTATGCACACTCAGAATACAAATGATGAATTTGATCAAATGAGTTCCTTTTTTCTTACAAAAACCTACAGCGGTACAGATTAAATGTCTTTCTATTTCCATTTTCCATGTTTGTACACTAGTAAAACAAAACTCTAACCATACAAGGAGAAATGACACACAAACTCAAATTACCACACAGATAGCTTGGGAGCGGCCACTATGATGTATCCGAATCAAAAAATCATGCATAAGCTAAAGCATACCCGCGTACAGTCTATGATCAATTTGCGTTCAAGAAAGAAATATGATATCCTCTAAGCACGATTAATGATTTCAAACACAGTCTGAGGCTCAGAGTTCAAAGGTAGGCAGCAGAAAATTACATCATGGTTATATTAAGAAACATGAAGTCCAAATTCTACGATTGTTGGGTTTGTGATAATATTTCAAAACAAGATACAACAGTGGACAGCATGATTACAAGACTAGAAGTACTTCTTTAGGCCCAATTTGTAGTTGTGATACAACAGAATAAAAGGACCATGTCAAAAACAACAAGTCAATTTCAGCTCCATTACAGCTTGCTATTACGAGACCATATATTAGATAGAGCAAGTTCAGGATGCATGTTGTATGGTGCTGACACAGGATTTACCAAAAGTAACACCAGCCCACATGTAAAGGTCCGTACTGTGACATTGTGACATTCAGTGAAACACCTTGTAAGATAATAATATTACTCTAGTACAAAAGTGATTTCAAATCATCTTACAGCAAGCATTCTCTATTGTTGCTTAACTAGTATTGTCGAAAAGACCCTAGAGGAATCAATACACAAGTGATTTCAAAATGATCTTATGGTGAGGATTCTAACATGGCGGTCAACTAGTATTGTCAAAATAATCTAAGAAATCAATCATGAAGCTAACTTCTACTAGGTAGCTATAACAAACAGTGTGATGGATGATGCACATGGCAACATTTTCTAACCTTAACAAGTGCACTATACAGGTCCTCTAAACATCAAGAGGCAAACCTGGCAGGGTCGTCCTTGAGGGCACGGAACATTGGAGGCCAGATCATCATAAAAGGATGGACAGAACCAACACGCTGACCATCTATTGTGTTTTTTCATACAATTTACACAGTGTCCGGCACTTGATATCCAAGTAGAATATGCATTTGCACATCTGTAAGGTTACAAACTGACCATTGTCCCCCACTTGGCGTATCAGCACAGCAGCAATACCTTCATTCTCAAGAGTGTTGCGTGTCATCCCCAAAGTAGAAAGCATCTCAAGCAAACAAATGGTCTCAAGCAGTAACCAGTTGTTCCCCTTGTGGAGCCAGATGCGAAGTTGAAACTCCTCGACATCAAAGAGATATACACTGGAAGCATCATCTGGCCGAGACAACATGCTCTCAAGATAGCGATACTTCACTCCTTGTGGGAGCTGAATCGTGGAGTAACTTGAAGCCATCAAATCCAATACAATAATGTCATCACTGATGCCGGACGGCAAATAGATTCTATTGTGGCCAAAATGCACAGATGTTGGGTCCAAAAGCATGCCATGGGGGCATGTGGCCAAGGTACGCATGATCCACTCACCATCCTGCAACCTATATACACGTGTCTCGGTAGCCTTCCCCAACACATACAGGTATGCCATGCTGTTGTCTTCCTCTTCCGAGATGATTTCAGTGAACATTGTATCCTGTCCTTGCACGTGTGGGAGTGGTGGGAAGATTTGCATGTCAGTCTCAGCGCGTAGAGGGTGGTGCACTCCGTGTGTCCGTGTTCTTCCCTTGAGGCGCGTGCTGAAGATGGTGCTGTTCTGGCAGTCCATGATCTTGTTGGCCCTGAAGTTGTAGCTCTTTAAGCGGCACATGACGGCGGCGAGCTCTGGAGGCTGAGGCAGCATCGGGACAAAGCGTACAACATCTGGCCTTTGTGTGTACATAAACTGCCCGGTGATGTAGTAGCCGAGGAGGCGAGGCGGGTGGAGCTCGCAGAAACGGCTCAAGAACTTGGGGTCCGAGGCATGCGCAAGCCAGCGCTTGCAGACAAGGGCTGCCCGGACGAGGGTGGTGGGGAAGCCGGCACAGACGATGATCTCCCTGAGGAGGTTGTCATCGTCGAGAACCTTTGTCACCGCCACGGCCTGTGTCGGGAAATATGGCGGTGCCTCGCCACCCACACATGGTTTCCTCTCGGGACAAACCCTGGGAACAAACCAAAAGAAAATGTACATCAACGCGGTGTAAATAATTACGTCAACTGAAAGATCCAGCAGAACAATATAGGAAAAAATTGTGCAAAATGAAATGTGGGGGAGAATTGAAAGATTTCGACAACAATCTAGTGAAGAAATGTAGGGGAATAACTGAAAGATGTGGAGGAATTGGATCTTACGGCTTGGAAATCTCCTCCTCGGAAGCATCCATCGTCGACCCGCTGCCACAGAAAAGAAAATAGCAGATGCCTGGTAGGGTTTAGGAAGAGAATTCAGCTAGCTAGGCTTTCGCGCGAGAGATGAAACCCTAGGAGAGGACGGGAAGGAGAAGAGCTCACTTGGAATCGGGGAGACGAAGGGAAGGGGAAGCTTCGGCCGCCGCCAGGGAGGGGCTGATGTCGCCGGCGCCGCTGCTCCTTTCTTCCGGTCAGCGTGGAGCAGAGCTGCGGTGCGTGCAAAGCAGAGCAGATCTGAGACAAGTGATGGAGAGTAAGCAGTACAGTACAAGCCCAGCCCAGCCCAGCCCAGCCCGGCCTAGTAACTTATGGCCCAACGGTTTCGGAGTATGCTCTAAATTGTACTCTTGGCAGACACTAGAAAAAATAAAAAGCTTTAGAGAGGAAGGATTGGGGGTATTGGGAGTTGGGACACGACGTATTGGGTGGGAAACATGAGAAGAAGTGAAGTGTTATTAAACGTTGTAGAGAGCGTACACATTTACTAGTTCATACAAAACATATGCACCATGTCAACAAATTCGAAATCCATATAAAACTATGGGGTGCAACTAAAATAGGTTGCGAACAGATCACGCTTATTGTTTCCTTCATGGCTCTCTTGTCGCTACCGACCAAAAATATTCCGATGTTTATCTACACCTGACTTCCAAGCAAAAAAACAGAACAAGGGTCAGGAAGATCATAACAAAATAGATAACTATTGCCGCAATACTAGCAGGGACGGAGCCAGGAAATGAAGACTACAGAACTTGGACGGGGCCATATGGGTATATTTTGACAAAATTTGATCTCAAATCCACGTAATACAAGGGGTATTAAGAAAAAAAATCAAGATGGGGGCGGGCAGTGGCAAGATGGAGGATGGCGGTCTTCGTCTTCGTCGCCGGTGAAGTTGCTGGATTTGGTGCTAGCTCTGACTCCCCTACGTATTGTTCTTTCTTCTATGTATGTGTACTGTGTACTCCTTGTTGATTATACGTGGGCTTTCATTAAAAAAAAATCAAGATGGGGGCAGCCATGGCCCAAGGCGCCCCTAGCTCCGTCCCTGAATACCAGTACAAATGTTTCAACAATACCTGCGTCAAGGATATTCGACTAGTCACAAACAATACCAGTACAAATGTACCACAGGAATAGGACTCCAATCTACTGTAGAAGTGCCTGCTCTCGTTACATAGCATTCTACTTAATCCAGTAGAGCTCATGGTGAACAGTTAGAGCTGCTACAAAGAAAACAGAGGAAACATCATATCCCAGACAAATATATTTGATATTTCTATTCTGTAGTTTGTCTTTCAGTAAAGTCGTGCAGGTATCATTTCTACTGATGCCATGCTTTTTCTAGCAGAGAACAAGACATAAGTGAACGGACACTTTTCAAGTCTTGGTTTTCCGGGAATACTGATAGTACTCACGACTGTGTTCCTCTACCAATGCAGACAAATAGAAGTAGGCAGAGATAACCCGAACACTCATGATTTAGTCAAACACCAAACAAAATGTCGCAAAAAGCAAGAATACCATGCACGGGAACACCTTCTTCAGTTACATAACAACCTAATCAGCACAGAATTGTAACATAATCTTTTTACTAGTCCGTAATATTTGTGCATGTTCAGAAATCATAAGATAAAAATATCATGAAAATTGTACAGATGAAAGCAAAGATGAGAGAACAAAGATTCAACATTGCAAAAAATGCCTCTTACTTCAGTTTCACACTTCAGTTAACCATAGCCTGTAATTTTTTGAGAATATGTAGAAACAGTAGAAAATCATTGCTGGTAAGTGCATGGTTTCTAAAGTGATCACGTATTTCTAAACCCACTAGTACATAGACACAGACAAATGGATAAACAGAACCTCGCTTGCATACAGCAGCTAGCTAGGGAAAATGACGGCATGCAGGCCCTCAATCGAGTTGGAGGTCATCTTCACATTGCAGTGAAGATGATGAAGCAAGCTGCAGGGTTGACAGACTTTGGGCTCTAAAATAAGCTTTCTTTTCTGTGTTGAATCAGAGATACACATTGCTAACCACAAATTTCGCAAGTGCTAAACAAGATGACCAACTCTGCAAATACCACAATTAACAAGAACAGCAAGCAGTGGAACAACAAGACTAAAGAACACAAGCGGATTAGAAGGCATAACTACTAAGCATGCATTTAGGGAGTCTTCTTCATATCTTGGTCAAATATGGTCATGGTACCATAGGGACAGGACCACTGCTCAAGTTTCATAGCAGCCTAACTAATATACTACGAGTTATAACAAAGACAGTTATAACCGCTACTAAGAAAATGCAGCTCTCCGCTGTTCCTTGACGATGCCTTTTTGGTATCCTGCTTCACATGGAATTCCTGGTTCAAGGAAACAGAGGAAGGATTACGATGGATGTAATTCAGTACTATAATATTTCATTATTTTTTGACAGCTTATGCATCCGAATATCAAATTGACTAACATGAGAAGTAGCTAGTACAACGATAGTCACTCAAATTTTACGTGCATCAGAAATCAGTAGAATGAATTTGGTCTAGAAATATTTTTTTTAAAGCTATACAGTGCACATTATATGCCCTCAATCGCAGACTGACATGTTTCAAGTCATGCATACCCGGCCACATAAATGGAAAATAGGTGGTATGTATGATTCATAAATCATGCATAAACTCAAGCGTACCCGGAAAAATAAAATGTATGGCCCACTTGTGTACGACACACTAAGCACTCGGCAAAAACGCAAGTAATAACAATCCCATACATAAGATTCAAAAGAAACAATCTCAATGAATTTGGTCTAGAAATATTTTTTTAAAGCTATACAGTGCACATTATATGCCCTCAATCGCAGACTGACATGTTTCAAGTCATGCATACCCGGCCACATAAATGGAAAATAGGTGGTATGTATGATTCATAAATCATGCATAAACTCAAGCGTACCCGGAAAAATAAAATGTATGGCCCACTTGTGTACGACACACTAAGCACTCGGCAAAAACGCAAGTAATAACAATCGCATACATAAGATTCAAAAGAAACAATCTCATGCATAGCTTGAGGTTCACAGTTCCACATAGGCAGTAGAACAATACACCATGATTATATTAAGAAATAGAAGCTCAAAATTCCAGGGTTGATGGGCTTGTGATAATATTCCAGGCCAACCAAGCGGCCAGCATGAAAAGAAGGCTAGGAACTTTCAATTCTTATATATGTTGCTTTCAAAAAAATTTACTTCATAAGCACCTTGCAATATTACCCTAGTATTCAAGTGATTTCAGAACATCATAAGGCAAACATCTGTTCAAAAAAAAAAAAAAGGCAAACACTATTTAATGTCACATAACTAGCTAGTACTATTAAAATGGTCTAAGGACACAATGATGTACCGAACACCATTCCATGGATATACCAAACAGTGCAGAACTATTTAACCTAGCAAGAGCAATATACCATAATCAAAAAGCCAAATGACAAACCTTGCAGAATCATCTTTGAGTGTGGGGAAAATGGGTGGCCAAGTCATCATAAAAGGATAGACATGGAAACTTTGATCCTTTTCAGCCATCTCATGCACTTTCTGCATCGTCTTTCTTGTAACATCCAGATAGAGTGTGCATCCGCACATTTGCAAGAACACAAACTCAGCATTATCCCCCACGTGGCATACCTGGGGAATATAAGCATCCTCATCCGTATCCTCATCCTGGAGCGTGTGATCTAGCAATCTCAAATTTGCACACATCTCATGCAAACAAATTGTATGGACCAGCAACCAGTTTTCACCCTTGTAGAGCCAGATGTGAAGTTGAAGGTCTTTGCCATGGACATGGGTGAGATATATACCAGAAGCATTATCTGCCTGTGACAAGGTGCTGGTAGAATAGTGGTATTTCACTTCACACTAGTAGGGAAAAGCTTATACGTGAGATGCTATCAGTGGCGCACCAGCCACTTGTGCGCCACTGATAGTCTCTCACCAGATTTCCTGGATTTTGAAAAAAAATACCAGTGGCGCACCAGATTGCAGTGCGCCACTGGTAAATTTTTACCAGTGGCGCACCGTAAACCTGGTGCGCCACAGGTAAGTTTCAGCTAAACTTGAAAATTTTCCAGTTGGAGGAGAGAGACTACCAGTGGCGCACCAGACAGTAGTGCGCCACTGGTAATTTTTTTACCTGTGGCGCACCGGGCAGTAGTGCGCCACTGGTAATTTTTTTACCTGTGGCGCACCGGGCAGTGGTGCGCCACAGGTAAATTTTTTACCAGTGGCGCACTAGGGCTGGTGCGCCACAGGTATTTGTCGGACGATATTTCAAACTGTGGAGAGAGAATACCTGTGGCGCACCAGACTCAGTGCGCCACTGGTAAAAAATTTACCTGTGGCGCACGGTGAGCTTGTGCGCCACAGATACTCATGCTGTCACGCACCACACCTTTTTTTTTGAAAAGTCACGCACCACACACACCTCTCTCTCTCTACCTTATCTCTCCACCTCTTCCATCGATCTCCACCACACACGCAGCAATCACACGCACGGGTTGCTTCTCTGCCTTATCCTCCCAAGCACACGCACGACTCTCATCTTCCTCTGCAGTTAGCCGACGACGCTGTCCACCGCTCTCGCCAGCTCGCTACTCATCTTCCTCCTCCTGCTCGCCCCTCATCTTCCTCCTCCCAAACTGCGAGCAGGGCGCGGGAGCCGGCCAGGGAGCGTGGGCGGGCAGAGCAGCCGGCAGCGTGCACGGCGAGGGCAGCCCGGCGCGGCCGTGGAGACGCGGACGGGGCAGAGCAGCTGGCGCGACAGCGCGGGTTGACCATGGCGGAGAAGCTCGCGACTTTCTGCCGGCCAGTCGCCCTCTCCCTCATCCTCCTCTGCGGCCCGGTTGCGCCGACATTCGCCGTCGTCGCGCCGGTGGGCACGGGGCAGCGGCGTCGACCAGCGGCAAGGACGGCCCCTTCTGCTCACCACCGACGCTGACGCGCACGGTCTCCCTCGCACACGCCGACCATGGGGGCAGCCTCCCTTGCGTCGATGGGCGGCGGCGGCTTCCTCGCGGAGAAGTTCCCGCCTTTGAGCCTGCCCGCCGCCGGAGTCAGCCATGGCGGCGGCGCGGTGGGGTGACGTGGGGCTAGGGTTTTTTGTGGGGCATTTTTGTAAATCTGTAAATGTATTTAATTATTTCTCGATTTTTGAATTGTGGTTTAATATCAATTTTGGATTTTATTTTTTTTATTCCATAAATTGATACTAGTGGCGAACCATTTGCATTGTGCGCCACTGGTAACTTGACACGAGTGCGTGTATATGGTGTGCCCCTAAGATTACCTGTGGCGCACTAGTATAGACTGTCAGTGGCGCACTGACTGGTGCGCCACTGGTAATTTGGTTACCTGTGGCGCACCGCTGGTGCGCCACTGGTAACACTTATCAGTGGCGCGAGTTTAGTGGCGCACCACTAGTGCGCCTAGCATATTTTGGTGCGCCACTAATAAGCTTTTCCCTACTAGTGTCAAGTGGGAGCGGAATTCTGGATAAAGTTGAGTCCGTAAAATCAAACACAAGAATGGTGCTACTCAATGAGTTAGCAATATAGATTTTGTTGCCAAAGAGCGCAGCTGTTGCTGCACAGAGCGATTGAAGGATCAGAGGTGTGGCTATCTGGTGTGTGGCTACGGGACACCAGGCACCATCTTGCATCACATATGCCCTCAAATTTGTTTCCTCATTAGTCCACTCTGCCAAAAAATACATGTAGGACAAGCCGCCGCAAGTATCTTCTTTGGAGAGTATTTCACCCACAAGTACCTCGAAGGGCTTCTTGGAGGTTGGTTCTGATAGGACGATGTGCATACCTTCTTCGGGACACAGCGGGCGGTGCAGTCCATGTGTAAATTTCCCACCTTGGTAACTCCTGGTAAAGATGTGGCCGTTCCGGCAGTACCTGATCGATAGATTGCCGAAGCTGTATCCGGCAACCCGGCGAACAACGGCAGTGAGCTCTGATGGCTGGGATGGCATCGGCACGAAATACGGAGGGGGCTCCAGCTCCCGCGAGAGAAACATTTGCACGTCGATGTAGAAGCCAAGGAGCGGCGCGGCGGGTGGCGCTTATGGAATTTTTTTAGGAACCCGCGGTCAGAGGCGTGGTGGTACCAGCGTTTGCAGACCAGGGCAGCGCGAACGAGGGTGGTGGGAAAGCCGAGGCAGAGGAGGATCTCGATGAGGAGGTTGTCGTCCTCAAGCACCTTGGAGACGGCTGCCTCTGTCCTGCCATCCGCACATTGTGCCTCGTTGGTATCAACCAACCTGGAAGAAATGGCAAGCCGGCGTCAATTCATATTATGTTTATTTAGTATCATACTATTGATATTTCTAATATAATAAAGTTGTTCAAACTTTAGAAACTTCGACTTAGCACAAAACATAATATGCAAAGTAAAAAAGGAATTGAGAGAGTAGCTAGGCATAGTTTCAATAATAGGGTTGATTGTTTTTGGGATGATGATCCCCCTAGTTTTTTATTACCAAAACTGATAAACGATGTAAGTGTGTTTTCCGATAAATAAAGCTCGCTGCATGGCTTTACCTTAAAAAAAAGGAATTGAGAGAGTACCCGACAGCCAAAAAACGTGCTGCCGTATTTACATAGCATCTCATCTAGGGAGGTCACAAGTTTTAATATAGAATCGCAATTGCCCATCCCTAGCCGGTCACAGAATACAGCTTTTCAGGCGGCTGTCGTTGAGGTGTTTGGCCTAGATTACTTGAGAGCAACCAATGCTCAAGACACAGCTAGGCTTTTGGCGATCAACAAGGACCGTGTATTTCCGGGTATGCTCGGCTCCATCGATTGTATGAATTGGTCTTGGAAGAACTGTCCTGCAGCTTGGCATGGACAGTTCAAAGCCCACAAGAAGGATACCACCATCATTCTTGAAGCGGTGGCCGATCATTAGAATTGGGTTTGGCATGCATTTTTTGGTATGTCCAGATCTTGCAACGACCTCAATGTGCTCCAAAGATATCACCTCTATTTGCAAGATTGGCCAATGGTGAATCACCACCGGTGGAGTTTGAAGCTAATGGCCATACCTACAACTGTGGCTACTACCTTGCCGGGTAACCTTTGTGAAGCCAATTGCAAGCCCCCAAGGTAAGAAAAAACTCCAATTTCATAATGCACAAGTCTCGGCTAGGAAAGATGTGGAGAGGGCTTTTAGGATTTTGCAAGCCCAATTTGTTATTGTGGACCGGCTTGGTTTTGGGATCAAAACATGCTTTGGTACATCATGACCACTTGTGATCATGCACAACATGATCAATGATATCATTGGGAATGAGCATGGTCAAAATTTGGACTAGGCTTTCTATGATCTCATGAGCCGGCCGGTTCAGCCACGGCGAAGTGCCAACGGTATCACACGATTCCTAGAGGTCTACCATGAGGATCGAGATGCCGAGGTTCACGAGGATCTTCAAAAAGATCTAATGGAGGAGTGGTGAACTTGTAATGATAGTTTCTTCTCTTTATTTATTGTTGTATGTTTTATGTGATGTACTTTGAACCATGTTTGATGAATTTGTTATTGTATTTTATTTGAAAAATTGATGAACTATGTAATAATTAAGTACTATGTATGTTTGATTTGATTTCCAATTATTTGAGACTTAATTTGATATTGTTTGTGGGTTAGATGATTCATATGTACGCATTTGTATGAGATGAAAATGTGTTTTCGTGCCCTATTTTACATCATCAATAGGAGCTCCCAGTTTTTCGGTGCCCTAAAAAATATCATCTACCGGAGCAAAAACAAATTCCATGCCCTAAAACCAAAAAAGTGGTGCCCTAGAGTACCAATAGAGATGCTCTTAATTCATCAAGAATCCTACTACAAACCATCACGATAATACAATTCTGATACATAGACAGAAACGATACTGCTTTTGTAATATATCCTGTACTGACAATATAAATCCATCAGCAAACAAGACAACAATGCATATAAGATTAGATTAGAGGTCTCACTTATCCAACATCTCACAAACAAAACATCTTCAGTTACGTAACACATCCCTGATAGATCCAGCAGCGATGATTATCAGCTATTGACTGTAAAACTGTGCAGTAAACACTGACAAGACAAGCAAGAACCACATCAACGCATGGATTAGATTAGAGGTCTTGCTTATCAAACATCACGCAAACCAAACAATGGGAACACGTATGGTACCATTTTGTACAATACATGTATGGTACCCCAGACAGTACACACCCAGACAGTACAGGTATACTAATAATCATGTATGGTATCCTACTTTTTTAGACCACTAGGAAACATACCCGTGCGTTGCAACGGAGCAAAACAAATCCATTTCCTAAATAGCTGGAGCCACCCAAGTTTTGACGTTCCACCGTCATAACCCTATCCAACGGAAGTCCAATCGAAACATCAAAATTGACTCTCCATATGCCAAGTTGGAGAGCTCTCTAAAAAATTTGCGTCTCCGGTTCGCACTAACATTTTTTATAGGCTCCAGTTCTCACCCTTGCAAATTTCTTAAATGATTGTTCTCGGAACTACCAAAAAGATAGAATGTCGGTTAAGTTTTTTAGAAACAAACCCCTACGCCGATTTCTTGCCGAGCAGTCGTTTCTCATTTTACAAGATGTAACTTATATATCTTCCATACGCATTTTGCCACTGCATTTTCCTGTACAGTTGTCAATATGCAATTATGGTTGTCAGATTCAATCCGCAAATCAGCAGGCTGAATAGATAAATTTGTGAGATTCAATAAACAATGCATTCAGGCTTCATTGGATCTTTACCAATATTATCCAGTTTACACATGTTTGCTAAAAAAACATGCAGTACCTAGAACTTGTTAGGAAAAATAAATGCAACTATCGGAATACACATCGGCGAAGGTGTGTATCCAGCTTTGTCAGATCTGGACACTGCAAGCAAAGTTGAACAGTTTGAAGGCATCGAACTGGAGTCACGCTCAAGGTCCATCAGTGCTAAGGAAATGATTTGCAGATTAACAAAGGAAACAAAGATCTGAACATTGCAAGCAAACCCCATCACTGAAATATACTGAGCGATTCTACATCATGCGACCTCCCATCTCACGTCCCTTTCTCCCGTAATCGCTCGCACATGCCGCCGTAGCACCGGCTGCTCACTCCAAGCGGAGGGCCAGGTGGCCGGCCACAAAAGAGAATCAAGCGGCACGGAGCTCCATCAGATGCAGATGCACTCGACGCTGCTCACTCCAAAGTCGAAACCACCGCACCAGATTTCGAACAACTACACACGCATCTCCCCTGCGGTCCATCGTGGCGGCCTCGATGCAGGTCAGATCTAGCGGACTGGGATCTCGCTGGCGGGAGGGATTTGTGAGGGATCAGGCCAGGGAGACGAAGGGGATTTGTGAGGGATCGAGGTGGGCGTTTGTTTCCGTGAAGGGACGGAGAAGCGCCACCGCTCACGCGCTGCAGGGGAAGCGAAGCATCCCATCCCTTGCCGCCCTGCTTTGACGGATGGAGTCGAGCGAGGCGAGACAGGAGTCTGACCGTTTTGTTCACTTAGCGGTGGCAATAGCGGTAAATATCTGAAACGAAACGGTACGATGGCATCAGTGCGTAATATGTGATTTGGTGGGAGGGTAAAACCGAAAAAAAAAATGACGTACCACATGAAACCTTAATGCTTTTATTATTATAATAATAATATATATATAGGTATAGATATAGATTTTGTACAAAACTCTCTACGAATCTCGGACACTCTGAGATCCTCCTTGAGTAGTATCAGCATATAATATTGGTTCTTGACTATCTAATACAGTTCTTGCTACAGAGGAAAGGCCGCTCACTGACAAATATACCAACTAATAGCTTCTTGACGGCGTCCTTCATTACATGGCATATCTGTTCCAAGTAGAAACAGTAGGATCCAAGAAGGAGGTTACTGAGCAATAAAAAAATTAAAGCATCGCAAAACAATCTCATAAAAAGTACTGAAGGTATCATATTTCAAAGGTTCGTGATGTACGGTATGAGGAAGCAAAGTAGAGAAGTCTATCCGTGACCTCCTCCAGTGTATAGTCCACTAAAATTTATTAAACAAACAATTACACCCATTTACTGGTGTCAATAAAGCACCGCTAGTGACCACAGCTACAGTACAAATGTATCAGCAAAGAGTGATAAAATCAGATTGAGTATCAACACCACTGGTCTTGTGCTAGATGAACAAACTGAAAACCTAAATCCACTACTAAATAGACACACAAATAGATAACTAGAACCCTGGGTTGCATACAGCAGCTGGGAAGGGAAAATGACAATTTGCAGGCACTCAATCGAGTTGGAGGTTAGTGATATTATTGCAGTCAGGATGATTAAGCGAGCTTCCATAGCTCATGTAGAGTAGAAAGACTTTGGTCAAAAAAGGATCTTTCTTTCGTCAACAATAAATTTCGCAGTGTGGTAAACAACATGACCAATTCTGCAAGGACCACAATTAACAAGCACATCAAGTATTGGAACCAAAAGACTAACAGAACACAGGCAGATTAGACGACATAGCTACGAAGCATGCATACATGGATCTTCTTCACGAAACCAATATCTCAGCTTGGAAGATGGTCATGGTACAATAGGGACAGGACTACCTGCCCCAATTACATAGCATCCTAGCTAATCCAATACGAGTTATAACAAAGACGGTTAACACTGCCACTAAAGAAATGCAGCTCCCTGCTCATCTTTGACAATTTCCAAATTGTCGCTGCCCATCCAAAAACCTTCTTCATATCCTTCTTCACATGGCATTCCAAGTTCAAGGAAAAAGAGGAAGGATAAAGATGGAGGTAATTCAGTATTAGAGTATTTCATTATTTTTTCCACCTTATATATGCATCAGAATATCAAACTGACTAACAAGAGAAGTAGCTGGTAAAACGATAGTCACTCAAATCTTATGAGCGTCAGTATTGAAAGAACGAATTTTGTCTAGAAATATCGTTTTTGTTTTTCAAAAGCTAGAGGCAGTGCAGATTAAATGCCTTGAATTGCAGAACTACATGTTTCCATTTTAATTTGTATTTCAGTATAACAAGTATATGCTCATACAAGGAGAAACGCAGACACGCAAACAAAAATTACCCACTGTTAGCCTGGACAAGAAATTTGTTTCATACAAAAACAATACAAGGTGGTGCATCTGACGCATATGTAATGCATAAACTCAAGCATGCCCAACCACATGAAAGCTATGGCCTACTTGTGTGCCGCTCCGTAAGAAACATGGAAAAAACTAAGTATTAACAACCTCACACATAAGTTTCAAAAGAAGCAATTTCATACATAGCTTGAGGTTCACATTTCAAGATAGGCAATTGAAAAGTACACCATGATCATATTAAGAAATATAAGCTTGATGGGTTTGTGCTATTATTTCAGCACAACCAAATACAGCGGCCAACAAGAAATCAAGGATAGGCACTTTCAGCTCTTATACATATTGCTTTCTAATTTGTACGTCATAAACACCTTGGAACATTACCCTAGTATATGCAAGTTATTTCAGAACAGCACAAGTCAAACATTATCTAATGTCACTTGACTAGCACTAATGAATGGCCTTAAGATACCGAACACCATTCCATGGCTGCATCTGTCCTGACATCCGCACATTGTGCCTCGTTGGTATCAACCAACCTGGAAAAAAAAGGCAAGCCGGTGTCAATGCATACTATGTTTATTTAGTATCATATTATTGATATTTATAACATACTAAAGTTGGTCAAACTCGCCGACAGCTAAAAATCGTGTTTACATAGCATTTCATCTTGGGAGGTCACAAGCTCTAATATGGAATCGCAATTGCCCAGCCATAGAATGCAGCTTTTCAGGGTTGGTGCTCAATTAAGTAGTACGAGTAGTGCCTAGCACGGAAATTCACTTCAGCACTACCTAGCACTTCATCTAAGGGGGTCGGCTGCCATTCCCGCACTACCTAGCAAATTTCTAATATGAAGTTGGTCAAACTTAAGAAAATTTGACTTAACACAAAACACAATACGGAGAGTAAAAAAGGAATGGAGAGAGCTAAAAAAACGTACTGCCGTATTTACATAGCATTTCATCTATGGAGGTCACAAGTTTAAGTATGGAATCACAATTGCCCAACCCTAGCCTGCCATAGAAATATAGAATGCAGCTTTGCCAAGAAGGGCGGTGGGCGTTCTGTGAAGGTGCTCAACTAAGTACTAGTACCCAGCAGGAACAAACTGGATGAAATGAAATAATCGGAAGAGCTGAGAAGTGGATCTTACGGTGGGGGAATCTCCTCCTGAGAAGCATCCATCACCGAGCTGGGCTCCTCCCTGCCACATCAACGTAGTATATGTAGGCTGGGATTTAGGGCGAAAAATCCAGCCAGCTAGCAAGCTAGGGTTTCCCGCGGCGGATGAAATGCGAGGAAGTTGGAAGAGAGAAGGAATGAGAAGCGCCCACCTCAATCAAATTGGGAGACGAAATCGCCAGCGTCGCCGCGGAAGGGCTGAGGTCGCCGGCGCCGCCGCCGCCTCTGTTTTTTCGCCACGGAGGAGAGAAGTTCTGTGAATCCCAGCTGGGTGAAGCGGAACAAGATAATGAAGGCCCATCTCGGTCCGGCCCAAGCCCAACACATCTAATTAATCACCTAAAAAAAGAACTGTAATTTACATAGCTTCCTAAGTCCTAAGAGAAGACCTTGGAGGAAAAAAAAGTAGTAAGAGTAGTACTGTAATTAATTAATCCACTAAAATATGAAGTAATAACATTAAATCGGAATTGCACTCGTCAGTAATGAGGGAGGCCACCTTAAACTTCGTGGTCGTTCTCGGAGTCCTCCTCCTCATTATAAAAACCTGAAAATTCAGGTTGGGTAAATCGGGTTTTATAAATTCAGATTTCCATAACTGACACCCGAAATTTGTCCAAAATTAGAAAATCCGATAATTTGGGTTCGGGCTCAGGTAATCCTGAATTCCTTGAATTAGTGCAACAACAAAAATTGTGACCCCTGGGAAGCCGACGCAGGCGATGAGCCCTGAAGAGGGTTGTCATCATGAAGAATCTTGCTCACAGCCATCGGCTGTGTCGAGGAATAGGGTTGTGCCTTGCCATCGCGTGTGGTTTCTTCTCGGAACAGACCCCTGGGAACAAATGCATATGTACATCAACACAGTGAAATAATTTCATTAACTATAAGAGGCAGGAATTGCCCGACGGCCTCGACGTGACATTGTTTTACCACAGAAGTCGGGAGTGCCGTACACCACAGATATTGGTTACATGACCTGGATGTGTCGGATATATGTGGTCGCGAATTCGGGAATGGAAACGGAAATGATTTGGATCAGAAACAAAATTAATCGGATATATACCACATAACTAAATTATCAAACGATACAACCAAAATAATTATTCGGACCTGTTCACTAACAAAGTTGTACTCCATATAATTACTACTTTGCCCTCCTCTGTTTTCTCCAAGTCACTCGACATGGCCGCTCATTCTTTCCTCTTTCTTCCTTCCTTGAGCTCGTTCCTCACCTTAGCCTGCAGCCCGCCTCCGTCCCCTTCTATTCTGGCCGCTCCGCCGCGTCTCCCCTCATCCGCCGCCCTCCATTGCTGCTCTCCCTCCCCGTCTATTTTGTCCTAAGAGCGGGATTGGCAAAAGGAGATTGACAGGAGGATCTGAGATCGGGTGGGCTGGATTGGCAAATGGGTGAGGGGATTTGTGGCTGGAACAAGGTACAGTGCACAGGAGTGCCGTTCCAACTGGAGGCACCTTTTGTCGATTCTTGTTTCAGTTTGATGGTTATATATTGTCAAAGTTGCTACTGAGCTTTGCCCCTGTTAGTCTTCTGAAACTTCTTACTAAGCTTTGCATTCAAGCTAACTTGTTGTATGTTGTAGATCCAGGTGAATTAGCTAGCTAGCTTGCCATCTGGATCGGCCGGCGTTGGTGGGACTGTGATTTGCACTCCAAGACGAGCATCCTCCTGCAGGTGCCTTACTCATTCTGCGGTTAATTTGCTTCCCTTTGAACTTTCATATCCCTCTCCTTCTCCCGCCTTGCTGCTGATCTAATCCTCTTCGTGCTGCATCGTACAAAACAGGAATAAGAAACTAGCAAGCAGTAGACAGTGGGAGTCGGCCGGCCATGCAGTTCGCCACGGGGGCGCTAAGCTCCCTCCTCCCCAAGCTTGGGGAGCTGCTCCTTGAGGAGTACGACCTGCAGAAGGGCTTGAAGAAGGGGATCAAGGACCTCAGGGACGAGCTCTTGATCATTGAAGCTGCACTTGTGAAGGTGTCCGATGTCCCGCTGGACCAGCTTGATCCGGTGGTCAAGATTTGGGCAAATGATGTCAGGGAGCTGTCCTATGCTATCGAGGACAGCCTCGACTCTTTCATGGTGCGTGTGGAGGGTCTTGAAACAGAGAAGCCTCACAAGTTCTTGGGGTTCATCAAGAAGACCCGCAAGAAGGTCACCAAGCTCAAGATTCGCCGAGAAATAGCCAGCGACATCAAAGAAGTCAAGATCCAAGTTAAAGAGGTGAAGGAAAGGTACGACAGGTACAGGGATGTTATTGGTAATACTGTTGCCAAGACGGAAGTTGACCCACGTCTCTTGTCCATGTACAACAAAGCATCTGACCATGTAGGAATTGATAAGGCCATGGATGAGCTGATGGAGGTAATGTCTGACCATAGGGATGTGTCGGAGAATAAACTCAAAACTATCTCCATTGTTGGATTTGGAGGATTGGGAAAGACAACTCTTGCTAAAGCAGTGTTTGACAAGCTTAATAAGGAATTCGATTGTGCAGGTTTTGTTCCGGTAGGTCAAAATCCTAACATAAAGAAAGTTTTGAAGGATATTCTCCTTGAATTTGACGTGCAAATGTATAACTCTGCATCAACCATGGATGAAAGACAACTCATCAACCAGTTGCGGAAATTCCTTGCAAATAAGAGGTATGCATTACCGCCCCCTGCCATATTGTACTCAATACTACCTTCTTTGTTTGAAATGTATGTCTTGTTATATGTATTTTCGTGTCATGTTGGTTGAAAATTTATAAATTGACATACAAAAATTTATCGTTACACCTTTGTGCAGCATTTGAGAGTTGCCAAGCTTCATGTTTTACTGCATACTATACACTCATGTTAGTTAATTTGTAGTAATTTCAAGTTTCTTGGCTTCTGATGAAATTAGGTACTTGATAGTTATTGATGATATATGGGAAACACCAACATGGGAAATGATTAGCTGCGCTTTGGTGGATGATGATACTGGAAGTAGGATAATCACGACTACTCGTATTTGTGAAGTTGCTAAAAAAGTTGATGGTGTCTACAACATAAAACCACTTTCTGATGATAATTCAAGTAAATTATTCTACACGAGAATATGTGGTGGTAAAGGCAAAAGTTTTGATGTTCAATCTGCTCAAGTGTCCGATAAAATCTTAAAGAAATGTGGTGGTGTGCCGTTATCTATCATCACAATAGCCAGCTTGCTTGTTGGTAAACAGCCGGAGGACTGGTCAAAGGTGTATGACTCTATTGGATTTGGGCACGAGGACAACGAAGTTGTCAAGAACACAAGAAAAATATTGTCTTATAGCTTTTATGATCTCCCTTCTTGTCTAAAGAATTGCTTATTGCACTTGAGCATGTTTTTAGAAGATCAATTGATTTTCAAACATAACTTGATATGGATATGGATTGCGGAAGGTTTTGTTCTTAGTGAACAAGGGCTAAGGTTGTTTGAAGTTGGGGAGAGCTATTTTAATCAGCTTGTTAATAGAAGTATGATTCAGTTGGTAGAGCACATCGGTAGCCAAACCTTGGATGGTTGTCGTGTTCATGATATGGTACTTGATTTAATCCGCAACTTGTCCAGCGAGTTAAACTTTATTACCATACATGATATTGAGCAGGAGCAGAGCACATGCTCACCAAGTAGAAGCCGAAGCATTCGTAGACTAGCCGTCCACAAAAGAAGTGCAGAACATAATCATGTGAAGGTGGAATTGGGACAGGTGAGGTCATTTAATGCGACATTGTGCACTGATAGTAGACTGCTACAACTTCTGAGCTTTAAAGTATTACGTGTACTAGTTCTTGATAGCTGTGAGTTTGGTGCGGAAGGTTGCCGGCTTGAGCATCTTGGAAAGCTGGTTCAGCTGAGGTACCTTCGCTGATTAATACCCCTGTTGCAGAGCTCCCAAGGAATATTGGTCATGATCTCAAGTTCTTGCAGACGTTGGACGTAAGGATAAGTGGCATAAAAGAATTGCCGCCATCTGTGGGTGAGCTAAGTAAACTAATGTGCTTGCTTACTAGTGAAGGTACGAGAATGCTGACCGGGATAGGGAAGCTGACGTCCCTTGAAGAGCTTGAGCTGCACTCAGTGGACAAGTGCCCAAACTTTGTTACGGAGCTAAGAAAGCTGACTGAGCTGACTGTACTTCATATCTATTTTGATGAGATGGAGAAGAGCGCATTCAAGGCGCTGATGGAGTCTGTGCGCAACATGCACAAAATCCAGAGTCTACAGATACATTCTGAGCCAGACGAGCCAGTCTTTGTTGGCAGCTGGGAGGACTGGGTACCTTCTTCGAATCTCTGTGAGCTGGCCCTATATGGCATTTGTTTATCTAGGCTGCCGTCATGTATCTGTTTTTCACGTGTTCCGCACCTGTCCTACCTGACCATAGATGTTGAGGTCGTAGAAGCGTGTGATCTGCAAATCCTTGGAAAGCTTCCGCTGCTCCGCTATCTCTACCTCGTGAATGACATCGAGGACTGTCCGCCGTATACTGTTGGTAGTGATGAGTTCCCGAACTTGAGATACTTTTATGTATATAAGGAGATCCTCTGTGGAGGGGAGGGAGCGTTGCCGATGCTTGAAGAATTGGAATGCAATGCTACCGTGGGAATGCCCGTCGGTTTAGTGCCAGGGAATATGCCATTGCTCCAGAAAGTCAGTTATTACCTTGACTGCACCAACTGCAGTGGTGAACAGGTAGAGCAAGCGGAGGCAGCGCTGAGGCTTGTGGCAACAACCCACCCCAACCGTCCCACCCTTGAAATAAAAAGAGAAAACTATGAGGTACGTGCGCGGGTTGTTTCAAATAGAATTTACAGTACATGATCCTCCCTTATCGTTTCCGTTAATTATGGGTCGTGCCATGCGAGTATTCCTCTGTTTCCCAATCCCTATAAATTAATTGCTTTCTCAATTGCAGTCTGAGGACGACGATGGATCTGAGGAAGTTTCCTCTGCAGATGAAGAAGAGGTACGCATGTACACTGTTGTGTATAATATTATCCCCTTTTACCATTCTAGTATCAACTATGTCATATCAAGCATATGTTCTCTAATTATTCCTGCATTGCTTACTTTGTGCCAATGCCAGTCTGATAAAGATGAAGAGGGTGGATCCAAGGAGGAGAGGTACAGCGCTGGATTCTCACATTAACTGCAACCTCTGGTTACGTACCTGCTGGATACTCCTCTTATTTATAATTCTCGATTCGTTGTTACTCTAGTCGTACAATGATGTGACGGACAAGATATATGCCATTTGCGTTAATTATGGGTTGGTCATGTGAATATCCCTCTGTTTTCTAATCCCTCCAAATTAATTGCTTCCTGAAATTTCAGTCCGATGACGATGATGGACCCGAGGAAGTTTCCTCTGCAGACGAAGAAGAGGTCGCATGCACGGTGTTGCATATACTGTTATCCTCTTATATCAATTTGCATATAAACCATGCCACATCAAGAACATGCTCCTCTAAGTTTTCCTTTGTTGCTTTTTTCCTTCAATTCCAGAGTGAAGAGGAGGAGGAAGATGGCGGATCAGAGGAGGAGGTTTCGGCTACTGACCAGGAGGTATATTTATGGCTGGATGCTCACATAAAGTACTGCCACGCAACATACATGTACGCAGTACGTACTACTCATTTATACTTATCATTCTAGAATTTCTTTTACTCCAGCAGGACGACGAGGTAACAGACAAGATATCTCATATCACCGTAAATGAGGTGGTGATGACGAGCCAACCTTGAACCATTTTTCTCTCCCTTCAATCATGATTTCAAGGTATATATCAGTCTCTCTTTTCCATTTCGATCTGTATGCACGGTACACACACATAATTCCATTCTTGTACTCCCTCCGATCCATATTAGTGGGCACAACTTTGTCTAGATACACATGTATCTAGTTAAGTATTTAGACTAGATACATGTGTATCTAGACAAAGTTGTGCCCATTAATATGGATCGGTGGTAGTAGTATTTTCTTTCACAAAAACGCAAAAACTTTGAGTTTCGCTATATTGATAGAAAGGAAGAGTTTTACAAGCTTAAGAAATAGCATACACCACCTCTTACAACACAACCCAGTAGAGTAGAGTATAATGACTATAACTCACATGAGCATAGTACGCACTCCACACCACACCTGACCGGTCCGAACACCACAACCACCGCGATTAGAACTAGAAAAACAAAACAGAGTTTGTCCTAAGCTGAGCAACATCGTCGCATCTCGACCGACGCCGGTCATCTCCCAAGACCGACAGCTCCAACTGGACTTCCCCTGTCGACGCACCATCAACTCTTCATACCGGAAGGAGGTGGCAAGTAGATGGTGGGGCTTGGTCGGTCCCGAGAGAGGCACCTTCTTGGACTCACCAGCGAGGGCGTGCATTGTGCCTCTTAAATTTCATCTTGAACAGCAACCAGCGGTAGCCCCTCGGAGCTTGGCCGGCGGGGATGCTGCGGGTGTGGGGAGGCCTCCCGGCGGTGCATTGTGCCGCTGAAATATCAACCTTGAGATCACTCGTCTGTCCCAAGGCACCATCGCCGGTAGACCCCCGGAGCTGGGCTCGCACCTCCATCCAAGCAGCCACCTCGTATCCTTCCGCCCGCGAGGAGAGGATAACGCCCTGGCGCCACCTTCCCCGGGGCACGCCACGGCTTAGCCGGCGGTCCGTCTGGCGGTGCCGGCGCGGGAAGGAGGGGTGAGAGGCTCTAGCGGTCGGTGGCTAGGGTTCCCTGTGTCGCCATAGGAGGGCAACACGGGTCAGGCTTCCTCCATTCTTGTAGTATGTTTTTGCGTAACGGGAATGCCACGCCAACTATCCTTGTTCCTTTTTAACTATTGAACTTAAATTGTGCCGGTCCTCCGTAACTTTACTGTTCCTAACTATCAGTGTACTACATGAAGTTGAAACATATTTTCATTGCCAAAACCCATCTAAAGGGTTCATGGTTCACATGCACATGTGATGTATATGTCTTCTCTAGCTGCTCTTAAATTTTCTGTTGCATGCTTTTTACAGGCTCGTAGCCAGTTGGAAGGCAAGTACATCAGCATTTGTAGGGCTTGAGTTTCCCAACGATGAAAAAAAGGCTCTAAAAATATTCTACAAAGGGAGAAATAGTTATTTGCTTTCAGCCATAGAATAGTTTGTTTTAAAATCTCAGAAAACCAAAAAAATATTGTTAGTTTAATGCTTTGTAGAACTAGTAGGTTGCTTCTTAAATCAACATAAGTAATTTAAAAAAAAATCCAAAAAAACCTCCATGTAGGAAGAAAAATCCAAATGAAAAAAAACTTTGAACTTTTATTGCTTTGGTTTGCAGTTCTTTCATTAAAAAAAAAACGTGTGTGTTTAATTTTATTTTATCTCTTTTTTTTGTGGTTGGGGTTGAGGCCGGTGTCATCTTTTTTCATTGTTGTTTCATGTTTTTCTTTTTGTGTGTCTTTGTGTGGGTTGGGGTGGGGTGGGGAACTCCGCCTATGCTATTTTAAGTTAACACTTACAATTGCGTAGCCGGTCCCAAGCCCGGAAAAAGGAGGAGGGACCAATCATGTGCTCATAGAGTAGTATGTTAAGTCAAGTCAACTATTTTATAAAATGACGAATCATATAAGAAACACTGTGTTCCAGCAGAAAATAAGGTGAGTCCAACAAAAGTACACAACCTCCTTTCCTTCTAACAGTTTCTCTCTCAAGATATAATATCCCTTGATTTATCATTTGTAATCTAATAATTTGAGTTTCGACTAGCCAATGTAACATAGCTGGTAATGTTGTACAACAATGTAGCAGATCCATGTAACTGTATATACCTCTAGCTGGTAATAAGTATATTATCCACGTAATTTATGATCTGTTGTTTCCATGTGGCGGCTATGCTAACTCATGAGATTACCTTAGAGAATCTAGCAAGCAGGATTAGTTTTGTTGCTACAAGGAATAAGTTGCAGGAAAAAGGATCTCTTGTCTCAAAGGCATTTTCCAAAGAACAGGAGACACTGGAGTTGGAGGTCCTCTTCGTTATTCATGCCCTGCTATCTGAAGCTTCCATTTTCATGTTGCAGAATCTTTAACGTCATCTTATCTTGCCTGACAGGGAACAACAACGCCGAGTGGGTACGCAATATCGCTGCTATCTCCCTAGTATCTGTAGTTATGTACAAGCAAGTCCCGAGACCACGAACAAATCTAGTGTATCCTGAAGCTGGGAACCTGTCTTGAAATTTAGTTTGAAGATTTTTAAGGGCAAACATTCGATCTCATAGCATGTTTTTGTGTTTATCTTTAGTTCTTTACTGCAGTCAGTTTTGACAGTCAAAGGGAACTATTGATTCTGTTTATTGCGCTAATTTATATTTTCCTTACTTCAGTCTAACTAAGTTCATGCATATATGTTTTCCTGCTATTGAGATCGCTAACCCTTCATTCTCTTACTACTGGCATATGCAAAGGCTGGTATCAAGTCCTTGTCTGGAGAACCAGCAAAACTGCATGGCCCTCCGTGTGCAGCACAACTGAAGGAACGTTTCAACCTTACTGTTGCACTAGAGCCAGTACACAAACACAGCTAACTGAAGCCGACACGGCAGTGGTGAACAACAAGGCCGATTCTGCCAAGTGATTGAGTGAAGTCCTTAGTACTACTGACTCTACGGTTGCCATAGCATTTGAATTTTTTTTTTTTACCATAGCCGTCCATGTGAAGCAGACAAACAGAGAAAACAAAGGGAGGATAAAGATGGAGGTGATTGAGGATTAACAAATCTTCTAATTCTTCACAGAGGCAAGTGGCTGGCTCAGAGATCAACGTGATGAAACTTGGTCCAACAATTAATGACTTCATTTTAAATGCCTTCATATTCCAGATGGGCATATCTCTGTTCTTGTTAGAATGCCCTAAGCGACATTTTTTTTTCGAAATGGGAATGCCCTAAGCAACATGGAATGCCAAATCATGGCTAAAGACTTAAAGAGTCGATGTCACAGAACTATCGGTCATTTTCTGCCGTCCCCGTCTCCTGCTCGTAATGTGTAGGTAGAATGTGCTCATTATTATCCGCCCCACTTGCTTACATAGTGAGAATCAGTGTGCTCATTCTCAGGCGTGCGATCTAGGGAAGAAGAATTCGGGAACAAGAAAAGAACTGTTCTAGGTAGGCGTGCGCTTAAGGCGAAGAAAACAATTCCCTAAGCTCGCAATGGCAGGCGCTTATCACGACGTTAAAACTGCACGGCGGGCGCTTCACCTCGTACGAAGAAAAAAAGCCCAAGCGTCCTCTGCTAATTTTTGCGCCTATTCAGCACAGACGCTAGGAATTAACTGCCGATCGGCCGGTAAATTAACCCTGGAGTCCGTGGTTAGCGCCTCCCGATGTACAGAGAGCGCTCTGTTGCTTATGCGGGAACCGCGGCCGCCGCATACAGCCGTGTAATTTGTGTGGGTTGTCCGCATCAGTCCACATAAGTTATGTGGCAGAAGTGGCAGTTTTGCGGGCTCCCACAGGTAGTCCCACTTGCAGCGTGTGGTAACTGTTAGTACAACACGTTGCAACAGACACTTGCAGGTAATCCAGAAATACAGTCTCATTTTCAGTTTAAAACGATTTTATTCAATTAATTCACAACACATTTATGAGCTACTTATGAAATAAACATTATTTCTACCCCAAATTTGCAGAGTTAGTATGAAGAGAACTGGGCTTGGTAGGACTGAACTATACTTACTGCTGAGTTTAAAAACTACTGAGTTCAGAAAAGTCCATTCTCTTATCCCTCGTAATATTCAAAAGGCTGGTGTTAAACATGTGGTCCCAAAGCTATTATTTTTTCTGCTATATTATAGGTACACATTGCTAACTGAAACCTGACTCGGCAATGGTGAACAAGACTATTGAATATAAAATATATTGTATAGCCCTTTCCATCAGTTGAGACTTTTAGGATAGATGGCTAGTATAACAATTCTATATGGTATCAGAGACAAGAGGAAACCCTGCTCACGCAGATTAAAAAAAAAAGGAGAAAAAAATCTCACGTCCTGCACCGATCCCACGCTAAAGACTAAAATAGCTTAGATGTGAGGGGCAGTGTTGAAAATACAAAAATATTGCATAGCCCTTTTTATCGGTTCGGATTTTTAGGATATATGGCTAGTGCAGCAATTCTATAACCGAATCTACATATTCCATGAATAAGAAACATACAGGAGGAGCAACCCTACTGGAATGAAATCCCCTAGCAGATTTGGGAATGAAACCCCTACAGGAATGAATTACCTATAGGAATTAGAATTAATAGTTGTAACTGCTACTAAGGAAATGCAGCCCTCTGCTACTCCTCAATTGTTGCATGGATTTCGTGTTTCAGAGAAACAGAGGAAGGATTAGGATCAACATAACTAAGTATCAGAATATATTGGCCTTACACAAATGGACTATAATCAAATCGTATGTGTGCTTAGTAGTCAGAAACATGACTTTGGTCCAACAATATAGTTCTCTTTTTCCAAAAAGCTACAACAGTACACAATGAATGCCTTCATACCCCAGACAAAAATATTTGGTTCTCCTGATGTCATGCTCTTTCAATCTCGGATTATCGATCTACTTGTACAGATTCCTGATCATGTGAAGCGTGCATGCCTGCCCAGAATCCAAGTGGAACTTTGTTTTGTGTAATGAATAGCCACTTTTCAGGTCTTGAGATCACCAGCAAATCAAGCCTTGGGTTTCTTGTAGTGTTTGTGTTCCTGACGTGGGCCTACCCTTCGGGTGACCCACTATAAGGGTACCTGGTGCACGTGTACAAGGCCCATGAAGATAAACAAGACCAAGGCCCAAGAAGAGACCCGCAAGGAAAGATTATTCTCCAAGTTAGGCGTAGCTTGAGTCGGTTTGGACTTGCCTTATCTGTAATCCTAGTCGGTTACCCGAGACCCAGCCACCTATATAAGTGCTGGGAGGGTCCCCGATCAAGGACACGAAACATAGCATATCCGCAAGTCTAGCCACATAGCCCTTGGCGAGATTGACATCTCGCCGAGATCCTTGTAACATCTGTGCAAACCCCATCAATAAATCAGACAAGCAGGACGTAGGGGTTTTACCTCCACCCGAGGGCCCTGAACCTGGGTAAATCCTTACTTGTCAGCCGTAGATAATCGCCGGTGCTACAATCTCGTTCCTATTCTCAACCCTAGGTGCGCTACCATGGGATTTGCCGAGTTAACCCCTCGTCAATTGGCGCCGTCTGTGGGAACGAGTGGCATCGGATTCACGGTGTCTCCGGCTCAATCTGCATCCGCAAACGGCAGCTCGCCGATCACCGTCACGGGACCGATCCCCTTCGGCTCCTTCAACTACAACCCGCACTCGCCGGGATCACAGCCAGCAAACTCGAATCTGCAATCAGCATCCGCATCTCCATCGACTGGATCTGCTCCCGCGGTTCCATTGTCACCCGCAAAATCGGCAACTTCGCCTGCATCAACTCCGCCGAGATCGCCGACGCTCTCGGAGATGATGTCACTGGTGGCCACACCTGCATCGACTCCGGTGCCTTCACCGACACCTTCAGAGATGGAATCTTTGATGGATCTGCAACTCGCTGCATCTCCAGTAGCACCCGCGTCTCCTTCGACTGAGGACTACGCGCCTTAATCGGCAAAAGAAACCGCGTCAGACGACGCAATGGACATTGAGTCCATCCGCAGTGACGGCAGCTATGGACGTCAGGCCATGATCGACTTCTACTTCAACACCGCTGCAACCTACGTCAACAACCGCAGCAACGGCGAAAACAGCAAAATTTCGCGTAACGACCCAAACCAGATCTGCATGGTGCAGATCACTCGAGAGGACGGAGCACCCGAAACATCGGCGACTGGAGCAAGCCGTCCCGATACCAGACCTACCCAATGGATGCAACCATGCCAGACGGTAGCACGATCGTCATCACAAGGGAACAGGCGATCAAAGCAATTAAGGCTATCGACGAGTGCACTATGATGCCCGAGGGTTCCACACCCGAAGAACTCGCGGCGCACAAATACATCTTCTGGCAGGAGACCCTACGGTTGAAACGACTGCAGGCATCACTCGACGAGCGCAAAAAGGCGGCTAGCGCATCGAGTGCTCGGCGTGCCCAGCTGTCATCACTCTATTCTTCGGGCAGAACTTCTTCGCATAATCGCTCCAGATCTAGGCTGGCGCACCTAACAGCAAGTGAGCGGGCGGCGCTAACTCGACCTCGACGTGTCGTTCATGACACACGATGAAGATGGAATTCCCATCCCCAAAACGGCTCAGGGAGCCCTCATGTCGGTAGCCACATACTTGAAGGCAACACAGCCTCCAGACAATGACCCAAGAGCGGCACTGCATCGCCAGCAAATCAAGTCGCTCCACATGGCGGGTGGAGCTCTTGCCACAGTTGAAGAACACCCTGGAGGGAGCGGAACCCGTCGCGAGGCTACCCCGCGACGTGAGGTGCAGCCAAGAGAAAACCGCGACCGCGCAGTCGCAAACCAAGATGATCGAGACCGATCAGGATGCGGACGACACAACACTCAGCATCGTGAGGCGAGTGGTGATCGCCGCGATGTCATGACACAACATCGGGTGGATGGCAGAGGCAGAAGGTCCACCCGATCTCGAAGCAGCGACTCAGATTCAGGCGTCGAGTGGGAGCCTTGTGGTGCACTTTGCTTTACTCGACGCATCCGTCAGGCGAAGATGCCCAAAAGATTCAGACTGACGTCTGAAACACCAAAGTTCGATGGCAGACAGGAACCATCGTCCTGGCTGGAGATTACAGGACAGCAGTTTCCTGCCAACGAGGATCTACCACAACCGCAATGCAGTACATACAGCTCATGCTATCTGGGACTGCACGGGATTGGCTGAAAAGCTTACCCGAGAACTCATACGACTCCTGGGATCGCTTCCAGGAGGACTTCATCAAAAACTTCCTCGCAACTTGCGATCGACCCGCGACGTTCGCGGAGCTGCAGTCATGCAGGCAGCGTTCAGACGAACCATTGCGTGATTACATCAGAAAGTGGACTACGATGCGCAACTCTGTAGGAGTGGTGTCGGAGGACAGGGCAATCGATGCCTTCATCGCAGGAGTTGCCAGGCACGATTTTCGAGAGGCGCTATGCCGCCAGAAGCCAACATCTATCGCAAATCTCATGAAGGTGGCAAACGAGTGGGCAGATGGAGAGGACCTGGTGCGAGAGCATCAAGGATCTCCGCGTGGCAACAACAATAACGGCAGCTGGGACAGAAGAGATGGCCGTGGGAGACGCAAACGCAAATCCAGCCGCTACGACGACCAGGATGGAGTCGACTTCGTGGCGGCTGGCTACGACAACCCGATGATCGCAATCGAGCACGGGTCGTCAGGATGATCGGGGTAGGAATCGCCAGGACGACCGCCGTGATTATGGAACGCGCAGGGATGGATATCGCAAACAGGAGTGGCGCAAACGCCGATCACCATCACCCGAAGGATTGGGTGATCAGGAGCTCGATGAAGAGTGCAGGTTCCACATGTTCAAAGGCCAAGACGGCAAGCTACACTCGAGCCATCTGGTGAAGGATTGCAGAAAATTCACCAGGATGACAGACGCATACATAAAACGCCTGCAGGCAGCTCGTGTGGCAACAGGCGCCGCTGCACCCCTCCTCCTCCTGCCCACCCGCAGGTCAAAACGCGCATGTGGCAGGCGCAGCGCAAAATCAAGGTCGCATAGAAGCTCCACCAGAACCGGCAGAACGCTACCCTGAAGCCCATGGACAGATGAACATGATCCAGAAGGGGCGCCCAACCAACAGAGAGCAAAAATTGATCACCCGACAGGTCAACATGGCGGTCGTGGCACCTCCAGCGACACCCGAATATCTGAAAGGGTCAGAAACAAGCATAACGTTCTCACGTGCGGATCACCCCCCAGCAGTGGTTCGACCAGGGCACGCGCCCCTGGTACTCGATGCTCAAATTGGTGGCTACGCCATGTCCAAGGTCTTCATGGATGGTGGAAGTGGAATCAACATCATCTTCGCCGATACGCTCCGCAAAATGAATCGCTCAGTCGAAAACCTTCCTGAGTCTGATACAACCTTCACGGCATAGTCCCAGGCAAAGCAGTCCTGCCACTCGGGACACTGCAGCTCCCTGTTGTTTTTGGTGAGCCAGGCAACTTCCGGACGGAGAAGGTCGACTTTGAAGTTGTCGACTGGAAATCGCAGTATCACGCGATCTTGGGGCGCCCGACATTTGCTCGGTTCATGGCGGTCCCGCACTATGCATACCTGATGATCAAGATGCCAGGACCCAAGGGAATCATCACTGTCAAAGGCAACTTCCAACGATCTGAGCTGCGACAGAGAATTCAGCAAAATATCCGAGACATTCGGGATGCAGGAACAACTCAAGGAGATCTCCCTCACCAATGATCGCACAGTGTTTCCTCAAACGAAGAAGCAGGCACCCGACGCTGCCTTCAATGCAAAAAACGACACAACGTCTCATCAGGTCCACCCGACGGACCCAGCAAAGACGGTCAACGTGTCGTCCAGCTTATCACCCGCATAGGAAGGCGCGCTCGTCGAATTCCTCCGTGAGAACTGGGAAATCTTCGCCTGGTGTCCAGCTGACATGCCAGGTATTCCCAGGGAATTCGCCGAGCACTCTCTTCAACTATTTCCAGACGCAAAACCTGTGAAGCAATCAATGCGACGCTTCTCTGAGCCGAAGCGCGTAGCTATTGGAGAAGAAGTCGACAGATTACTCGACGCAAAATTCATAAGGGAGATCAAGAAATCCGACTGGGTCGCCAATCCAGTCCTGGTGCCAAAGAAAAATTCGACTGTCCTACGCATGTGCGTGACTTCACCTCCCTCAACAAATGCTGTCCCAAGGACCACTTCCCCTTGCCACGTATCGACCAGATTGTCGACTCGACGGCGGGGTGCGAGCGCCTGTCCTTCCTGGATGCCTACTCGGGTTACAACCAGATTCGGATGAGAGAAGAAGATGAAGACAAGACTGCCTTCATCACCCCTTATGGTGTCTACTGTTACACAACTATGCCCTTCGGGCTGAAGAACGCGGGTGCTACGTACCAGCGTATGATGCAAAACTGCCTTAAAAAGCAAATTGGACGCAACGTCCAAGTCTACGTCGACGACATCGTCATCAAAACAAAAAAGGAGTCGACACTCCTCGATGATCTGCGCGAAACTTTCGCCAACCTGAAGCATTACAAAATCAAGCTCAATCCCAAGAAGTGTGTCTTTGGCGTGCCAGCCGGACAACTTTTGGGTTACCTTGTGTCCGCCAGAGGCATCGAGGCGGACCCGGAAAAGCTACAGGCTATCCTTACCATGCCACCACCAACAAAACTTCGGGAGATACAAAAACTGGCTGGTCGAGTGGCAGCACTCAGCCGCTTCATCAGCAAATTGGGTGAAAAGGCGCTCCCGTTCTATCAGCTGATGAAGAAAACAGACAAATTCGAGTGGACACCCGAAGCACAAGCAGCCTTTGAAGATCTCAAGCGAGTGCTGACAAATCCTCCAATCTTGGTGGCACCCAACGAGCGCGAGCCGTTGTTCCTATACGTCTCCGCGACTAATCGGGTGGTCAGCACTGTCCTGGTGGTTGAGCGCATGGAAGAAGGACACCGCATGGTGTACAGAGACCTGTATACTACCTTAGCGAGGTCCTTTCTGTATCCAAACAGCGGTACCCGCATTATCAAAAGCTCGCCTACGCGTATTCATGTCTTCACGAAAGGTGGCACATTACTTTGCTGAGCACCCGATCATTGTGGTGAGTTCAGCAGGGTGCGAGACATCCTCACAAACCCCGATGCAACCGGGCGGGTCGCCAAGTGGGTCATCGAGTTGGGGCCTCGTGACATCCGTTACGAGCACCCGAAGGCATCAAGGCACAAGTTCTTCCTGACTTTCACCACTGAGTGGATCGAGGCACAGTTACCCGACGTTCCGGACTTGTCCAATTCTTGGACGATGTTTTTCGATGGGTCGAAGAAGCATGAAGGCGCAGGCGCAGGCGTCGTACTCATATCACCAAAAGGGACAAGCTCCGCTACGTTCTACAGATGGACTTTCCCTTCCCATCAAACAACGAGGCAGAATACGAGGCATTGCTCCATGGCATGCGGATGGCAAAAGCGTGCGGCTGCACTCGACTCATGATCTATGGTGACTCGAACCTGGTGGTGCAGCAAACTATGAAGGCCTGCGACGCTACAGCAGACAACATGATCGCCTACCGCGACCTGTACAATATCATGGAAGGAAGCTTCGACGGGTGTGAGCTACGCCATATTGGGCGTGAAAGCAATGAAGAAGCAGACATACTCGCCAACATCGGCTCCACAAAGGCACAAGTACCACCCGGAGTTTTCCTCGAGAAGATTGAGCATCGCTCGATCAAAACAAAGCAAAAAACGGAGCCGAAAGCTTCGACTGTGCAAACTGCAGCCCAGAGCGCTGCACCCAGCGTCAACGATCCTCCAGTCGAAGTTTTCCTGGTGGAACCAACATGGACGCATCGATTCCTGGCATACCTGAAGAACGGCGAGCTTCCAGAAGACGTCACAGAAGCAAGGCGGGTGGCCAGACGCGCAAAAGCATACACCATCATCAACGGTGAACTTACAAACGAAGCATCTCTGGGATACTCCAGAGGTGCATAGCACACGAAGATGGCGAAGCCATCCTTCGAGACATACATGCAGGGACCTGCGGACATCACGCGAGCAGTCGAGCTCTCGTTGCAAAAGCCTTTCGAGCGGGGTTCTACTGGCCCACTGCGCTCAGGGACGCGGAGGACATCGTCAGAAAGTGCATCGGCTGTCAGAAATTTGCGACTAAGCCCACGCACCCGCGTCAGAGCTGAAACGATCCCGTTGGCGTGGCCTTTCGCCAATGGGGGCTCGACATGGTTGGGCCACTCAAGAAATCCTCTCGGGCGGACATACTCACCTCCTGGTGGCAGTCGACAAATTTACCAAGTGGATCGAAGCGGTCCCTATCACAAGTTCGACTGCATCCACCGCGGTGAACTTCATCAAGTCCATCATATACCGCTTTGGGGTCCCTCATAGCATCATCACGGACAACGGCACAAACTTCACAGCAGAAGAGTTCAAGGACTTCTGCAAGGATCAAGGGATCAAGCTTAACTACGCATCGGTGGCACACCCGCAGTCGAACGGCCAGGTAGAGAAGGCAAATGGACTCGTGTGCAGTGGCCTCAAGAAGCGACTCTTGGTTCCACTCAAACGAGCGGCAGGCGCGTGGGTCGAAGAATTGCCATCTGTCCTTTGGAGCCTCCGCACAACTCCAAACAGATCGACACAGTACACGCCCTTCTTCATGGTGTATGGGGCATAGGCAGTCCTGCCGTTCGATGTTCGATTCGACGCACCAAGGGTCACTGCCTACGATGAAGACGACGCGGACGAGCACTCGAAGACGGCGTCGACACACTGGACGAGGCCCGTGACATAGCCCTTGCTCGACAACTGTTTACCAGCAGAGCCTTCGTAACTATCATAGCCGTCGACTACGCACCCGCTCCTTCGTGGTGGGTGACCTGTCCTTCGACTGAAGCAAAAGAAGGTGCACAAGCTCGCCTCTCCATGGGAGGGACCCTTCATCATCACGGAGGTCATCGATGGTGGAGCTTATCGACTGAAGCACGCGAAGACAGGAGAACTCTCCCACAACCCGTGGAACGTTGCGCAGCTGCGCCGCTTCTATGCTTAGACTGTTCAGTCGCCACATGTAATAGGCCATATGTCGGATAGCCGCAGGTTTCAGACGCGCTCTTTTCCTTACCAGGGTACCTAAGGGGGCTGGAAGGTTTTTAATGAGGCGGCCTGCGGCTTACAAAAAGTGGAATAAAATCAATGTTCCTCCTATTTCTCTCTTTGCGTATGCATACTCGCAAAATACTTATTCATACCCCAAACGCTCGGGGGCTGCGTCTTAATATGAAATGCAAAACAAATAACCTAAGTTACACTCGAAGACTCGGGAGCTAGGTCGATAAAATCATGCGCTCCGCTACTAGCACTCGAAGGCTCGGGGGCTGGTCCATATGCTGATCATGCATAAACAAACATTTAAATCTCACCCGAAAACTCGGGGGCTGAGCTGCAAAGATCCAACACATAAATAATTCCGCAGTCACACTCGAATACTCGGGGGCTGTGAAGCTATTGTTTTGCAAAAACCCACTCGACGGAATTCGAGGCTGGGCTAAAAGTCACAAATACAACACATTATATACAGTCAAAATTACACTCGGGGGCTGCCCCTATACAACATTTACACTCGCAAAATTCCTTTAATCCTCCGGCTCGTCCTTGACAGGCAGCAGAGGACCGCAAAGTTGATCGCGGGTGTGCTCAATCAGCAACTCCGCAGAACTAACAGTGCCATCCAAGTCTCCTTGATCCAGAGTCGCCCCAATCGCGGGTGGCGGCAGCCGCAAAAATGGTCTGTGACTCCGCACATACGCCATAGCCGCGTTGGCCCCAACCACAAGATTTTGCGTCAGCAGCTCTCGAACGGGACCTGAGTGGCGAAAAAGATTCAACAAGGGACGAATCCCCTGTGGTTGTGGTCCCGTGGGAACAGCGTCTCGTTGAGTCGAGTAAACGCCATCCTGCATAGCTCAAGTAATTCAGCGCTCCTCCAAACGCGATCCTTTAGTGTTTGGAGAATGCGAGCGTGATACTTATCAAGCCAGAAGTGTTGGCGTCCAGTTGTGGGATTGTCAACAATGCTGTTCACGCGCTCCTCAATGCGAGTATTCTCTGCTTGGAAGTCTTCCACAAAGCCTGCAAAACATTCGAGTGGTCACCAAAAACAAAGAGGAGTGTATAATTGTAGACAAGGCAGAAATCATACTCACATTCGAGTTGCCTGTTCACAATATCCATCTCGCCAAGTACATAACGTTCTCGCTGGCTAGGCAGCCCTGGCCTCGCTCTCATTCGATTCAGCTCGTCCTGGGCGCTCTTCAGCTCTTGCTCCATTTTTGCGTACTTAGCCTTCATATATTCCATCACCCTGGCATTTTGGGCAACCTGCCCCTGTGATTGAGTGGGTTGAGGTTGTGCAGAGCCAGTCGAAGCGGCAGAAACTCGCGACTGCCCAAAACACACAAGTAGCCTTCAGCAAAGGAGTTGCAAAATATACTCGGGGGCTCAAACCCCACGAGAGCAATCGAAAACATCAAAGAGTCGCAAAAGATAGCTTCATATTCATTACAGATGGGTTCCTTACAAGCATAAACAAAAGCAGCATTCAAAAACTACACCCTAGGACGCTGACTCGGACCTAGCCCTAGAATCACGGGCGGCGCGTGCAGCAGCAGCAGCAGCCCGCCTCTCCATCATGGCAATCATGTCCTTCCCTAGCTGGGCTGATCGTTTTCTGATGTCCTCCAGGGGAGTCGAAGGCATTTCGGCTTTCTTAGGAAAGCCGGACACAATCTTCTCAAAATCAGCCGCAATCCCATGCAGCTGCATCAGCATAAACGCGGACTCCGAGCCACATACCGTCAGGGCGCGCACGAAGTCCGCCAAGGTCGAGGAGCCTGGACCAAACAGCTGCGCTAGTTCTTCAGTCGACGAAGGAACATCTCCTTCAGGGAAGATGCCCCGGTAGACAGCAGCGAGCGCGCTCTTCGACTGGTTCAGGTGGTCCTTGACTTGGGCGCACAGCACATCAAAAGCACCCACGGCACTTTCGAGTGTGTCGCCAGCTGTGTCTTCGGGTGCAGGCTTCTTGCCCAGAGCACCTATGAAAGACCATTGGGTTAGTCGCAAAATTAGCATAATTGGCATATGCAAAGTCGCATAAGACATTTACCTTCAATCACATCCGCAATAGCGCGCAGTCGCGCCGTCTGGAGGTCTTCAGACTCCTTCACCTGTTGAGCCTTTTGCTCCGCCTCGATCTTCACGTTGAGACTTGAGCGTCTCCTCGAGTTCTCGAACGCGGCCAAGTGCAGCCTTGTGCTCACCTGTAAAAACAATTAGTTCGCCTGACAGCGTAGCAAGTGCAAAGCAAAAACAAGTTGACAAAACTTACGGGTGGTCTCGTCCATCTTCAGGCGAAGATGGTCGCGCTCCTCCTCCATCCGCACGTATGCAGTAGCGTCCTCCATCATGCGGAGGATGAAGGGCTGCCGAACAAAAACTTAGCATAAGCAAAAAGAAGGGAAAAGGGTTCTTTGAGCCTATAGCCAACTATGCTAGTTGACTATAGCCTCGGGGGCTACTCCCATCGGGAGCGCTGACGCGCACCCGATAGCAAAATTAGGTAAAAACACTTACGTGTTGGCAAAGCAGAGGTGAAGCTGTGCCAGAAGTGGATGGCGTGAACTCCGTAAGATTTGGAGGCGCACTCGCCACAACTTCTGGGGGTGACTCGACCCGGGCCACTTCTTCAGTCGCAGGGCTCTTTTCTGGCGCGACTGGAGGGGTGGCGACCTTCGGATCATCGTCCTTCGTAGGGCTAAAGCACAAAGTCATCCGAAAACAAAGCTAGTTAGGCAAACAAGCGTAAAGCAAAAAACACTTCGCAAAGTATGATAAGCAAAAGGGTAAAACTGTACTCGCGTCCTCGTCGTCGCTATCCATAAGGCTGTGGACGTCGACGAGTCGAGTGAACCCGGGAGTACTGGCCGGGGCGCCATGCGAATTGGCGCCACAGCAGCTGGCTCCTCCACAATAGGGGATGATGAACTCGAGTCATCATCCTCCAGCTCGAGCTGCGGGTCGGTGGAGGTAGAAACGGTCCTCTTCAGGCGACGCTTCTTTTGGGCGAGGCCTTGCTCTTCCTCCTCTTCTTGCCCGGCGCCCTCGCCTTCTTCGGGTGAGTGGGCGGAAGCTAAGGAAATCTCCTCCACATCCGCATCCTCGTCTATCACCTCCAATTCAGGATTCTCCCCACCTTCGGGTAGGGGAGGTAAGCTAACAAAAGAGGGATGACCCTGTAAGCACAAAATGTAGCCTCACTATTCGAATGAATAAACACAACTACAGAGCAAATTGGGTAAAGAGCAAAGTACATACCTCAGGCAATGGGTGCAGGTTGTCATAGGCCCGGACCGGGCAGTCGAGTGGACATGCGTCCTTCCTCGTCAGCTTGGTGATGGCGCGAACCTGGTCTTCCACTGCCTTCTTCAACGGCAGTGGTTCAGTCGATAGGCGGGTCGGGTTGTTCGCGCCCTGGAATTCCCACATCGGGTGTACCCGCGCCCGCAGCGGCTGCACACCTCTCTCGATGAAGGTCGCGATCAAATGGAAACCGCTGACGACGCGGCCTGTGGTCTTGATCAGCTTTTCGAGCTTCTCCATCAAAGGTCTGGCCTCAGCCTCCTCCGCCGCAGTGGTTTGGTGCAACCACGCTCGGGTCTTCACCAGCGGCGTCTGCTCGACAAAAGGTGACAGTCCCTCTTGTTGGGAGGTGAAGTAGAACCACCTCTTGCGCCAGTTTTGCGCGGAGTCGACGAGGCGAAGGTCGAAGTACTCGACCTCCTTGCGGGCTTGGATGATGAGTCCACCAACGGTGTAGACTCCACCAGCACCCGCATTTCTTCTCACATTGAAGATCTTCTTCCAAAGACCCCAATGCGGGTGAACGCCAAGAAAGCATTCACAAAGAACGACAAAAACAGCAACGTGCATGATAGCATTGGGAGAGAAATCATGCAGTTGCACCTTGTAGGCGTACATCAGTGCACGCAGAAAATCGTGGACAGGGAAGGAGAGGCCCCTGACCACGAAGTCGTGGAAGCAGACGCGCTCGTGCTCCCTGGGCTTTGGGGTTACCTCGTCGTTGGGGATGCACGTGGGCAGCACATCCTCTGACGGCAGCAGGCCGTCGCGGCGGTATCCATTGACCCTGGACACCGTGATGTCCGACCGCGACCAGTCGCCGGTCTTCTTGCTCAGAGGAGCCGCAACACTTGCGGACGCGGCGGCCGGAGCAGTCTTGGTGGCAGCAGCCGCATCGGTGGCGACCTTCTTGCGCTTGTCTCCCTTGGCCATGGCGCGCAAAAAGCTTGGGAGCAGATGCGAGGCAGAACAATGGCGCGTGCGCAAGGAGGAAGAAGGAGCAGAGGAACCGGCGGCGGAGGCAAATGGCAAGTGAGTAAATTTCTCCCGCCGCGGCACTATTTACCATAGGGGCCCTTACATCACAACCGTGCAAAATGGCGTTCGCGCGTGCGCACATATCTGGCCGTACACGTGGAGGCAGGAGAGGGCAAGCGTCGCCGGCCACTCCGCCCACTATGCACGCAAATCGAGGGATCATCATCACGCACGCCGTGAAAATCGCGTCAGGGCAGTCAAGTCCCGTCAAAACAGGCATCGCCGTTTAGTCAACACTGTCGGGTGGGGCCCGTATGTTACGTCCCATCTGTCACAGCGCATGGCATTATCTGTCAGAATGGCGCAGTTGCCAAATAACGTCATCCCTGATGTCATGGGGGAGAGTGGAAAGCAAACAAAAAATATTCGGGTTACATCACTTGGCACAACACACTCCCATCGGGAGCGACCCGACGTTTAGTCGACAGTTTTAATTTTTCCAGGAGAGATTATCCTCAACTGCAAACAATTAAGCATAATCTCGGGGGCTACTCCCATCGGGAGCGCTGACGCACACCCGATAGTCAAAGCAAAAAGTATCATGATCAGTCGAGGAAAAGTTCGACTCAGCTGCTTAGCTTAAACGCATACTGCAAATCAGATCACAATCTCCCCAAGATGTATCTTCGATCCTTGGAAGCTGCATACATGGTGCATAGGTAAGACCCCTTGATCTTTCGGGTGGGCCGGGACGCGCACATACTGCGTTAGCTCTGAAATTTTCCGTGCCAGACGACACGAAGAAAATCCTGGCGGACGCGCTAGGTACCCTCAAACAGTTATACTGCAGGTCGACTCTGTAAGACCTCCGCGGCCTGAGTCGATTCTGTCCAGTCGATTCCAGGTTCGAGTCTGGGGACTTGAATTTGATGTAGGCTAGTGTGGTTTTGCCCAAGAGCAGTTAACTGGTCCCGATCCGTCGAGTGTACCAGGCCTACTATGCCATATCCCCAATACATGTCATAAAGGCAGTAAAAAGCTGCCTAGAATTTGGGTCAACTTGAAGGTTGGCTTCAGCACAGTGGCTAGCACACAGTCGAATGTTTGTCGACTGAGGAAAAGTTTGAGCAAGATAAGACGTGCATTGACGGAGGAGTCCCTGCCCGAATCTTCGAGTCAGCCAGGCACTCGGGGGCTACTGACGTGGGCCTACCCTTCGGGTGACCCACTATAAGGGTACCTGGTGCACGTGTACAAGGCCCATGAAGATAAACAAGACCAAGGCCCAAGAAGAGACCCGCAAGGAAAGATTATTCTCCAAGTTAGGCGTAGCTTGAGTCGGTTTGGACTTGCCATATCTGTAATCCTAGTCAGTTACCCGAGACCCAGCCACCTATATAAGTGCTGGGAGGGTCCCCGATCAAGGACACGAAACATAGCATACCCGCAAGTCTAGCCACATAGCCCTTGGCGAGATTGACATCTCGCCGAGATCCTTGTAACATCTGTGCAAACCCCATCAATAAATCAGACAAGCAGGACGTAGGGTTTTACCTCCACCCGAGGGCCCTGAACCTGGGTAAATCCTTGCTTGTCAGCCGTAGATAATCGCCGGTGCTACAATCTCGTTCCTATTCTCAACCCTAGGTGCGCTACCATGGGATTTGCCGAGTTAACCCCTCGTCAGAAGAAGACCTGAGAGCAAAGGAAGCGAACAAACGGAGGCTCGAGGCCCAAAAGGGGTGGCCCACGCGGCCACAGTACACCTTCTGGAGCCTCGAAGCTCCGTTGTCGTCGATCTTTTCTCCACCGACTTCGTCTTGACCTAAAACCAACTATAAAAATAGTCCCCGAGGCTCTTCGGAAAGGAGGCGGCAGAGAAACACAAAACCAAGAAACAGGAGACAGAAGGCTGCCGCCGGAGAAGATCGGAGGGGGGAAATGCCGTCGGAATCACCTCCGGAGGGCTCCACCCCCCTCCGGCGTGTTCATCATCAACATCTACAGCAAGTCTTCTCCACCATCATCACCATGATGAAGGGGGCGTAGTCCACCCCCTGGACATGGGTTTGTGGTGGTAACTTATGTATCTCTCCTCTCTTTGAGCTTCACTAATTAGTACCGTATGAGCTGCTGAACATGATTACGGGCATCTATGTAATTCCTATGGTGGATATTGTGGTGTGAGATGATAATTGTTATGAATTTACCGTTGTGTTGGATCTTTTATGGGTAAAAAGGAAGAAGTATGATGTGGGAGTGACAGCAACCACGCTAGCCTTACGAGGGTGACATAGCAACACAAAATGATTATTTTCTTCCAACTATGTGTTTTAGAACATGTAGCCGTCATAGAAGTTTACCATGAATGCATGACAATTGTGTGTACTTTTATTATCTATAACATGATCACCACCATAGATTGGGAGAGAGGATTGAGTGAACCCATGAACCCATGTCCATTGTTCTTATAAGAGAAACACAAACTTGAGCTTGTCCTCTTGCTGCATAGAGGATTGGCCTTTCTCTCTCTTTGAGAGCTTTTACTTGCTACCATTTACCTTCAGCACTTTTACCAAAAATCCCAAAAACACTTGCATCTTTCATTGTTTTATTTATCATTCTTGTTACCAATACCTTCAGCTCCCTGTGGGTTCGACAACCTTTTCTAATCGAAAGGTACTACAATTGATCTCCTGCACTTGGGAGTCATCAAGATACTTTTCTGGCGCCGTTGCCGTGGAGCGTAGCGCTATTGGTATGAAGTTTGGTAAGGAAACTTGAAAGTTGTTTTATCTCATTGTCACTATGGCATTTCTGAATCATGCCTCGCTGCATCTTGCTTTATATGAAAGTGTTTATGCCACTACTCCTAAAGTAGTTGAAACTACTGTGTCTGAAGTATCTAAAGTGGGAATTAAAATTCCCATTGGTCATCTTAAAAGAGTAATGAAAAATCCATTTACAAGGGATGGAACTAAGTCTCCACGTGAACACGTGGAGACAATTGAAGAAATATGTGGTTTATTTAGGCTTCCTGGTATTTCTGATGATCAAGTAAAAAGGAATCTGTTATATTTGTCTTTATCTGGTAATGATCATGATTGGTACAGATCTCTTGAAGAAGAGGTCACTATTGAATGGGGTATTTTGAGGAAGGTTTTTCTTAAATAATTTACTCCCCAAGAAAGCACTAATATTTTGCAGGAAGAGGAGGATAAGAACCTAAGCTTGGAGATGCCCGTGCAACCCCAAGAGGATGATGAAAACATAAGCTTGGAAGAGGAAGTATGTGAAGAGGAGATTGAAATGGATGTGTTCCAATCTAAGCTTGGGGAAGAGTTGGATCTCCCAGCTTCACCATCAACAAATGATAGTAACACTCAAACTCAAAAATCTTTTGTTATTTATGAGAACCCATGTTATGATGAATGTGATATTTTCAGTTCACCTACTATTGAGGATATAGTGATACAGGAGGTGTCCTGTTCAGGAGCTATCCGTCTTCATGGTGACATGAAAGGTAAACCTCATGTAGTCAATGGACAACGCCTTAAACATTATATTGCAGGAAAGAGTTTCATCGGGAAGGTGGAGGAGTTGAATTTACAGACACCGAAAGAGGTAATTGCGAAGAATTCTGCAGTTTCAGAATCCCAAAATTAATAATAGGTAACTTTTGTATTGGAAAGTTTCTCGGAATTACGTAAAATTTTACGAGAGTTATTTTTTATGGAAATTAGCATATAGGACAAGAAACTTGGAAGGAACGGAGCACCGAGGAGGAAAAGAGGGGGTCCCACGCGGCTACAGTACCAGGCCGCGTGGGCCCACTCCTTTTGCCCCTCGGAGTCCCGTTTCATCTTGTTTTCGTCTCCGACTCTTCGTCTTTACCTAAAACCCATCAATATATACCACTTTTCGTTGATCTAATCTCGCTCCGAGAGTTCTCGAGCGATTTTTGCTTCTGCTGTTTCTGTCTATCAGGGTTTAGCCATGTCTTGCTCCGGATCCAACCATGAGGGGGACAGCGTCCCCAATGGAGGTGTCGTGAAACGCTACCTCAACTCCGTGATGGCTCCACCGAAGGCCGTGATCTTCAAGGAGGGTGTGCTGCTCGTGGAGGAGGTGAAGGCTCCCAAAGCCACCAGTACGGTGGAAGAAAGGCTGGATGATCTGGAAGACAAGACCTTCAGGTATGGCACTGTTGTTTACCGCAGCCTTGATGCTCATCACTTCATGAACCTGGAGCTGGAGAAGAAGGTCGAAGAATACAAGGGGAGGCTTGAAGAACTAGAGGAAAGATACAAGGACGTCATCGAGAAGATGGAGAAGATCCAATGCTTTATGTGGGATGTAGAGAACCAGAACTGCGAGTATGAAGAACGCTTCAAGAAGATTGCAGCATCTGCTACCCTCAGGTATAATAATCCACCTACATCCTTCCGTGATGGAAGGCCTTTCCCATGGAAGATGGCAGAATGGAAGGAGGAATATGAGAAAGAGGAGGCTGCAGCAGATGAAGCTCTAGCAAAACGTCAAGCTTGGGGGAGTTCAGCCTAGCCTTTATCTTTACTAGTTTATCATATTTATCTAGTCATGGTTTAGTTTACTTTTATCGTTTAGTCATCAATCTCTTTTAGGCTTGTGTGAGCTCATGGAGCGTTATCATGTATCCTATCTTATGGTTTACAATTAATATAAAGTATGGTGTCATCCATGATTCTCTTGTTCTGGAGATTTATGGGTAACACTCATGCAAATGAGCGTGGCATATTTAGAAGTTTCAATCACATCTTGCCTTGAATTTAATTAACTTGAGTATGTTGGACAATTGTAGAATTATCTCATTACAAAATAAATAAAGAAAAAAATTGCACTTAATAAATATGAACCATTGTGATTAAAATTATGATGTTATGAGCTTGACAAATGCCTTTGGTTGAGAGTTAGCAGAAATGTGTATCACATGGAACGCTTTCGACATTGCACTCATTTATATTAGTTGATGTCATGTACTTTTGTTTATGGATGCTTACCATGGTGAAATAAATGTGGAAAGGAGTAGGTTTAAATGAGTTTGTATAAATAGTTAGAGACGCCTGGGCCGCTAATCTAAGCCATGCAGGATCATGGTGGAAATTTACTTACATGCTATGGTGAACCTTCGGTGATACACCCCACAATAAAAAGCTATACCAATAGTAAATAAAAAGGGTGTTGAGATTGTTCATTATGTTTGTTTGTCTTGTCATTTTGATATGGGCTTGTTCCATATCCTGGGACAAGAGGTACCCCAGTTGACGCTCTTGATGATACTATTTTACTTACAATGATATTTAAATTGAACTTGCTTTGTTTTCTGAGTTGAGTAACACATGGTGTAGGTACTCGTATTCAAGGGGCATGAGACTTTCAACCCATACTTTGTCAAGCACATTACTCATATTTGTTTTCACTTTAAACTTAATCATGCAACATGCTAAGATCAAAAGCATGTGAAAAAGAGTATGATTCAATCGTCCAACATACATGGTTATTTGCTTTCAAAAGTAAGGGGTGGTTGCTAGAGCTTCTACTTATGTTGCCCTCATGTGTATGAGTTTTAGTTCATTCATCTTACATTACAATTGAATATGATGATGATACAATGCTCGTATTTATTTATCAACCACAAGTCCATTGATGCATATAATGATCTATGTCCTTGCTTACTCGAGGACGAGTAAGGTTTAAGCTTGGGGGAGTTGATACGTGCATTTTATATCATCATTTACACAACTTTTAGCATCATATTAGAATGTTATTTGCACTATAATATCATTATTTTTACATGTTTTAGACGATTTATGGGACTTTCTTACAAAGTCTCTATTTTTGGTATTTAATTTCTGGGAGGCAGAAAACCTCCTTTTTCTTGTTTTTAATGTTTCAGGAGCTACAGGGATCCAAATAATAAAAGGAAAATTGCACAGCCATTTTTTCATCGAGAACAAGGCAGAGGGAAGAAGACCGGAGAGAGGGGAGCCTCGAGGCCCAAGAAGGGTGGGCCCACGCGGCCAAAACCCTAGGCCACGTGGGACCCACCAGATGGCGCCTCGAGCACTTCCTCGCCTGGGGCTTTTTATGCACGCCTTCGTCCTCCCCGAAAAGTTATGCCCTAATTTTTCCAAGTCCATCCGAGGCTGTGGCGGCGGCGAAACTTCTGATTCTCTCCGAGGGGGAATCAGACTCTGCTGCTTCGGAGTTCCGGAGGAGGGGGAAATCACCGTCATCGTCATCACTTCTCCTCCTTGGCGTGGGAGGAGGCCTCTACATCATCACCACCACCAAGACCAGCACCATCTCCATCATCATCTCCGTGATCCACCTCGTTCCCCTCGTAGTTTGAGAGTTGCTATACCCTAGATACTTGTTTTGTGCTACTATTCATGTTTGTGATTGAGTACTTGTCATTATTTAGAGGTGAAGTTATATTTTCAGATTGCGTTGTACAACTTATGCCACTGAATATCATCATGTTTGCACGTTGTGAGTAGTTCCCGTATGTTTCTGAGGGCATAGGATGAATTGGCAATGATTTATATATGACATGTGTTGGTATTTTGTCAAGAGTTCATCTTTTATGTGATTCTATGATGGTGTTGTGCGAACGTCGACTGCACAACACTTCACCTTTATGGGCTCATAGGAGAACACCGTAGTGCAATGAATTGAGGGAGACTTGGGAGGACATGTAAACCCTTGACCGAGTCATGAAGTTGCATTATGAGGGTATTAGTATCGGGGACTTTAGAGTGTAATGCTATGGTGGGACTTTTTGTCTTAATGATCCATCATAAGTGGTTTAGTTTATTTATTTAGCTTTACCTAAAAATGGCTCCGTCCAAAAAGATTAAAACTTGACAAGATATTCAACGTGTTGTTTAATAAATCTCTATATCTAGCAATATCCATGCCGCCCTCGGGAATGTTTTCCACATATAAATTACACATCACTTGAGCCTGTCCTCTTGCCACATAGAGGATTGGGCTTTCTCTCTTTGAGAGCTGTCACTTGCTACTATTTATTTTCAGCATTGCATCCATACAACCAAAAATACCAAAAACACTTGCATCTTTCATTGTTTTATTTATCAATCTTACTAACCAATACCTTCAGCTCCCCGTGGGTTCGACAACCTTTTCTAATTGAAGGGTACTACAATTGATCTCCTGCACTTGGGAGTCATCACCACCTCAGGCACTCCCCCTTCGCGTACTTCATCCCCCAGAAACCCTAAGACACGGGGAGAGCAAGAAGAAATATTCCGCCGCCTCCACGAGGCGGAAACAACAGAGAGAGGAAAAGCTCTCCAACAGGGAGAAATCTGCCGGGGAAATTCCCTCCCAGAGGGGGAAGATCATCGCCATCCTCATCGTCATCGCGCTGGACTTCATCGGGATCATCATCATCATCATCTCCACCACCATCACCGCCATCACCGCTGCACCATCTCATTCTGCTGTAACATCTAGGGCTATACTTTGTCTAGTTCATAGGGGAAACTCTTCCGGTGTTAATTACTCCTTGTGGTTGATGCTATTGAGTTTTATCGGTGAATTGAAATATATGTTCAGATTGTTATTCATCATTATATCACCACTGATCATGATCCATATGATGTCTTGTGAGTAGTCTGTTTAGTTCTTGAGGACATGGGAGAAGTCACGCTGTTAGTAGTGGAATTATGTTGAGTAATATTTAATGGTTTGATATTTAAGTTGTGGTGCTATTCTTCTAGTGGTGTCGTGTGAACGTCGACTACATGACACTTCACCTTTATGGGCCTAGAGGAATGCATTGTGTATTTGGTTGCTAATTGTGGGGTTGCCGGAGTGACAGAAACCTAAACCCCCGTTAGTATGCCGGTGCACAAGGGAGCGTAGGATCTCAGAGTTTAAGGCTGTGGTCAGATTTATCTTAATTACTTTCTTGTAATTGTGGATGCTTGCAAGGGGTATAATCACAAGTATGTATTAGTCCGAGTAAGGGCGGTGCATTAGCATAGGTTCACTCACACAACACTTATGAAAACAATGAAGATTAATCAACTATGTGAAGCGAAAGCACTTGACTAGAATCCCGTGTGTCTCAAGAACATTTTGCCATCATAAGTAAACCAACCGGCTTGTCCTTTGTTCTAAAAAGGATTGGGCCACTCGCTGCAATTATTATTACTGTCTTTTACTTACTCGCATTTTATTTACCTGCTATATCAAAAACCCCTAAAAACTTGTCTGCTAGCGTTTACAGTGAAACCTTTACCGAAACTCCTTGTCAGCACCTTCTGCTCCTCGTTGGGTTCGACACTCTTATTTATCGAAAGTACTACGATACACCCCCTATACTTGTGGGTCATCAAAGAACTACCGTAAAGCTTGTTGAAATTTGGTTTGCATGAGTGGTATCTGTAAGGTCTAGATATTTTCTAATAAAAGGGTTTGGTTAACAAGGAAGACGGTGTGAAGTCTTATAATGTTTGCAATATGTTTGTCATATAAAACTTGGTGTACTAGTTGATATTCTTGTTTGCTTACATAACCTTGCTAGCCTAAACTCTCTACTGAGAGGGAATGCTTTTCGTGCATCCAAATCCTTGAGCCAAAATCCATGCCATTTGTGTCCACCATAACTACCTATATGTGGTATTTCCTTGCCACTCCAAGTAAATTTTTCATGTGCTACCTTTAAATTATTCAAAACTGTTATTATTCCTTTTTGTGTCAATGTTTACTAGCTCATGAGGAAGTAGTGTGTTATTCTTTATTCGACTTGTCAAATAGACTTTACACCTGGACTAGTGGCATATGCATCCGCTTGTCCAATAATTTTGCAAAAAGAGCTGGCAACGGGGTGCCCAGTCCCAATTAATTACAACTTTAACCGCTTAATTCTCTTCACATTTTTGCCCTGTTTTATCAGTAAGCAATGACAAACAGTGAAATACCTGCATGTGTAAACAAAAGAGAATGAGGGATGATCTGCCTTGCTGGTAGAAATAACGTCCTTCATGGGACCCGCTCTTAAAAGTCTGTTTGATAGGGAGAATACTGTTTTTATCCGCTACCATTCGTTGACCATTAACATACACACCTACCCCCAAAAAACTAGACACTCCTCCATGGTATGTGATTGATGGTAGGCACCCGAGGATTCGGTTAGCCATGGCTTGTGTTAGCCAAGGTTGGGAGGAGTGTCAAATATTTTATGCAATCTCTATATGTTTTTCAAAATTAAAAAGCTCTAGCACATGATTTAATCCCTGCTTCCCTCTGCGAAGGGCCTTTCTTTTACTTTTATGTTGAGTCAGTTTTCCTATTCTTTCTATCTTTCACAAGCAAACACTAGTGTCAACTTTGTTACAACATTTGTTACATGCTACATATTGGACTTATTATATTGCTTTGTTTTGACAATATCCATGAGATAAATATGTTGAAAGTTGAAGCAAATGCTGAAAATTAAATCTTCCTTGGTGTTGATTAAATACCTTTTGTTAGAATCAATTGCTTTATGAGTTAACTCTTATGTAAACCTGTGGATGCATTGTCTCCAAAGTACTATTCGTGAAAAAGTTTAGCTTGTGTGATTTATTGTTTACTCATTATCTATTTGGTAGCAAACTATAGACTATTGACTTGGATCACTTCATTCATTTATATGTGCCTTACAATATTATATGATCAAGATTATGATGGTAGCATGTCACCTCAAAAATTATATTGTTTTATCATTTACCTACTCGAGGACGAGCAGGAACTAAGCTTGGGGATGCTGATACGTCACCAACGTATCTATAATTTTTGATGTTCCATGCTGATGTTATACCAATTGTTACATGTTTTGCATCCACTTTATGTCATTTTTATACATTTTTTGGGATTAACGTATTAACAAGATGCCACAGTGCCAGTTCCTGTTTTCTGCTATTTTTGTATTCCAGAAAAGCTAGTCAGGAAATATTCTCGGAATTGGACGAAAATTTACGGAGGCACCTATTTTATCAGAATACACATGGAGTCCGAAGGAGAGACGAAGAGGAGCCAGGAGGGCCCCACACGCACCCAGGGCGCGGGTCTCCCCTGGCACGCCCTGGCCACGTGTGGGCCCCTCGGGGCTCTCCAGCCGCCGCCCTTTCGCCTACTTATTTCCCCAATGCGAAAACCCTAAGTAACCGAGTCATATTCCACGAAAAGTTCCAGAGGCGCCACCGTCGTCAACCCTAGCTCGGGAGGGTCCAGAACCTCTTCCTGGCACCCTGCCGAAGAGGCGAATCATCATCGGAGGGCTCTACATCACCATGCCTGCCTCCGGAGTGATGTGTGAGTAATTCATCCTTGGACTACGGGTCCATAGCAGTAGCTAGCACTAGTACAGAACAACACATCGGAAACGGGCCAAAAACCCCTTTGGCAACGGAGAAAGGGTCTGTGTCCCACCATGGAACTTCACCGAGGTCTTCCGCGCTCGCGTCATCGCTCGGGACTTCCTCGTTCTGCCACCAGGGTTCCTCCATGGCGGTTGTGCTAGTGTGGTAGAGAATGTGGGAGAGAACGATGGGGAGAATGCGGGACCTGCCTGGCTTCGCGCGGTTCTAGTCACATTTTATTAGCGTCGAGCAGGCGGTTCCAATCCCTCGTGAATTAAGCCGCTGACGGGGTTGTACCCTTCGGGTCCCCTATTATTGGTATACCTGGTGCAGCCCAGACGAAGGCCCACCTGGCGGCCCAGCAGTTACTTCAAGCACAAGTCAAGGACTCCAAGATGTAGTCTATTAGGACTCATGTAAACCCCACCTGGCTGCATATATAAAGCCAAGCAGGGGCACCCCATAGACAGATCCATACGAGATAGACAGATCGATACTAGATCCACAACTCGCATAGGCGTAGAGACATCACGTCTCACCTCCACAATCGCCATTACGGCCACCATGTAACCTCATATATCATCATAATCAGACAAGCAGGAGTAGGTCTTTACCTCACAATGAGGGGCCGAACCTGGGTAAATCCTCGCTTGTCAGCCGTCCGATACTACCAGCGCGTACATCTTCTCCCTCTAAATCTACCTGGGGTACTCGACCCTGGGATGGCCGTGGGCATAACCACGTCAATTGGCGCCGTCTGTGGGAAGAACGCGCGCTGGATCGCGGTTTCGGCGGCTCCATCATCGGCAAATCTTCATCGACAAAGCGAGCAGATCGCATCTAGCAAAAGCGGCGGCGTCCCGTACATAGCAGATCCAATCTACATCACATCGCAGGCGACGCGATCAAATTCATCATCAACAAACGGCGACGTCACCCGCGAAGCACGTACGCACAGGTGGGCAAAAAGCAAAAGCCTCGGCGGCCAAAGATGATCACTCGATGCGTTCGCGAGTCTCCAAGAGGACCGATCAGAACAAGAAGAAAAAGTAAAAAGCAAGGCCACGTGCGATGGCAGCACATGCAACGCGCATGCATAAGCATGGACCCGATCATTGATCGATCTTTGTCTTATTTCTTCAGTTATTATATTAGTTATCCTCTACTAACAACTAACGTGAGTATGCATGTATGAGGACCAAGTCCCAATGAGGGATCACAAGGAGTAATACTCCTATACGTCATATGTGGAGATCGATCCGGCGACATGCACGCGTACTCGAAGCGGCCGGCGGGCGGCCGGGCAACCGACGGCAACCCGATCATCAGCGGAATCAGCATCTTCAGCGTGCCCTCATGTATGGAAGCAGGTCATACGCACCCGATACGTGCTCGGATCGATCCGATGCTAGCTGGTACCTCAAGTATAACAAAAATAAGCCATGCACATGCAAAATCACAAGTCCGATCGTTGGGAAAGAGCTAGCTAGCTCGTGCTACCCAAAATCTATCAGGGATCAAGCCACGAGGCTACAAGGCATCAGGTGCTATTTTTCTATTATACTGATTTGCACAAATTAACTTTTTGGAAGAATTTTCTACTTCCGGTGCTGCTAATTACATTTACCAGATCGGTACTCAAGATCAGCTAGGCGACATCGCAATCGTCATCAACCCACTCGGGCAAAACTCGACTACCTCAACTTCGACTCATTCATCTTCATCTGCAAGCATGACCGTGACCAGCGTCGACGGTACCGGCACAACATGCCCGCTCCCTAGAAGGGAACTATGTACCCTCGGGGGCTGGCACTCGACATCAACAATGACATAAGATTCAACCACTCGTACCCGACAGACCGTCGACTCGGGAAGAGGATGGCGTAAGCACACGTGCGACCGAGGCTCGGGGGCTGGTGCTTCGACGTCAGCAACGACAACAAGTGCATCGATGCACTCGACACGTGACTCGAGTGCCTTCATCGACTCCACATCGTCAAAATCCGCCGCGTCGACTCGGTCCGCCGCGTTGACTCTACAGCAAAACTCCGCTGCGTCGACTCCGGTCCGCCGCGTTGACTCTACAGCAAAATTCCGCTGCGTCGACTCCGGTCCGCCGCGTCGACCTCTTCACCGCATAACTCCGCCGTGTCGACTCCGGTCCGCCGCGTCGACCTCTTCGCCGCAACAACTGCGCCGCGTCGACTCCGGTCCGCCGCGTCGACCTCCTCGCCGCACAACTCCGCCGCGTCGACTCCGGTCCGCCGCGTCGACCTCCTCGCCGCACAACTCCGCCGCGTCGACTCCGGTCCGCCGCGTCGACTCCATAAAACGCACAACTCCGCCGCGTCGACTCTGGTCCGCCGCCTCGATTCCTTCCGGCAAAACACCGCGCGCCTCTCGACCCTATACTCGGGGGCTGTGCCGCACAGGTCCCAACTCGCAAAGCCTTGGCCGCACCCGAATACTCGGGGGCTGCGCCCTGCAGGCTAGCTACTTCAAAAGCCTTAGCCACACTCGACAATCAGGAGGTCACTCGCCATCGGCTCGAGTACTGTGCACCCAGCAAAATGTCTACGCCAGCAGACGCGAAGATTGGAGAACTCAAAAGATACTCGACAAAAAACAAAATGAAGTCAAATTGAGCCTATGCCCAACTACAAATAGTTGCACATAGCCTCGGGGGCTACTCCCATCGGGAGCGCTGTCGCGCACCCGATAGACATTACGAGCAAAATCAATCAATCGTTCCACACAAGAGCAGTCGAATGACCATTCGACTGAGCTAGCTCATACATATTTCATCCACAAATTCCCGAGTTGCATCAGACGATCCTCGGAAGCTGCATGCATGGTGCATAGGTAAGACCCGCCGATCTGTCGAGCTGGGCCAGGGCCCGCTCCTACAGCGTTTGCCCTGCAACTTTCCGTGTCTGACGACATGAAGAAAATCCTGACGGACGCGTTAGGTCGCAAAGTTATGCTGCAGGTCGGCTCAGTAAGACCTCCGCGGCCTGAGTCGATCCTGACTAGCTTGTTCCGGGTTCGAGTCCGGGGACTCGAGCTTGATGTAGGCTAGTAAGGTTTTGCCCAAAATGCAGTTAACTGGTCCCGATCCGTCGAGTGTACCAGGCCTACTACGCCCTTATCCCTAGGCAAAATAAACAAAGCATTAGTCGACGTGTTTCCGACTCAGCATGCACAATCGAGGCATTCTCGACTCAAAAATCATAGCAAAGTTCATGCCAAACATCAGTCGACGAATTACCGACTCAGCAAGCACAATCGAGACAATCTCGACTCAAAATATACATAGCAAAATGAGCAAAGAATCAGATGGTGAAATACACCTGCAAATGAGTCCCTGCCCGATTCTTCGAATCGACCAGGCACTCGGGGGCTACTCCCATCGGGAGCGCTGCCGCGCACCCGACGAATTACCGAGTCAAAAGTACGAGAAAATGCAGCAAAAGGATGCGAAAACTGAGCCCAAGTTGAGAATCTCCTTGGACAACTCGAATTTCATTCGACTACTCCCATCGGGAGCGCATTCGCCTTTGGCTCGAGTGCTATGCAACAGATTTTTCAAAGTCGGGTTCTCTATAGCCCGCACAGATTTCTCAAAGTCGGGTTCACTATAACCTGCATGGATTTCTCAAAATTGCATCGGATTTATTATTATTGGATTTCTCAAAGTCAGTCTCTCTATAGACCGCATCGGATTTATTATTATTGGATTTCTCAAAGTCGGTCTCTCTATAGACCGCATCGGATTTATTATTATTGGATTTCTCAAAGTCGGTCTCTCTATAGATCGCATCGGATTTATTATTATCGGATTTATTATTATTGGATTTCATACGCTGGATTTCTCATAAATGATTCAACTCACTCGAAGCATGGATAATACAATCATCATATGTTTTGAGTCTCTGCCCGATACTTCGAATCGACCAGACACTCGGGGGCTACTGACGGGGTTGTACCCTTCGGGTCCCCTATTATTGGTATACCTGGTGCAGCCCAGACGAAGGCCCACCTGGCGGCCCAGCAGTTACTTCAAGCACAAGTCAAGGACTCCAAGATGTAGTCTATTAGGACTCATGTAAACCCCACCTGGCTGCATATATAAAGCCAAGCAGGGGCACCCCATAGACAGATCCATACGAGATAGACAGATCGATACTAGATCCACAACTCGCATAGGCGTAGAGACATCACGTCTCACCTCCACAATCGCCATTACGGCCACCATGTAACCTCATATATCATCATAATCAGACAAGCAGGAGTAGGTCTTTACCTCACAATGAGGGGCCGAACCTGGGTAAATCCTCGCTTGTCAGCCGTCCGATACTACCAGCGCGTACATCTTCTCCCTCTAAATCTACCTGGGGTACTCGACCCTGGGATGGCCGTGGGCATAACCACGTCAGCCGCATTGAACATGCGCGCTTCCAGATTGCAACTGCAATTTCCCAAGCACATCGCAAACGGATATGCATAAACAACCGTAGCCATAGAGATACATATTGGAAACGGAGACGAATTTCTGACCGTTGCCAATACTTTTGGTAACGGAGATATAAAATTCTCCGTAACCAATGTTGACGGACCAGCCTCTGCTTGGCCTCGTCCGCAACGCTAAAATCGCGATTCTCTGTCGCCTAACTCGGGCCGTTTCCATAGAGGGGTATCCGATGTGTCGTTCTGTACTAGTGTCGATGGTTGTCTCTCCACTTTGTGCCATCATGTTTAGATCTTGTGAGCTGCCTAACATGATCAAGATCATCTTATTGTAATGCTACATGTTGTGTTTGCTGGGATCCGATGAATATTGAATACTATGATCAAGTTGTTTATTAATCTATGATACATGTTATTAATGATCTTGCATGCTCTCCGTTACTAGTAGATGCTCTGGCCAAGTAGATGCTTGTAACTCCAAGAGGGAGTATTTATGCAAGATAGTGGGTTCAGTCTCTAGTAATCTGGGCGAGTGACAGCAACGCCTAAGGTTGTGGATGTGCTGTTGCTACTAGGGGTAACCTAACAATGCTATGTCCACGGTCATTTGTATTTGTTTACTTTACACACATTGCTTAATGCGATTATTCGTTGCTTGCAACTTAATACCGACGGGGAACACGGATGTCAACCTGAAGGTGGATTATTAGTCATAGATGCGGTTGGATAACGGTTTATGTATTTTGTCGTATTGCCCAATTAAATATCATGGTATCCATCTTGTCATATATGTATGCTTTGTCATGCGCTCAATATTTTATCAATTGCCCAGCTATAATTTGTTTACGCAGCATGTTATTTATCTTTATGGAGAGACACCAGTAGTGAACTGTGGACCCCGGTCCATTCTTTTACACTGATAATACAACCAACTGCAAACATTATTCATTTTCATTCTCTGCAATTTACTACTATTTTCCACACCATACGTTTAATCCTTTGTTTTCAGTAAGCCGGTAAGATTGACAACCTCACTGTTTCGTTGGGGCAAAGTAGTTTGATTGTGTTGTGTGCAGATTCCACGTTGGTGATCGAGTAACGGCGCCGCCAACAACCTTCTGAAGTGCTACTGCTCCTACTGGTTCGATAAACCTTGGTTTCATACTGAGGGAAAACTTGCTGCTAGACTGCATCATACCTTCCTCTCGGGGTCTCCCAACGAACGTGTGTTTCACGTCATCAGTGACCAACCCAGTGACTTCCCCAAAGTTTTGAAGCAGCGATGCAAGGTTAGTGACATCCTGCATGGTCGGCTTGAGAAAAATGGCAGCATCGTCAGCATAGAGCGAGAGGCGCAGATCCGCACATCTTCCCGGCAGGGGCTGAAGAAGCCCAGACTCCGTGGCGAGTTTGAGGAGCCTGTTAAGCGGGTTGATGGCTATGTCGAAGAGAAGTGGTGATAGCGGGTTGCCTTGACGCAGTCCTCGACCATGGATGATGTCAGGGCCAGGGATCCCATTGAGCAGAGCACGAGACGTGGAGGTAGTGAACAAAATCGCAGCCCAAGAACGCCAACGAGGAGGAAAACCCATGCGCTGCATGACCTCCAACATGTAGTCCCATCGCACAGAATCAAACGCCTTCCCGATGTCCAGCTTGACTAGCAGTGTTGGAGTTTTGGATTGGTGAAGCCAACGACAGGCACCCTGGACGCTGAGGAAGTTATCATGTATGCTTCTTTTTTTATGAAGGCGCTCTGGGTCCGCGAGATGAGGTCATCCATTTTGGGACTGAGACGGCTAGCCATGGCGTTGGCAATGATCTTCACCACAACACTAGTATAGAACGACACATCGGAAACGGGCCAAAAACCCTTTCGGCAACGGAGAAAGGGTCCGTGTCCCCGACCCTGTCACTGATGTGAAGGCCTTCATCGGTAACGGAGACAAAAACCGTTTCCGATGAGGTCTCCATTTGGCAACGGTTGGCGCAGACCTCCGTTGCTTTAGTTTTCCTACATCAGATACGGAGTTTTCCATCTACCTGTTTGCACTGAGCTTTTCTCATATTTCGGTTATATGCCATAATACATGAAAGGCTGATTGCACAATGCAATAAAACGTTATTCAATTCATAACATAGAACAAATGCCATCATTACATTGGTATACAATAATATCACTGTTTTTTACAATTTGACTACAATCATATCCATCACACATTGGTATAATGTAATATCACCTATTACACTTTGACTACAATCATGAACTCTAAACCTATAAGCAACTAACCTAAAAGATGGAAGGCTGGCTTAATTAAGCCAGCCTTCCATCTTTGACTTGGAGCTCACCTTCTATGAGCTCTCGGTCGTCGCAGTATCCACTCCAAGACCAGTATCCACGAAATTTCCTTGCCTTAAGTTTTCTGGTTCTCGGAATGATAGATTGGTACTTTTATGCAGTGTTGCCGAAATAAACTCCTGCGTGAAAGAAAAAAAACAATTAGCGAAATGTACAAAATACATCTGGATATTAAAAAAATCGGTGGCTATTTTCCAGCAACTGCTTTGTTCGGTTGCCATTTTCGAGAAACTGCTAAGATCAACGGCAAATATCCAGAAACTGCTCTGTTTGGTGGCAGACAGTTCGCATTCCTTCCTTCTCTTCTTCCTCGTTCCACCCCAATCCCCCACCCGCCATGGACGACCGCAACAGAATAACCGAGACAACTACCATCCATACCCACGGCACCGTTCTGGAGGTGGTGTACACGAACGACGAGCATACCGTGGAGCGGATCCTCAACAAGTTCGAGGAATGGCTAGCAGAGGAGAAGCATCGGTTCATCGGCCTTGACATCGAGTACACCCGTGATCGTCGGCGCATGGCTGTCCTGCAACTCGCCATGCGCCAGCATGTCCTCGTGTTCCACTGGTGCAAGTCCAAGAAGAATTTTCCAGAGTTGGGCTAATTCTTTGAACGCAAGAATATCACCTTCGCAAGCATGGACATCACCAACGACAGCAAGGTGCTTTCTTCTGCCGGCTTCCACATTCCACCGGAGTACTACGTGGACATCCAACTCGTATACAAAATCAAGGGTGGAGACGAGAGGGACGGAATGGGTGATCTAGCGGCAGACCTCATCGACAAATTATACGCCAACATGAAGAAGGAGTTCCTATCCAACCAGCACGGTTTTTGGGAGCGGATACCGCTGCACAAGTTAACCTTGACTACGCAGCAATAGATGGGTACGTGACCTACGAGTTGTATCGCAAGATCCTAACCTTGAAGGACAGGCTACGTCCAACATGGCAGGAAATGCTCTGTCCTAGGTGCAAGAATGCCCTAGGTGAATTGCAATAGGCTTTGGATGTGGGTGTTTAACTAGTTTGTACAGTTGGTGCTTTAACAATAAGTGTTTGTAATTATCAGAACATGTATGTGTGAATTTGCACTAGGAATTTATTTATGTGATGAAATGCTCATACGTAGAACCTAGTTCATCGGCATCACAGCCGGTCACAGAAAGATTTATACCTTTCACCCAGCGGGAGATCGAGGAGGTGCAGGCCTCTGCCAGATGCGCTGAGATGCTACCAGCGCGCTGCGACGCAATCACCTCCTCCTCCTTCTCCTTCATAGACATCCACCTCCTCCTCCTTCTCCAGATCAGACACCACCTAAAGATCCTCCACCACCTCCAGATCAGCCACTTCCTCCTCCAGATCGGCCACTTCCTCCTCCAGATGGGTTTCTGCTGGTAGATCCGCCGGAGGTGCTGCACCACCACCTCATGAATGACCTCCTCCACATCGGCCTGGCTCAGAAGAAGCCGGGCATCACCGGAGGAGGAGGGCGTCAGATGGTGGCGCTGCCGCATCACTAGCGGACGCATGGCCGCCTCCAGATCGACCTTCCCCTCACGAAGGGCTGCCGCTAGAACGGTGCTGCCACGGCGGCTAGAGCCGCGGTCGCGATGGCCGGATCTAGAAGCGTCGACAGAGGAAGCCATTAGAGAGAGTGAGGAGAGTTGAAAGACACAGTGTGCGGTGGCTAGGGTTGGAAGAGAGACAGTGAGAGAGTGATAATGAGAACGAGCCGGCAGTATATGTAAGCACCACATTGGCAACGGACATTTTATATAACCGTTTCCTTGATTTTACACCAGCGAGAGAGTAAACTTACTACCCAACTTACTAACAGGTACTCTAAATTACATATGAACGCAGAGACCACTTAGCAGCTAATGCTACTACATACGGACTTGATAATGAAGTAAACGATTACATATATGCTAGTACTAGCTAATGCTACTACTAGCAGCTGCTGATGAAGACTCAGGCTCGTCGTCGCTATACACGAGTGCGTCCCTCCGGCATAAGGTACCGTCGAAGATCTTGATGAAGAACCCGTTGTCGACGTCGAACTCGAAGCACAAAAAGTGCCCCTGCTCAAGCTTGTACGCTTGGGTGAATGACTTCCATCCCTGGCCGAGGTACAAATTCCCCCCGGCACTCACGGCCGTCTTCACCGCCCAGCTAAGGAGCCTCAGGCGGCTCTCGATGCCCTTGTACAGGATAACCAAGAACTCGAAGCCGCGCAGCTCTGGGGACATGTCTTCAGAGGACGGTGAGGGCGACACCGACAGCGTGGCATTGCGGCTGCGCCCCGTACCACAACCGCGCCCTCGTTCACGGGCGCGCCCACGTCCACAGCCGCGACCGCTGATGGTACCTCTCGCCGGGGACATGTCTTCAGAGGATGGTGAGGGCGACACCGATGGCATGGCATTGCCGTTGTGCCCCCTATCATGGCCTCGCCCTCGTCCACGGCCGCGACCGCTGCTGGTACCTCTCGCCATGGATTTGGACGGAGGGGATCTGGACTGGGGCTTCAAAGAGACCGCTGCTGGTACTTCTCGCCATTTATACTCGCGGGTCTGCTCCGCCCACGCCCCCATCTGCCCATTCGCTAGCCTCCACGTATCAACATTTTCAACGTTTGGAAAATTCTATCCGTTACCATAGAGGCAAATATTGGAAACGGACAATTTTATTAACCGTTGCCAATATAATAGATGACGGAGATTGGAAAGGGTCCGTTGCCAATTTAGGCGGGCCTAGTCAGGTTTGTACGCACCGACCATGCGAAAAGCGCGATTCTCCATTGCCTTACACCTGCCGTTTCCATAGAGGGGTATCCGATGTGTCGTTCTGTACTAGTGCAAGATGAATTAGGCTGATCGGTCTATAGTCAGTGACGGCTTCCGCACCATCTTTCTTCGGAATGAGCACAATATCAGCAGTGTTGATGACGTGGAAGTTTTGCACAGCGAGCTCCGAGAAGGCGTTGACAACACGCATGAGATCCTCCTTCACAATCTCCCAGCAGGAATGGAAGAAAGCCACAGTGAACCCATCAGGGCCAGGAGCCTTATAAGGAGGAAGGTCATTTATAGCCGCTTTGATTTCAGCCTCCGAGAAAGGCAACCCAAGACTCTCAAGATCCTCCTGATCACTGTTAAGGGCGGCCCAATTGAAGTCAAGTTGCCGGACAGGGGGCCGACCAAGGGCGGAGGTGAAATGATCCTGGATAAGTTGAGCTTTATCTGCGTGCTTGGTGACCCAACCCTCATTCTTTTTAAGCCTTTGAATGTGATTTTTCCGACTTCGAGCGTTGATGTGTAAGTGGAAGAACTTGGTGTTGGCATCTCCCTCATGAAGAAAGGAGATTCTGGAGGCTTGCTTCTTGCGGGATCTCTCAAGGACCGCGAGCCCCATAACTCTTTTTTCAGGGCAGCTCGCAGGTTGCTTTCTTCCACTGACAGAGCGTGAAAATCTTGTGCCTTGTCAAGCTGCAGGATAACATCAAGGGCCATAATGAGTTTCAGCTTGTGGTTAGAGAAGAGACTCTTGCTCCATGATCTTAAAGCCTTGCTTGTGACTTTGAGCTTGTGGTTAAGGACATGCACATGCTGGGTATGACTTGTGGCCGCATTCCAGGCAAATTGCACGATGTCAGCGAATCTAGGCATCTTCGGCCAGAAGTTCTCGAACCGAAACGATGGAGGCTTGTGGGGGCCACTTTGATTGGAAAGGAGCAGCGGACAGTGATCCGAGAGCGAGGATGACAACACATTAAGAACATGGTTGTCAAAGGTGAGGTCCCAACTGGTACTGCAGAAGACCCTGTCGAGCTTGCCGAGGGTGGGGGAATTCCGTTCGTTGCTCCAAGTGTACTTTCTATTTTGAAGCTTTACTTCCTTAAGCTGGCAAGTGGTTAGAGCTTGGCGAAATTGGCCCATGAGACGGAGGTTCAGGTTGCTGTTGTTCTTGTCCGAGGCCTTATAAATGAGGTTGAAATCGCCCAGGACTAGGCATTTTTGATCATCCGTAGGAGCGCTAGCAATGGCTTCATCAAGGAAAGCAAGTTTTTCCGCTTCAATACTAGGGCCGTAAACAGTGGTGAGCTTGAACGAGGTCCCACAAGTCTTGACATGAATATCCGCAGACAGCAGGTGAGTGCCTATGTGGATGTTGGAGACGTCGATAAAGTCTTCGTTCCAGAGCAGCAGAATACCACCTCGAGTGCCAATTGCGGGGCGATGGCAAAAGAGCGCAGGCGGTAGCCACCAATGTATGCCACAGTCTGATGATCAATAAAGTCCAGCTTAGTTTGTTGAAAACAGGCGATGTGGCATGGCGTATTCAGCAAGGTTTCATGGACAACATCCTTCCGGGCTTGGTCGTTGAGGCCACGTGGATTCCAATTGAAGATGTCGAGGTTTGGTCCTATCATGAAGAAGTGGCGTAGGTCGTCGTGTCTGAGATGGAGGAGCTTTGCCAAAATTGTCGACAGAGATGATGATGAAGTCTTCAGAAGTAGCATGATGGCAGATGCGGTGCAGGTTTAGGTTTGGAGGGTGACAAGCCCACCCCCTGGCTATAATAATAGCATAGTTCATTGACGTAGTAGCAACACAAATTAAAAGCTGGGGAAGTAGGGCAATGGATCAGGCGTGGAGATCCTGTGCCTGATCAGCGGCAAGCGCTCCACCCATGGCGATCAGGGCATCATCTGCAGCAGAGAAAATTGCAAAAAACCACCACAATTGGTGGTTCGGTTGCAAAAGACCACCGGTTTCCAACAAATTCGCAAATTGCCACCACTTTTGAATGACAGCGTTGCAAAAACCACCGTTTTTTGAACTGACCACGATTTAGTCGAATTGATGTAGTTTCTGACAGGGCTGGCCCACCGGCAGGCGTGACGTGGAGTGCGTAAATTTTGCGAAAAAGTCCTCCATAATTTTTTCCTTCTTTTGATGATTTCTTGGCTGTGGCGTGGCCCGGCGACCGCGCCGTGGCCGCGCCTGTGGCCGTCGCCGTCGCCTGCGCCCGCGGCCGTCGCCTGCGCCCGCGCCGTGGCCGTGCCCATGCCCAGCCGCACGCACGGCACGGCCCGGCCAGCCAGCACGCACGGCCAGCACGAGCACGGCACAGCCCGGCCAGCCAGCACGCATGGCCAGCACGGCACGGACAGCTCGCACGGCCAGCCGCACGCACGGCCAGCACGAGCGCGGCCAGCTGCACGCACGGCATGCGCGCACGGCACAGCCCGGCCAGCCAGCACGCACGGCCAGCACAGCACGGACAGCTCGCACGGCCAGCCGCACGCACGGCCAGCACGCGAGGGCCTCGGCGCGGCGTTCGCGAGGGCGGGTGCGGGCGCGAGGGCCTCGGCGGCGGCGTGCGCGAGGGCGAGAGCGCCGGGACACCGGACTCGAAGGCGCCGTAGAGCCAGCCGCAGAGAGCGTCGTGCCCTGCGCCCGAGGCCGCGCCGCGGAGGCGCCCGGCGACTGCGTGGGCGACGTCGTCGTCGTGGAGGAGCGCGGCGGCGGGGACGTCGGCCGCGCGAGGGGGTCCGGGAGCGCGCCGCGGAGGATGGCGGCGAGGGCGTCCACGGCGGCCTTGGGGCTCTGGATCGGCTGCGTGCGCTTGGCGGGCGACCGCCCTTGGCCTGCGTGCCGTGCTAGCTAGTGGGTCAACGCGAGCAAAAAAAAACGCGAGCAAGGGAAAAAGATAAAAGAAAAACAAGGAAAACATTATGGAGGACTTTTTCGCAAAATTTACAACACCACGTCACGTCTGACGGTGGGCCATACTGGTCAGAACGAGCATCAACTTAGCTAATCGTGTTCACAGGAAAAAACGGTGGTTTTTGCAACACTGTCATTCAAAAGTGGTGGCGATTTGCGAATTTGTTGGAAACCGGTGGTCTTTTGTAACCGAAGCACCAATTGTGGTGGTTTTTTGCAATTTTCTCTCTGCAGCAGCAACGCTGGGCATGTGAAGCTTGAAGAGGGTGGACAGAGCACCAACAGAGTTGCCAGGCAGGTGGTTCTTGTACTGGTCGACGTAGGCTTTGCGCGCCGCGACCAGCGGCACATCCGGAGCGGCAACTCCCAGCTTCTGAACAAGAACGCGGATGGCCTTGTCCAAGGCCGACAGCTGCGGCTTGGCTTGGAGTCTAGCGCTGCGACGCTCCACAGGTTGCACTGCCGGCGGCAGCGCAGTGGCACCAAGCATAGCAGGAGGAGGAGGCTCCTAGATCAGTGGCGCCGCAACGCGATCGAACAGATCTTCAATGTCATCAAGCGGCAGCTTGCCTGTGCTCGTGTTGTCGTCCTCATTTGCTCCATCTTCATCATCCGTAACTTCCACATTGTCACGGCCATCAGCAGCACCAGTACCCAGCGCCAACCCCTTATTCTTGTCAGCAGCACCATCAGCAGACACCACTGCATCCTTGTTACCACAGCCAGCATCAGCACCAGCGCCTAGCGCCACCTCCTTGTTCTTGTCAGCTGCACCAACATCATCAACAGCGTTCACCTCCTTGCTCTTGTCCTTGCATCAGGGGAGAGAGGCACCGAGGCAACTTGGAATGCCAGGGCAGCCCCATCATCATCAATTTCGAACTGGAGCGTCGGGGAGCTGCCACGGGAGCCCAAGCATGGAGAGGCTGGCTCGGCAGCGAGCACGCCCAGCGCGGCGAGGTCGCCACCGACACGCACGGAACAGGGCGAGCTGGGCACGGCTGGCACGGCAAGGGTGGGCGGCATGGCGCCGTCCAAGCTGGAGCATGCCGCGGTGCGGACGCCAACCGCAACCTGGGAGGCCGAGGGGGCGCTGGCGCCCGACGCAGGCCTGGACAGGAAGCTCAGAGGGCTCAGGAGCGGTGAAGCGAGTCGTGATGATGAAGCCGTGAAGCCTGGCGGAGTGGTGCAGATGGTCATGATGCAATCACGGCAAAAGTCCCGGAACGGCAGCAGCGGCGGCGCGACGGCAGCGGCAGTGGTGGAGTCCTGGATGCCAAGGATGGCCGGCCGTGCCTCGCGCACCGCCGCCACCCCCGTGCGCATCAAATCTTGCAGCTGCACCGTGACTTCGGCGTCGGAGAGGATGGGCTCAGCGGCACGAACAACGATGGAGCGGAGCGCAGGAGGTGCTGCAGGGAGAACGAGCGGCAGAGGATGAGCCATTTGGAGCACTTGACGGTGGTGCCCATGCCCGCGGCTTTGAGAGCACGAACGGAATTCCCCCACCCTCATCAAGCTCGATCGACAGGGTCTTCTCCAAGCGGCGGCGAGGTCCGTGGAGCACAGATGAAATTCGCGGCGGAAGGCCTCTTCAATGTCCGTGCGGTCCAAGCCCGACGGAGGCGCCAAGACCCAAACGACGAGCGCCGTGGCCTCCCAGTCTAGCCTCGACGCGTCGAGGTCGTAGGACGTCGCCAGCACGCAGGTGTCCTCCGGCGTGCGCGTCTCGGGGGCACCGAGGAAGGCCATGCTTGGTGGGGAGGCGCGAGCCACAGAAGTCGAGGAAGGTGGCGGAGAGGTGCACCCACCGGCGCGGTGACCGGAACGGCCGCAGCGGTCGCAGCAGATGGGGTCCCGGCACGCCGCAGAGAGGTGGTCTCTTGCACCGCAGCGGTGACACTTTTTGCCATACGGGTTGCGGGCGAGGCGAGTTGGGGGTCGGCGGCTTGAATCAGATTTGGAGACCTGGGCCGGACCGAACCCAAGAAACGCCGGGCGGAATCCATAGGGAATGGAGGCCGGAGGCAGCGGGAGCCTGTGGGGTCGAAGCGAGGGTGGGGGAGGGGCAGTGGCGCGGCCGCAGTCGCCGGAGGCGCGTCGCCCTGCGCGTCGCCAGAGCAAGCAACGGTCATATTCCTAGCTGTATGTTCATATCAAAGCATTCATTCGAATCATTCCGAGCCCAAGTTGTCTGCACAAAGTTGAACTTTAAATTTGCTAAGTCTCTGTCTTTAATCTTTCAGAACAGTTTAGACAGACGGCTCACCAGTAAAATTACAACGACAACAAGAATACATTTTGGCATACATGTACAATTTGTTGAGATTAAGCTTTACAATGACCAGTTGTCTGCAGGCGGGGGGTGGCAACACGTTCTCGTCTTTGGGGTGGCTTCTTTCTTATCCGACCTTGTTCCCCTATTCGGGAGCAGCGTTTCCTTGTCATCGTCTCCTCCTCCTCCTCCTCCTCCTCCGTCGACTACTCATCGGAATCAACATTTGCTATCCGGCCTGGATGACTCGTATTGGTCGTCCCATGGTCCGTCAACAGACCTATCGCTGGGTTAGGACTGCGAGCAGCGACGGATGAGCTCTTGTGATTCCCAGCTCTTGTCCATCACTCCATCTATGCTAATCACTACGGCGTGCTGAGAGAGTAGGGAGCGAGAGAAGATATTTTATGGCGTACTAAGATAGCATTGAAGTACGCTACATCTATAATCCAACCTAGCTACCGACGTACTAGTTGTACAAGGGGCTTGAATGCATCGCAAAAAATGTACTCCATCTGTTCACAAAACATGTCTCAAGTTTGACCAAAAGTGGATGTATCTAGACATGTAAGTTGAGACATTTTTTTGTGAACGGATGGAGTATAAATGATTCTATCTAGTGCTACACACAAATCTGCCACTTCATTCATTTTTGTGCATCGATATCCCACTCGACACTCTTTTTGTCGACACTCTCGATTTACATTTTCAAATTAGCTTGTATCTACAGATAAGACTACAAATATGAGAATATCGGTGGCACAATGTTCTCTACTAGTACTAGTTTCTCTGTAAAAGAGTACCATTTTGGGCATGCATGTAGGCATGGGAGGCAGCTGGAAATAAATAGTCACGTGAGAAGCCGCAGCGACAATCAAACAGAAAACGGCGTTAGGGCGCTCGACTAATGTCTGTAGCCATAGCCGTCACAAAACATGCAAAGAACATGCTGCACGAGGCAAAACGTGTTAAGTATGAAGGAGTTGGGGTATTCGAAAATTACCTTTACAGAATCTCCTCGCTGGGGAAGAACTTGCTGCACCTTTTAAGGATCTCATGCAGTCTCGAAGCCACCGTCCCTTCAAACTGCAGGTCATATGAAGACTTGGCCGTGTACTTGCTAGAGGAAGTGAGAATATCATCATCACGATCGTCCACGAGCGACATGAGCTGGACAAGCTCGTCCAGCATCTGTCGATGTCGGCGGCAAACAGAGCGCGGCGAGCTTGTCACAGGACAAAAAAGCCGAGCCCACCCATGGTCGATCCGGATTTTTCCAAGCATGCCACAAGCGGAGGGAGAGTGCCCTTCCAAATTCCCTGAACGCCAACATATGTCAATCGGATCTAAGCGACGCCCGCGCCTTCTTGCGCTTAAACTAACATGGAGGCTCATTCCATTTCTGTCGAATTAGTCATTTAGAGTGGCCCCTAAAGCTCATCATCTTCTATATAGATCAACAAGTTAAAACTGCGGCGTAGTGCACACACTAGTAGGAGTGATAGGAATACCGCTGGCAATCGCTCTCAGATGGTTTCCAGCAGTAAGAATTCGGGAATTCCTAAGCCACTTACTATTTCGTACAAGTCGCTTATGGCTTTTGTTGAAGTGGTTCCTACTTTTTGTTGCGAATCTGTAGCGAAATGTTGTGTAACCACTTTTTTAAACATTGCTCTATTTAAAATGTTTATGGCGATTTGTTGCAATTCTATATGTTTTTGTAGCACGGGCGAGAAATTTTATTGTAGTACTCTGCAGTTTGCTACAATACTCACGGTAAATCACCATGGTGTTTTGCTGTAAATATCGAGCCAGATAGGATGTGTGCTTGTCTCCTAAATGTATGTAAATTAATTTGACGTACTTTTGGCGATATACCAAATGGGTATCCCCACGGGTGGTCTTAAGCCGACCTAGCAGGGTGGCCTATAGGTGGCAAAGCTGTAAGCTTTGCAGGGCGACCCTGTAGGCTAAAGCACAAGGCGGAAGAGGATCTAACTTAGGGAAGTCAAGACGGACGCCGGTAACTAGAAGACTTGTAGTACAAACCGATGCAAAGGCCGTGTTATATTAGGCTCCGTTCGGATCAAAGGATTTCTAAAGCAATTCTAAACGTTTCCTTTCCTATGGAATATTTTCCTTTGGGTACGTTCGGGACAAAGGAAAGAGTAGCCATGTTTCCTTAGGAAAGGGAAATTTCCTACGATTTTCACAGGAAACAGAACATTGGCCAAGACCAAAGGAAAAGGGAGAGGCAACTCTATTCCTCTGTTTTGCAAGCCTATAGATTTTCACTTTACACTAGTGGAAACATGGCCTCTCGTCCCGGGTGGTAAGGACCTTTGGTACCGGTTGGCCACCCGGGACGCGGCAATCGGGACTAGAGTCTCCCCCCTCTAGTACCGGTTGGCTTACGGCCCGGTACAAGAGAGGTCCACGCGGGGCCGTGGCAGAGCACCTGGCTGAGGACTTCTTGTACCGGGCCGTAATACGACCCGGGACAAGAGGGTCCCCACGTGGCGGTCTCTGCCTTTTTTGTTTCTCCAGCTTATTGAATATAAAAACTACGATTAATCTTGCAAAATATAAGGTTAATTAATTACAAATAAGAAAATTAAATATAGCATATCAAAATATTCATAAAAGAAATATTTATGAGAAATCGACCGGGACTGGAGCCCGTCTATTCGATTACAACCGGGACTAGATCCCGTCTATTCGATTACAACCGGGAATAGAGCCCGTCTATTCGATTAATTACAACCGGGACTCGAGCCCGTGTACTAATTACATAGAGGTCGACCGGGACTAGAACCCGTCTGTTCGATTACATGGAGATCATTTCCTGTACCCGTCGACGGCATTGTATTTTCCCTTTGGGTTAATGACATAGTCGACCGAAAATCCGCAATTTCCTCTTGAAGTGGTCGAAAGATGTCCTTTAGTTCCAGGTTCCTCCGCATGCTATCCATCTATAAAAGAAGGAGAACAATGCGAATATCAATCATCATAACAGAAATTAGACACTCAACACAATTGATGGTAATAAAATAAAACTGTGAATATATTTTGTTCACTTACGTCTAGAAATTTCTGTGGGTTCCGCTCAGAGACCTCCCGGCGAATCCACTGGCACACGAAGTATCCACACAAATTGGTCCCCGGTGGCTGCCTCTCACAGTTCTTTACGAGAATAGATTTCAATCAAATAATAATCAAGCATGGTATGATGGTATTGAAATTTGAATTAAAAAGATGCGCGAATCTAGCTCGTACTACTTACCTTGTCAGGATAAAAACTAAGCTCCTCTTTAAATTCACCTACAGTCCTCGCTCTGAATTCTTTCCAAATGCTGCCCGGCAAACAAATGAATAAATGAGTTATTAATTAGTTACTTGATATCTCAGGAATTGAACAAATTAAAGAGACCGATATAGTACGATAGAAAATACCTTTGGAGGACATCCATAATTGGTTGGTACCTCTCTTGGGGCCAATGCAATGAGTCGAGGATGTCAACTCTTGCATCATCAACTTGAATGATTAGCAGAATGTAATGGTCGCTGCGCACGTTTATATATGTCAGTAACTAATCAGTTACACTTAACATCGAGTAAGCAAAAATTAATGTGTACAAGACAGTAACACTCTTAATTACTGAAGTGGTAAGAAAACAATATCTTCCTTTTATAATTTTGCCTATGTATGAACCTAAACAAGTTGGCCTTCGTTTCGTCGGGTAATCCCGTAGCAATTTTTCATTAACTCGGACCGGGTCAACGAACCCAAAGTCAAATATTCTATTTCTGTCACATTCATCACTCTTCATTCTGCATAATAGCGTAGTGAGCATAATTAGAACAAGCAATGACCGAGCTGAGCTATAGACTTTATTTTAGAAATAAATGAATTGAATCACTTACAGACAATAGGTACTGACGATACTCAAGTCCAGGGAGTCAAGCTGGTATAACTGATATAGTTCTTCAAGATAAACCATTATCTCATCTTTACTATGTAATGTTTTTCTGTAACTTGCACAAGGAGCACTAATCGACCTTCCTTTGTGACATCCATGTACCAGTCATGCAGTCTTCGCATTTGTGTTGGTAGAAACTCGATCTGGTCCCGTGGCACTAGAGACTTCCCATATTTCCAGGTCCATTTATCAACATGCAAAAAGGAGTGGAGCTCGTCTGCATCCAGTTGAGAAAGTGACATACCAGCTTCTGCAGCAAATTTGCGTGGTAGGCTAATTCATCAGTGTTCGCCGCGCGCGTGGAGCCCTTATCAGTGGTCACCTTAAGCGGGGAGATCGACTGTTTTGACTGTGCTCCGAGCTGGGCAACGTCTCTTTTTTTTTCCCGCTGTCACTAGTACTTGTCGTCTTGCTGGAGCTAATTCTACGCAGACAGCGTGCATAGTCATCTTTCCTATTTATCTCGACTTGCGATGGATGATTAAGAAAGTCCGTAGCCCACTTTTTTTCATCTCCCGTATATACTTGCTTCGGCGGGGGCTTTTTCGGTGCCATCTGTCTTTTAACGTCAGCTGCCACGGCCGCCGCATTTTCCTCTACAGTCCTTTCCCAAGGTCTCGGGGGAGAACCTTCGGTACTTTTGGGAGGGGCTCTTGTCGGGGTACCGGCGATCGGTCGCGACGGAAACCCATTAGTGCCGAAACGACGGTCTTCGTCGACTGGTTGCTCCTAGTGGGCGGAGGCGGCGGAGGAGACGGCTGATGTCTGCTGAGGCAGCGGCGGAGGAGACGGCTGAGGAGTCTGATGAGGCGGCGGCGAAGATCGAGATGGACTCGTGCTGTGGTGGTCGTCCAAGTCGTCATCATGTGGACTTGGAGGCGATGGTGGCCTTGGCGCCGTCCAACCTGGAATCACGATGTATTTCTTGGGCCATAGAATGAGTCCACCCTGGACATCTCCCAGTGTCCTCTCATCATCACCTCCAGGGATATGAAGTTCGAGTGTTTCAAATCCGGGGTGAACTTGATCCACGCCGACACGAGCATAGCCATCTGGAATCTCATTGCCCAAATACAGTGCTGTAGATTCACAAGGTAAAGCATAGCCCTCCGCCGCCTTCACGGATAGGTTTCTCATAGCCTCATGTAGCTCACAAGTTGTCTTCTCAGTGATATAATCCACGGGGTAGGTTTCCTTCGATGGCTCATCAGCACCAATCCCCGTGGAAGCCACGCTGCTTCTCAGTTGAGATGGACCACCTGTTGGAGCACCTTCCTGCAGCTGACGATGCTCGCGCATTTCATCTACTTGCTGATGAAGGTGGCTCACCATACTTTCTAGTTTGCTAAACTGGTCGATGCCTCCTGCTCCTTCCTCTTCTTTGCTCTTGCTCGGCTTCTATAAGATTCACGGTCCTCAGGAAACCCTTGATCCCATGGCACAACTCCAATGCCTCAAACTCGTCCTCCTTTTTCTTTATTACCGAGGGCCTAGATAAAAATATATCTATGTCAAGTTGGTCGGCATGATTGTCATAAACATGAAACAAAACAAATATATAGTTATAACAAACCTTTGTCAGCTCGTCGTACTCTCGGTCGGGAAGAAACTTTCCCTCTCGAGCATCGGCGATTGCATCAACAATTTGCTTCCGGGGTATAGGATATTCTTTCTTTTCATCAACTATTAGATCCCCTGTTTCCATGTCATACTCCGCCCCACGCGCAAGCATCCAATTTCTGCATCTACGGGGCCAGTTTTCTGTAATTGGAGTGATCCCTTTTCTGCAGCTTAGCCTCAATCTTATCCCTCTTAGGCTCGGCACTTATGTAGCCACCTGCCCCCATCTTATGGTGATATAGCTTTTTCGCTGCATTTTCCTTATTCTTTTTCGATCTTTCCTTAGCTACTTCTGATACCTTATATTCCAGAAATGCCTTCCAGTGAGGCCGCTGCCTCTCTAGTGTCCCAGTGAAATCTGGAGCTTTCTTTTTCGATTGCCAATCACGGTATAATCTGTTCTTGTTATTGTTGAATTGTTCAGCCATCTTCTTCAGAGCCCAATGCTTGACTTTTTTCGTCATGGCTTGTGTCCTTTCGGGACAATCCAACACCGGTAGGGTGAACTTTGCTATGAGCTTGTTCCAAAGCACATCTTTAGTTCTTTCGGTGACCCAACTAGGTTTTATGGCGCCCTCTAAGTTTTTTGGCTCATTCCATTCCTAGATGCTGATCGGAACATTGTCCCTAACAACAACTCCGTATTGATGCACAAACTTACATGCGTTCGCCTTGGGCTCCGTAGGTTTGCCATCTGCAGCGACGGCCTCAATTATGAGATGCGCATCTGCGGCCAACCCTTTGGCATGGCCTCGTTTAGTCTTGTTGTAATCTTTTGACATGTCTGTCTTGTCCTCCACTCCCACGATGTTTCTTTTCCCTGAAAGAACTATGTGGCGCTTTGGCTCATCGGCTGATGTATTCGCTTGCTTATCTTTTCTTTGTTTCGGTTTGGTAGACATGTCCTTCACATAGAAAACCTGAGCCACATCATTGGCTAGAACGAATGGTTCGGTGTCGTACGCAAGATTCTTGAGATCCACTGTAGTCATTCCGTACAATGGGTCTACCTTTACTGTAACACCCTGAATTTTGGCCTTTTTGAAATTTTTCCCAAATGCATTATTTCATGTGCATTTGGATTTAAACCTCCGGAAAATTCTTTCAAAATCTTGAACCTTTGCAAACATGATAAATCAAGTGGGATCTTGTGCTTTCCATTTTCCTTCCACTTGGTACTTGCATTTGTGATTTTATCTCTGGATAAATATTTAATTGGGAAATTCTTTTTCCTTTTTGAAAATTACCCTTTTAAATGACCTTACAAAGGAACCCCTATTTAACAGGGAGTGTCCGCAAACCGCCGCCGGTGAGTTCGCCGGAGCATCGCCGTGCTTCTCCTCTGTTTCCCGCGTTTAAAAGAAAACGGTTCGGCCTCTCTGAGTCACTTAAAGTGGGTCCCACAGTCAGGTTTTTAAACATTTCCGAATCGTTTTTCTGTTTGGTTTTTCTGTTTTATTTTTCGGTGGAAAAAGGGCAGAAATTGAACCAAAATTCAAAATGCAATATCTCTCTCAAAAATGGTCAGAAAAATATGAAACCAATTTTGTTGGCTTTGTTTTAATTTTCTCTTTCCAAGGAGACCAAAAAGGATTTATTTGGAATTTATTTTTCTGGCATTTATTTAAATACCCTAGGAGTAATTTTTGATGCATTTTTGTCTTGTTCTTTTAGATTCAAACCTCTCCGACGGAGTAGGAGCTACCTCTAAATCCGAAGGCAAGCCACCAACCCAATTTCAAACTTGGTCGAACTTAGAAATATCTTGACTGCTGAATCAATGTCTGTTGCACCTCACATGCCATATTGCATTTTAATTATTGCACTACTGTATAACTGCTTATCTGTGCATCACTCACATTACCGAGACAATGGCCGGTGGAACCGCCTCAGTCAGAGGAATGGGGGAAATTATTACACCTGTGCGTCTCGCACTTCGGGGCTTTGTTTGCTTTTTTCCTCTTCGCCGAGGTGAGGAGCGGACGAATGTCATCTTATGATCCTCGGAGTTGGGGCATTGCCAAAAGAGTTATTTGCCTTGTCCCTCCGTCAAATATGGTTGGCATAGACCACCCGGACTGCGACGCTGGGAGCTGCCTTTCCATTTGGTTCTTATTGCCGAGATTGCTGACACCACGTCGAGGTAACCCTCGAGTGGAATGGATGCTCTCTCATTCTTATGAGTGCTTTTCGGTTTGTTCTTTTATGGTGACACCGGCTGGGCTTACCGCCACCGTCATCCGTTTGAAACATTATGCTATTATTCCGTGAACACTAACCCCGAGTGACACCGGCTGGGGTTACTGCCACAGTCACCCGGATATTATGTTGATATCTATGTATGCAAGTGTTATGTTTGTTCTGGGCTGTTATTGTTATGTGCTTACCTTATGTTGCTGTTATCTTGTTGGAAACTGGAAATAAGAATTTGACTAAGAAGATAATCACCTCCCTCGACTAGATTGAGTCACATAGTGCCACTCACCAAGCACCACTTGCACAACCATGCGTCGTTCACATGGGCGGACCATAACTGAGTATTTTATCAGGCCTCCTTTGATGCCACCCTTTTGGCAAGTCTAGTCGGTTACCTTTGTGGTCGGGGCTAGTCTTGTGAAGGTTCCGGAGCTAGGCGTCGCTCATCTGTTGGGGACGTGCCGGATTCACTTCTTCATAAGGCGTAGAGTTATGTCGGTGGCTATACAGGGAGTGTCCGGGTAGGATAAACGGTTGTGGAAGTGTGGGTTTGTGCTGTCGCCATGATCGGTTCTAGTACTTCGGTACCGGCGGTACAAGCCTAGACTTCAGCGTGTGGATAAATGTTGCAACCTCTCGAGAGTGTAAATCTAGATTCTAGCCTTGTCCCCAGGTTACGGGACGATGTTTGGGTCAAGTCACACTATGAGTCAGTCCAGTCGAACTTGGAGAAATAATTAAGTTGAGACCAACGAACACAGGAGATTTTGGGAGTCAAGCCAGAGTTGGCTAAGGACTCGGATAGTTGTGAATTAAGCCAGAGTTGGCTAGAGGCTTGAATGCCTAGTTGTGATTATGAGTTGTCAAGTGAGAAACGTGATCTCACTTGATACGAGAAAACACCCCTACTAAGGTAAGTAGGTAAGTTATGTCCAACCGTTAAGCTTGGACTCATCCTCGCAACCGACCTCATGCCATGTTACTTTCTGAACCATGCCATGCCATATAGATAGACCTTGCTTGTTTTTGGGCTGATGTCTTGCGAGTACTTCAAGTACTTACCTGGCTTTTCATGTGGCCAGACCCTGCTGAACCAGTCGCCGAGTACCCGCTCTATGAGAACTAGGAACCCGTGTCCCAGGCAGGACCCTGTGGAATAAGGCCGCTATCGCCACGCTACTATCTTCGCTTCCGCTACGACTTCCGCTAGAGGCTCGATGTTAGAAAAATAATGTACATACTGTTGTGTGCGCCTGTTGCGCAAGAGCTGGAGCCTCACCCGTGTTGTAACCTTGTATTTGTTCGAACTCGAAGCCTTATGAATATATTTGGTTTTGCCTTTGTTTATCAAGCTGTCATATATCCAGTGTTTCTGGGACTGGTATATGGGGTACTCGATCATCTGGATCGGGGTGCCACAGAGCTTGGTATCAGAGCCTAACTGCCTGTAGGATACCCTAGTTCTTGGACGACGTAAATAGAACTTGTTGTGTTGACAACTTTTTCCAATGTTTCTCTGTCTGTTTGTGCTTTAAAACTTAACGCTCACTTTTGATTTGTCTCTGTCACAGATGGCAGAGTTGCTCGCCGAGACTACCGCCGTGCACGTTCCCGGTTTTCCGCAGTTTCTGGGAGATCTGGGACCACCTCTACCCAGGCGCACCTCCCCCGACTTACCACGTGTACCACAACCGTCTCGACAGGGCCACCTCGGAGTTCACCGCCACCGTCCGCCTGCGTCCGCAGCCCGTGTCCGCAGGGATCGAGCACGGCCTCACTTCCGGTGTCTGTACACAGGCGTCTCGAGCCATACAGGAGGCTGCAGGAGATGCCATCCTGTTCCTTCGCACCGTCGACCCCGTCATGAAGCAGTGCACCCGTTACGCCTACTTCCCGAGGTTGGCTTTAGACAACGGGGACACCTTTTCCCCAACCCAGGTGACCCTAGCTCACCTCTCTCCGCCCTTATTCAGTACACCACCTATCTCCACCAGTACCTCCACACCACCCTTCTCCAGTTTGCCTCCCTTCGCGCCAACGTGGCCTTGGCCGAGTGACGCGAGCTTCTGGTCCGGCGCTTCTAGTCGCCCACCTCGTCTCCCCACCTTTAGGCTCAGTTCCCTCGAGCAGATCAGGAGGGGGCTTGCCCGCTACTCCTCGTCTACCGCTCCGACGCCACCTTCCCGCACTCGTAGCAGCGCCACTCACTACTACTCGCACACTCCCTGTTCGGTCTCAGCGTCGTCGCGTCCAGGCGGCCGAGCCACAGAGTTACTCCGGAGACTCCCGTGACGACCGCGCTTCACCCGACTACAGCCCCGCGGAGGAGCCCCTCGACACCGCCACGCCAGCGACACCCCTCGAGATGGAGTTCTAGACGCTCGGAGACGACATCGCTTAGTGTACTATACTTTCCGATGTATCGCGTGCTTGAATAATGTAGTGGTAGAGTTGTATCCTGCATCTGGTACCGAGTGCTTTGCGTCTTGTATCTTGTACGAGTAGCTTGTATCTTTACCTTGCATCTTTGTAAAATAGCGAGTGCTTGAATCTTGTAACCCCATCATCCATTGTATAACATCATGCTTGTGTTTCTTTTGCAAACTGTGTTTCCATTTGGTTTTTCCTGGATGTTACACCTTCCCCATATGGATGCTCATGATACGCGCCATTACATGCAACAGTTCAGGATGAGGCCCAATAATGGTGCGAGTGGCAGCCAAGGAACCCCGGTTCGTCGTTCCGCACGACAAGCTGGCGAGGATCCCGAGCCTCCGCAACCACCTCCTCCTCCACCAAATCAGGAACCAAGCCCAAGTCAGTTTATGATGATGATGGATGAACGCCACAACCAGCATCTGACACAGATCATGAGAGAGTTTGGCACGTACATGCAAGCCCGTAATGTCCACCCCCAGGCCGCTCAAAGCTGCAAGACTTCCAGCGCACACAACCGCCCAAGTTCGCATATGCTGATGACCCACTTGAGGCTGATGATTGGCTCCGTGCTATGGGAAAGAAACTGGAACTCGCTCGCGTGGACGAGCAGGACCAAGTGCCCTTCGCCACCCACTACCTTGAGGGCCCGCCAGCATTTGGTGGGACAACCAAAAGGACGCCAGAGGCGATGGACCCCCTGTCACTTGGGCAGAATTTCAGGAAGCATTCCGCAGGGCCTACATTCCCTCAAGCCTCATAAAGATGAAACAGCAGGAATTTTGGCACTTACTCAAGGCAGCAAGTCCATCAGCGAATATCTGACCAAGTTCAACAACCTTGCTCGCTATGCACCTGAGGACATCAACACAGAGGAAAAGAAGAAAGACAGGTTCCTTCATGGATGCATCAGACCATAAAAACTCAGCTCAGTGTTCTGCAGTTTCCAGATTTCAGTCCATGATCAACACGGCACTAATCTCAGAAAAGGAGCACCGCTCAATCTATGACTCCCACAAGCGGAAGTTCGAGCCCGTAAGAACCAAGCCACGCCCATGGCAGCCCAACAACCATCTCAACACCTCAGAACTCTTGGAACCAACCCAGAAGGAAGGATATCCCCGGGAAGGATTCTACCACAAGCGCCCACTCGTGGATGATTGTAAGAGGGAGAACTCCTGCTTCAAGTGCGGCAAGACAGGACACTACATCAAGGATTGCCCCCTCCACAACGGCAACAATAACAACTCCAACAACAACCACCCTGCGGTGCGATCAAGCCACCTCAAGTTGCCCGTGTCCACCACATGTCAGCAGAGGAAGTATGAAGCTTCAGACGTAGTGCTTGGTACGTGTACTATCAACACTAAACCCGCGCTGATTTTATTCGATTCTGGAGCTTCCCATTCTTTCATCTCGAAGGATTTTGTTGCCAAACACCGTTTTCCGTTTCCCCTTTGGGCCATCTTTTGGTGATACAAACCCCGCCTCTGAGATGAAAACAAACACCATGTGTCAAGATCTGACAATCAGCATCAATCAAGTGAAATTTCCCGCTCAGCTTAGCACTCTCAATGTGCCCGGCCTCGACGCCATCCTGGGTATGGATTGGTTAGTTCAGCATGCAGCTCAGATCGACTGTGCAACCAGGCAGTTACTCTCACCAACCCGGAAGGCATACGTACCACTTATGTGCCAAATAAGCCTCACCAGATAAATGCGAAGATGTTTCTTGCTCAAGCCCCGGAGATAGGGGAAGTGTATGTGGTCAGTGAATACCCGGATGTTTTTCCAGATGAATTACCCGGAATGCCCCCTGACCGTGATATTGAATTTGCTATTGAAGTTACCGGGAACAAACCCAATATTCAAGAAACACTACCGTATGACAAGTCCCGAGCTAGTGGAACTGAAGAAACAGCTTGACGAATTGATTCAGAAAAAGTTCATCCGCCCAAGCATTTCACCTTGGGGATCACCGGTTTTGTTTGCAAAGAAGAGCGATGGTACCCTCCGATTATGCATCGACTATCGCGCTCTCAATGATGTCACCATCAAGAACAAGTACCCACTCCCAGAATCAATGATTTATTCGACCAACTCCGTGGTGCCCGAGTATTCTCCAAGATTGATCTCCGCACGGGTTATACCAGCTGAAGATTCGAGAGAGTGATATCCCAAGACCGCCTTTACCACCAGATATGGACTGTATGAGTGCACAGTTATGTCCTTCGGCCTAACCAATGCTCCAGCCTACTTCATGGGCATGATGAACAAGGTATTCATGGAGTATCTCGACAAGTTTGTTGTGGTGTTTATCGACGACATCCTCATCTACTCCAAAAATGAGGAGGAGCACGCCGAACACCTCAGAATGTTCTTGGAAGAATGCGTGAGCAACAACTTTATGCCAAGTACAGCAAATGCCAGTTCTGGTTAAAGGAAGTGGAATTCCTAGGACATGTATTATCTGGAGCCGGTGTGGCTGTAAACCCCAACAAGATCTCCGATGTGTTAAACTGGAAGACTCCCACCAATGTGTCAGAAATCAGGAGCTTCTAGGATTGGCTGGTTACTACCGAAGATTTATTGAAAACTTTTCCAAGATAGCCAAGCCCATGACGGAATTGTTGAAGAAGAACCGCAAGTATGCCTGGACAGACGAGTGTGAGAAAGTTTCAACGAGTTGAAGACCGGTTAACCACCGCCCCAATTCTGGTGTTGCCCGATGATGCCAAGGATTTTACCGTATACTGTGATGCCTGCAGAAATGGGCTAGGAGCCGTACTCATGCAAGAAGGAAAAGTCATCGCATATGTGTCAAGGCAACTCAAGACCCATGAGCTCAACTATCCCACCCACGACTTGGAGTTAGCCGCGTCATACTCGCCCTGAAGACTTGGCGACATCACCTTATTGGTCGAAGATGCGAGATTTACACGGACCACAAAAGCTTGAAGTATATCTTCACCCAGCCTGACCTCAATCTAAGGCAAAGAAGGTGGCTAGAAGTGATCAAGGACTACGACCTTGGATCCATTATCATCCCGGGAAGGCCAACGTGGTAGCCGATGCTCTGAGCAGGAAGCCCCCTAAAATACGGCCAAGTCTGGAGAAAGAGTTCGCGAAGCTAAACTTGTGCGTGGGAAACAAGGCCTATTTAAGCACCTTGGAGGTAAAGCCAGACCTGGAGGAAGAAATAAAGACCGAGCAGGCCAACGACCCCGGCCTAGGCAAGATCAAGGCCAAGATACCGCTGGGTCAGGCCAAGGAATTTTCCTGGACAGCCAAGGAGTACTCCGCTTCGGTACCCGCCTTTGTGTACCCGACCACACTAATACAGCAGATCCTCAGGGAAGCCCACGAGTCTGCCTATTCCATTCACCCGGGAGCACCAAGATGTACCAAGACTTGAGCAAACATTCTGGTGGTCCGGTATGAAGAAGGATATCGCCTACTACGTCGCAAGCTGCAATGTATGCAACCTAGTGAAGGCCGAGCATCAGAAACCCGCCGGATATCTCCAACCCCTTAAGGTACCCGAGTGGAAGTGGGACAACATAAGCATGGATTTCATTGTCGGACTTCCCAAATCCAGCCGAGGGAATGATTCTATCTGGGTCATTGTCGACCGTTTGACAAAGGTATCTCACTTTATCCCCGTCAAGACTACATACCGCTCGGACCAACTGGCACAACTCTATGTGAACAAGATTGTCAAACTCCACGGAGTCCCGAAGACCATTGTGTCGGATAGAGGTACCCAATTTACCTCCAAATTTTGGACAAGCCTACATCATGCCATGGGAACAAAGTTATCCTTCAGCACAGCCTATCATCCGCAGACAGACGGTCAAACCGAGCGGGTCAATCAAATCCTAGAGGATATGCTCCGCTCGTGTGTGCTCGCCTATGGAGCAGGTTGGGAAGATAGTTTACCTTATGCAGAGTTCTCATACAACAACAGCTACCAAGGCAGCCTGAAAATGTCACCCTTTGAAGCCCTGTATGGGAGAAAATGCCGAACCCCACTAAACTGGTCTGAGTTGGAGACCGCAAGATCTTTAAGCCCGATGATTTGATGAGGCAGAAAAGCAAGTACGTCTGATTCGGGACCGGCTCAAGGCAGCGCAATCCCGCCAGAAAAGTTATTACGACCGGCGACACCGTCAGATTCACTTCGAAGAAAACGACTATGTCTATCTTCGAGTAACACCTCTCAAGGGACTGAAAAGATTCCACATGAAAGGAAAGCTTGCCCCAAGATTCATTGGACCTTTCAAGATTTGGCAAGGAAAGGATCAGTAGCCTACCAGCTGGAACTGCCAGAGGAATTGGCTGGAGTACGACGTCTTCCACGTATCCCAGCTAAGGAAGTGCATCTCACCCCCAACCAAGCAGGCTGACTTTAAGGAACTGGAGTTGAGCAGCGAACTGACTTACGAGGAACACCCCGTCAGAATCTTGGATGAGTCAGAACGCCGCACTCGCAGCAAGGTCACCAAGTTCTACAAGGTTCAGTGGGACAAGCACACGAGGAAGAGGCAACCTGGGAGCGCGAAGATTTGCTGAAGACAGAATATCCGTATCTATTCAACGAGCAACGGAATCTCGAGGACGAGATTCATCTTAAGGGGGGAAGGTCTGTAACACCCTGAATTTTGGCCTTTTTGAAATTTTTCCCAAATGCATTATTTCATGTGCATTTGGATTTAAACCTCGGAAAATTTTTAAAATCTTGAACCTTTGCAAACATGATAAATCAAGTGGGATCTTGTGCTTTCATTTTCCTCCACTTGGTACTTGCATTTGTGATTTTATCTCTGGATAAATATTTAATTGGGAAATTCTTTTTCCTTTTTGAAAATTACCCTTTTATTGACCTTACAAAGGAACCCCTATTTTTATGTCTCCAAAAATTCTGCAAAAATTAGGGAACCTTCCCTAGTTGATGTGGATCACTTTTATAAAAAAATATGGGGCCTTGACTTGGGAAATTTTCCCTCCACAATTCTTTTTGTGTTCTGCCCATTTTCTCAAAACATTTCTCCTGGATGAATCCAATGCATGGATAAGCTCTCCTTGATCACTGGGCAGATCCATCCAACACCATCTACCCCTCCAAACATTAAACTCCCATTTTGGCCAGCACTGTTTTTCACAAATTCTAGTCGGACCAACTTTCGAATTTGCAAAAACCATAGTCAGCTAAGTTGTAGAGCTTTGCATTTGGCTTACAGTGGTGAAAACCTCATCTCAATTGGAGCTCTGAGCTGAGAGAAACGTCCTCTTGCCGTTTCTGGCATGCCCAGAACGGCGATCACCGCCGGCAGAGACGTGCCAGGCGGCGCCGCCCGTTTCTGGTCGTCGCCGTTCTGCTCCCCTCCCCTCCTAGCCGTGCTCAGCGTGTACGCCTTCACTCCCCTCACCTTCCAGCACCCACACGTCGCCGGAGGAGCGCCGGACGGCGGCCGCGCAAACGCCAGGACCGGTCCGTCGCCGGAGAATTCTCCTCGTGCGCCTCCTGTGCCAGCGCTCGCACGACGCACCGCCCACCGTCCCTTCCGCGCCATGGCGACACCTCACCGCGCCATTACTCCGGCCGCCGCGCGGAGACGCTATATAATGGCCACCCCAGCACCATCCCACCACCGCACCACCTCTCCCACCCCCTCAGTCGCCCTCCACCCCAGCCATGAGTCCAGAGGAGCCACACCTCGCCGGAATCGCGACCACCTGAGCCGCACTGACCCTCGATCGATTCGCTCACCCAGCCCTCCCCGATCAATCCCTTCCACCCGTAGCCTCCCCAGATCATGGCGGTGACGATGCCGTGCTCGCCAGGGTGAATGGTGGCCGGAATCACCGTGCCCATCATCGACCACAAGCTGCCGCCGCCGGAGAAGAAGCTCTGGTGCCGCCCGAGGTCGCCGTGGTCTGCGAGCGCGTGGACGAGCTGCGCAACCTCTCCCTGGACCCCCCTGCTTCCTCTCCCTCCCCTCTCCCGCGCCCCAGCCGCCGCAAACCGCCGCCGGTGAGTTCGCCGGAGCATCGCCGTGCTTCTCCTCTGTTTCCCGCGTTTAAAAGAAAACGGTTCGGCCTCTCTGAGTCACTGACAGTGGGTCCCACTGTCAGGTTTTTAAACATTTCCGAATCGTTTTTCTGTTTGGTTTTTCTGTTTTATTTTTCTGTGGAAAAAGGGCAGAAATTGAACCAAAATTCAAAATGCAATATCTCTCTCAAAAATGGTCAGAAAAATATGAAACCAATTTTGTTGGCTTTGTTTGAATTTTCTCTTTCCAAGGAGACCAAAAAGGAATTATTTGGAATTTATTTTTCTGGCATTTATTTAAATACCCTAGGAGTAATTTTTGATGCATTTTTGTCTTGTTCTTTTAGATTCAAACCTCTCCGACGGAGTAGGAGTTACCTCTGAACCCGAAGGCAAGCCACCAACCCAATTTCAAACTTGGTCGAACTTAGAAAATATCTTGACTGCTGAATCAATGTCTGTTGCACCTCACATGCCATATTGCATTTTAATTATTGCACTACTGTATAACTGCTTATCTGTGCATCACTCACATTCCCCAGACAATGGCTGGTGGAACCGCCTCAGTCAGAGGAATGGGGGAAATTATTACACCTGTGCGTCTCGCACTTGCGGGGCTTTGTTTGCTTTTTTCCTCTTCGCCGAGGTGAGGAGCGGACGAATGTCGTCTTATGATCCTCGGAGTTGGGGCATTTGCCAAAAGAATTATTTGCCTTGTCCCTCCGTCAAATATGGTTGGCATAGACCACCGGACTGCGACGCTGGGAGCTGCCTTTCCATTTGGTTCTTATTGCCGAGATTGCTGACACCACGTCGAGGTAACCCTCGAGTGTAATGGATGCTCTCTCATTCTTATGAGTGCTTTTCGGTTCATTCTTTTACGGTGACACCGGCTGGGGTTACCGCCACCGTCATCCGTTTGAAACATTATGATATTATTCTGTGAACACTAACCCCGAGTGACACCGGCTGGGGTTACCGCCACAGTCACCCGGATATTATGTTGATATCTATGTATGCAAGTGTTATGTTTGTTCTGGGCTGTTATTTTTATGTGCTTACCTTATGTTGCTGTTATCTTGTTGGAAACTGGAAATAAGAATTTGACTAAGAAGATAATCACCTCCCTCGACTAGATTGAGTCACATAGTGCCACTCACCAAGCACCACTTGCACAACCATGCGTCGTTCACATGGGCGGACCATAACTGAGTATTTTATCCAGCCTCCTTTGATATATGCCACCCTTTTGGCAAGTCTAGTCGGTTACCTTTGTGGTCGGGGCTAGACTTGTAAAGGTTCCGGAGCTAGGCGTCGCTCATCTGTTGGGGACGTGCCGGATTCACTTCTTCATAAGGCGTAGAGTTATGTCGGTGGCTATACAGGGAGTGTCCGGGTAGGATAAACGGTTGTGGAAGTATGGGTTTGTGCTGTCGCCGTGATCGGTTCTAGTACTTTGGTACCGGCGGTACAAGCCTAGACTTCAGCGTGTGGATAAATGTTGCAACCTCTCGAGAGTGTAAATCTAGATTCTAGCCTTGTCCCCAGGTTAAGGGACGATGTTTGGGTCAAGTCACACTATGAGTCAGTCCAGTCGAACTTGGAGAAATAATTAAGTTGAGACCAACGAACACAGGAGATTTTGGGAGTCAAGCCAGAGTTGGCTAAGGACTCGGATAGTTGTGAATTAAGCCAGAGTTGGCTAGAGGCTTGAATGCCTAGTTGTGATTATGAGTTGTCAAGTGAGAAACGTGATCTCACTTGATAACGAGAAAACACCCCTACTAAGGTAAGTAAGTAAGTTATGTCCAACCGTTAAGCTTGGACTCATCCTCGCAACCGACCTCATGCCATGTTACTTTCTGAACCATGCCATGCCATATAGATAGACCTTGCTTGTTTTTGGGCTGATGTCTTGCGAGTACTTCAAGTACTTACCTGGCTTCTCATGTGGCCAGACCCTGCTGCACCAGTCGCCGAGTACCCGCTCTACGAGAACTAGGAACCCGTGTCCCAGGCAGGACCCTGTGTAATAAGGCCACTGTCGCCACGCTACTATCTTCGTTTCCGCTACGACTTCCGCTAGAGGCTCGATGTTAGAAAAATAATGTACATACTATTGTGTGCGCCTGTTGCGCAAGAGCTGGAGCCTCACCCGTGTTGTAACTCGTATTTGTTCGAACTCGAAGCCTTATGAATATATTTGGTTTTGCCTTTGTTTATCAAGCTGTCATATAACCAGTGTTTCTGGGACTGGTATATGGGGTAACTCGATCATCTGGATCGGGGTACTAGGAGATGTGTCATAATATTGAAGAAGCATGGTGGGAACACCAACTCAAAACTAACGAGACATTGACCAACATCCTTCTGTAGCCTTGGTAGAATGGCAAGATCGATTACCTTCTGCGAAATTGCATTGAGGAACGCACACAGCTTAACAATGGGTAGTCGAACATTTTCCGGTAGAAGCCCCCCAATGCAACCGGAAGCAATTGAGTCATAAGCACGTGGCAGTCATGAGACTTTAGGTTCTGGAACTTTTTCTCTGCCATATTTATTATTCCCTTTATATTCGACGAGAAGCCAGACGGGACCTTCATACTGCCCAGGACTTCGAAAAATATCTCCTTCTCTTCTTTGGTAAGAGCATAGCTAGCAGGACTTAGACGTCTTTTATCCGTCTTCATTGGATGCAGGTTGTATGGGTCTTTCATACGTTGCTGGTCTTGCCGTGCTTCCGGCGTATCTTTTGTCTTCCCATACATGCCCAAGAAGCCTAGCAGGTTCACTCAAACATTCTTCGTCACGTGCATCACGTCGATTACAGAGCGGACCTGTAGGAGTTTCCAGTAGGGTAGCTCCCAAAATATAGACTTCTTCTTCCACATGGGTACGTGTCCGTCAACGTCGTTCGGAACAGACTGTCCGCCAGGACCCTTTCCAAAGATTACTTCTAAATCCTTGACCATATCATATCTAACATCACCAGTAGGGAGGGGTGACTTCGTCCGGTGATCAGCCTCACCTTTGAAATGCTTGCCTCTCTTTCTTACAGGATGCTGCCTTACAAGAAATCGACGATGCCCCAGGTACACATTCTTGTTACCTAAATATATACTTCCAGTCTTATCTAAACAGTGCGTGCATGCATTGTATCCCTTGTTTGACTGTCCTGAAATGTTACTAAGAGCAGGCCAATCATTGATGGTTACAAATAACAACGCTCGTATGTCAAATGGCTCCTGTTTGTACTCATCCCACACACGTAGCCCTTCATCACGCCACAACTGTAAAAGTTCTTCAACTAATGGCCTCAGGTAGACATCAATGTCGTTGCCAGGTTGCTTCGGGCCTTGGACGAGCACTGGCATCATAATGAACTTCCGCTTCATGCACAACCAAGGATGAAGGTTATAAATACATAGAGTGACAGGCCAGGTGCTATGACTGCTGCTCTGCTCCCCAAAAGGATTAAAGCCATCCGTACTTAGACCAAACCTTAAGTTCCTTGCATCACGTGCAAATTCCTTAAACTCTCTATCGATTTTTCTCCACTGCAACCCATCAGCCGGGTGTCTCGACATCTCGTCATTCTTGCGGTCTTCTTTGTGCCATCGCAACAACTTGGCATGCTCTTTGTTTCTGAACAAACGTTTCAACCGTGTATTATAGGAGCGTACCACATCACCTTGGCAGGAACCCTCTTCCTGGGGGGCTGGCCCTCAACATCACCAGGGTCATCTCGTCTGATCTTATATCGCAATGCACCGCATACCGGGCATTCATTCATATTCTCGTACTCTCACCGCGGTAGAGGATGCAGTCATTAATGCATGCATGTATCTTCTGCACATCTAATCCTAGAGGGCAGATAACCTTCTTTGCTTCGTACGTACTGTCAAGCAATTCGTTATCCTTTGGAAGCTTTTGCTTCATTATTTTCAGTAAATTCCCAAATCCCTTGTCAGATAAACCATTCTCTGCCTTCCATTGCAGTAATTCCAGTGTGGTACCGAGCTTTGTGTTCCCATCTTCGCAAGTTGGGTACAACTTTTTTTTGTGATCCTCTAACATGTGCTCCAACTTCAACTTCTCGAGTGCACTTTCTGCTTCGGTCTGTGCATCAACGATGACCCGCCGTAAATCATCATCTATGATGGGCTCATCTGGTACCTCTTCATCTTCAGCTTCCCCCTTGCATTACCACTGTATTCAGGGCACATGTAGTTGTCATCGTTCTGTTCTTCTTCGTTGTCTTCCATCATAACCCCTCTTTCTGCGTGCTTGGTCCAACAATTATAGCCGGACATGAAACCAAACTGAAACAGGTGGATGTGAAGGGTTTTTGAGCAAGAGCAATCCTTCTCATTCCGACAGTTACGGCATGGACAACACATAAAACCATTCCGCGTGTTTGCCTCAGCCACGTTGAGAAAAGAACGCAGGCCTTGCATGTACTCGTTAGAGCGTCGGTCAGCGGACATCCATGGATGGCTCATCTGCATTATATAAGTATGTCAAACACAATCACGATGCTAAAACCCATTACGGTAAACGAACATAATACATAACTGACCATATTCATTAATACAAGTTCATCACATTAAAACCAAAGTAGAGTAGTGACCAAATGTATTACATAGTTCTCATAAAACATACATTTAAACCAACATACAACTATCCAAAGAATTTAATTCCAACAACAAATGCGATCAAAATCGCAACTAAGATAATTATTGAACCAACAGCATAATGATACCAAGCCTCTTGACTAATGGCATAATTTCTAATATTTTTAATCTTCAAGCGCATTGCATCCATCTTGATCTCGTGAGCATCGACGACGTCGGCAAGATTGAACTCCTGTTCAGCGACGATGTCGGCAAGTTTGAACTCGTGTTCAGCGACGATGTCGGCAAGCTTGAACTCCAATTTCATCTTCTCTTCTAGGCATTGGAGACGAAGATCTTCACTTCTTTTCAATTTTGCTTTCAAATCATTGTTTTCTTTTATAAAAAACTCGACAATAGGGTCGGTTGGAATTTCCGGTTCAACTACCTCCTAGATAAAAATATATCTATGTCAAGTTGGTCGGCATGATTGTCATAAACACGAAACGAAACAAATATATAGTTATGACAAACAATCATACCACATCCGAATAATAGAGCGGACGAGAGCCGGTGTGGTCAGGTGTCAAAACCATGGCACTATATATATAACAAACAATTATACAACTAATAAAATTATACAAATAATAATTATGCATTAATGTTTTGAAATAAAAGTTTTGAAATAAAAAATTTAAAAAAGAGGCTTACCGAGGTGGTGCCGGTGACGGGACAACGCGGGCGATCAACGGCGGTGAGCACGGCACTAGAACACACAAATCATAATTTAATTTTAGCTCAAATTGCATATAAAAAAAATGAACTCCCTAACTTAGGCATTTCATCAAACACCTAGCTAGCACCTAAAAAATGAAATGAGCTAAGCTAGTATGGAAATGAGCTAAAATGAGGAACGCCGGATGAAAGGATCAAGTTGCTAACCCTTGAAAAGATGGGTGCCGTTAATCTTGACAAATCGTGGAGGAAAATGGAGATGAACTCGAGCTCGGGAGAGAGAAACAATGGAGAAAATGGTGATGAACTCGAGCTGCAAAATGGAGATGCTCTCGGGTGGTGGAAGATGATATAGTGGGAACATTAGTACCGGGTCGTAGGACGACCCGGTACTAAAGCTCCACTTCTAGTACCGGGTGGTGCTACGAGCCGGTGCTAGAGGTGCTCGCGCGGCCCGCGCTGCTGCTGTTTGCCTCGGACCTCTAGTACCAGCTCGTATCACAGCCCGGTACTAGAGGTCCCATACGAAATTTTGACTTCTGCATTTAATTCGAATAATTTATATCTATAAATTCGTAACTCGAAATATGACAAATAATATATCTTAATTTTGTAAATTCGAACAATTATTTGAGTAAACAAAAATAAATAAGTAATACTAATCTTGCATTCAAATAATATTGAATTTAAATAATGATAAACTTTTTCGCCTTTTGTGTTTAATTTGAATAATTTATATCTATAAATTCGTAACTCGAAATATGACAAATAATATGTCTTTATTTTGTAAATCCGAACAATTATATGAGTAAACAAAAATAAATAAGTAATACTAATCTTGCATTCAAATAATATTGAATTTAAATAATAATAAACTTTTGGCATCACAATATGCTTGCACATATATCATACTTAAACAAGGACATAATTAATAGAAATAATAGTTCACATAACCATTACAGAAAGTACTGCATAATTGAAGATACCCATATATATGAAACTGCAAACACTACTCTCTTCTAGATGAGGAGACCCTCAAGCACTACATAATATTAGAGATAAAGTGTTTGCCATTGCAAACACTAGTACTAATCGTCCTCCGGATCAGAATACCCCCAAGCAGGAGACCCATGGGGCACTGGTGGCGGTACGAGGTGACGCTGCCCATAGTTGATGATTCTAATCTTGCGGTACACCTCGTATGCAACGTATGCATCTCTTGCTGCATACTCAATGTTGCAAGCGTCAAGTGGGGTCTTCTCCGTGTGCTGCTTCTTGGGGAATTTTGTCTTCATATCAGCGTACTCGTCCTCGTCGATCACGGCGACTGCCTTATCAGTCATTCCAGTCTTGACATGGTCAAGCCTGAATAAGTCCTGGAGATCAATGTGGCAGGCAGATGGTATCTCAAGACCCCAGGTGCGTCTCATCTTGATCTTGTCATTCGTTATATCAACGCTAGCAAAGTGTATGCCGCTGCGAAGAAAATCCATGAGTATTGGACATTGCTTGTCACTACTGGAACAACAAAATGGAACACATGTTAAATACTGCTGCAACAAAGTATAATTTAGAACAACAAGTATAATAAGAATAATAACAAGTATAATTTTAGATCAAGTATAATAAGAATTAATCATAACAACAAGTATAATAAGAATCATATATAACAATTATAATTTAGAACAAGAATCATAACAAGTATATTTCGGCACAAGTATATTTTTAACAAGTATAATAACAATTAATCATAAAAAGTATATACTATAAGAATCATCACAAGTATAATTTTAGATCAAGTATAATATGCAACTTTCTCCTATGAATCAAAAGACATGTTTTCTCCCACGACGATATGGCCAATATGCAACTTTCATTTTCGGCCAATATATATAATTCTTTCACTACAGTCAAAGAGAAATTGCTATCCTATGCAATTTTCCTATCCCTATGAATCAACAAAGAAAATAAGCCCCAATTTAAAACTAAGACAAGTTTTTATATTACCTTGCCCACTGGAAGACCATGACATGTTTCTTGAAACAAAGTTGGATGACGGCAAGATCTCTTTGATCGGCCGTGTACTTGAGATCAAGGCCCATGAACGTGTCTTGCTCCCGAGCTTCGTGAAGCCAATACTCGAAATCGGAAAGAAAACCCGGCACCTTAGCGCTGTCGTTCGTGTACACGACATTGAGATAGGTGCTGCCATGTGCAAGCACCTGCCCGTAGCGAGTGATCGGTGGTGCAGGATTCATGGTGGAGGGGATAGGATGGGGATGGAAGAAGAGAGGAGAGGGAGAGGAAGAGGAAGAGAAATGCCACGGTTACTGTAGCAATTGCGGTTCCCGTGCGTTTTGATCGCTTGGGTGCGCGGGAGGCAAACCGTTCGGAACTTTAGTCCCTGGCGGTATTACGATCCGGGACTAAAGGGGCTGGCGCCAGGCGAACAGTTGCCACCACCCCTCTAGTCCCGGACTGTATTATGACCCGGGACCAGAGGTCCCGTTCGACCCGGGACCAGTGCTATGCGGCCTCGTCGCCATTGACCCGGGACTAGTGCCCCTCTCTAGTCCGGGATGGAAAGCCACCCGGGACTAGAGCCAATTCTGGCCCTAGACCAAAGGTATGTTTTCCACTAGTGTTACATTCCAACCCGTTCCTGTACTTTTTCCTATCCCTTCATTTTGCAATACTTTGTTCCGAACAGAGCCTTAGTATGGGACTCAATCTATTAGTCGTTAAACCTTCTCTGGGAGCTCTAGGTCTCGCCCCATTATAAGCCGTCCTCTAGGGAAATATCAGGGTTAAACTATCATACACAATCTTATTGTAACATATACACATATTTGCCATCTAGTGAATTATAGCAGTACATAGGGTTCCATCACCGCCAGTGGCTGAGCTTCGTATGGATTGTTCGGCGGGCCCAGCTAAATTACAGTAGATTTTTTTTCGTATCTAAAGTCTTTGAACTGGCCTAACAATGAGAAAGGATCAGCGGTTTAGCTGTTTGGGCAATTTGGCCAGCGGTCTTGCTCTTGGGCTCTGCTCGGCTTAGATTTTTTTTTACAGAGTTTTGCTTGTTCTAGTACAAACAGGCTAAGTTTGCCAAAAATACTGGGCGGGCCACGACCCAGTTAGGCCCTAACCTAGCTCCGCTAGTGATTACCGTCGTGGAAGCCGAAACTGGGTAAACCTGCGTCAATCCCGTCACCGGAATCCTCTCGCCTTAACCCGGCGGTCTCTTTGATGGCCATGCGACATACTAACAATCTAAAACAATGAGAAAATTATAAAGCTAGGGCAACACTTGTTTTATTCATAAAACAATAGACGTGACACATCATTGCACCAGGAACGAATCAGATCGAAGCACAAAGCAGACCATGATTTGAGCAAAGTAAATGGTTCATTAGAGGCTTTACTTATCAACCACGAAACAGATTAATACAAAAAAAATGAATGTATAAAATGAATGCTTTGCCTTCATCCAGTAACTGACTTAGACCAATACAAAAAGCACGAGAAGTTCATGATATCTTTGTTCAGACTTGTTCAAATGATTTTTTTTACAAATATGACCCTCTGCCCAATGTAATTGTCAAAAATGGCCCCCTTCAAATTTTATTTTCAAAAATAGCCCTGCCGGGATCTGAAAAAGCGACACGTATACTTCGTGCCAACACAGCTGGCGGGAAGTCACCTTCCGCCCTCACAGTTGGCGGGAACCACAATAATCGCTAGCAGGAACCAGCTCATGAGTGGTACGTGAACAGAAAATATGTTGCAGGTGCGTAAGGAAAAAACCACAATAATGCGACGTGCGCAGGGTGATACCAAACGGGATGGCTACTAATTGGGATTCTGCAAATTAACATGCACTCAAATTATCTTGGCCGGTGATACAAATGTGTTTCCTGCCATCTTCCTTCTGCACATGGCATTACTCCTGGTTTGAAAGCTCAAGATTGAGATAACTAGCTTTTTTTTTTTAGAAAAGGGCAGTCCCAGCCTCTGCATCCATTAACTAGCTAGGCATCATAATATACTTTACGAATCAACGATAACTAGCTCAAGATTGAGTACAAATCAACGTCGACCACGTCGACAAGATCCGGTGGAACTTTACGATTGATAACCATTGATTACCACCCTAATGACGACATCGACAAGAGTACATGGACCTTACATCGATGCCAGAAACGTACTACTAGCTCTTTATCGAGAACTACCAGCTAACCCTTCACATGCATGCACGTGCTAGCACGCACCGCTCTCAAAGTACACGACAACGCGGTATAGCTGATGCTTTATACTGGATTAAAAACCGGTGAAGACGCCGATCTTGACCCGAAAGACGACTGTGGTCTCTCGTTAATTGCATGTTAGGATATATTGTTAGATTATTTTCTCCTAGATCTAGCCGCTCAAAGTTGAAGTACACCTGACATCCATCTTTTTACAAGTCTTGGCCGGTGGAATTGTCTAATTAAGTAATGTTTCGTACTGAATGTCTGTCTAGCGGGAGTGCTCCGATATGGTACGATTGCGCACACATCTAGAGGAAATTAAAATATGATTCTGCACAAATTGGCCTAATAAAGCTTTTCAGAGAGTGACCTTTCAGCACTCTGATCGTGGAAAGATGCTTCAACGCTAATAGATATACGTGCAAGCGGCAACGACCTAGCCACAGCAAGCGAGAGCTTCTGAAGAGAGATAGTAACCAAGGGGGAAGAAAAGGAAGAGGGAAAGTAGCTAGCGAGTGAGAGAGAGCGAGGGTGAGAGTCGAGCATGGAGTTCGCCACGGGGGCGATGGGCTCCTGCTCCCCAAGCTGGGGGACCTGCTCCTGGAGGAGTACGACCTGCAGAAGGGCTTGAAGAAGGGGATCAAGGACCTCAGGGACGAGCTCTTGATCATTGAAGCTGCACTTGTGGAGCTGTCCGACGTGCCACTAGACGGGCTTAATCCGCTGGTCAAGATTTGGGCAAATGATGTCAGGGAGCTGTCCTATGCAATCGAGGACAGCCTGGATTCCTTCATGGTGCGTGTCGAGGGTCTTGAACAAGAAAAGCCTCACACCTTCATGGGGTTCATCGAGAAGACGTGCAAGAAGGTCACCAAGCTGAAGATTCGTCGTGAAATAGCCAGCGATATCAAAGATGTCAAGATCCAAGTTAAAGAGGTGAAGGAAAGGTATGATCGATACAAAGATGTTATCGGTCATACTACTCCCAAGACGGAGGTCGACCCACGTCTCTTGTCCATGTACAGCAAAGTATCTGACCTTGTAGGCATTGATAAGGCCATGGATGAGCTGATGGAGGTGTTGTCCAACCAGAGGGATGTGTCGGAGAATAAAGTCAAAACTATCTCCATTGTTGGATTTGGAGGATTGGGAAAGACAACTCTTGCTAAAGCAGTGTTTGACAAGCTTAATAAGGAATTCGATTGTGCAGGTTTTGTTCCGGTAGGTCAAAATCCTAACATAAAGAAAGTTTTGAAGGATATTCTCTTTGAATTTGGCGAGCAAATGTATAACTCTGCATCAACAATGGATGAAAGACAACTGATCAACCAACTGCGAAAATTCCTTGCAAACAAGAGGTATGCATTACCGCCCTTTGTCATATTCTACTCAATACTATTTTCTTTTTGTCAAGTATGTGTCCCCCTACTTGTATTTTAGTGTCATGTTGGTTGAAACTTTATAATTCACACCTTGCCATACAAAATTTTATTGTTACACCTTTATGCAGCATTTTGAGAGTTGCCAAGCTTCATGTTTTAATGGATACTATACACTCATGTTAGTTTATAGTAATTTCAAGTTTCCTTGCTTCTGATGAAATTAGGTACTTGATAATTATTGATGATATATGGGAAACACCAACATGGGAAACGATTAACTGCGCTTTGGTGGATGATGATAATGGAAGTAGGATAATCACAACTACTCGTATTTGTGAAGTTGCTGAAAAAGTCGGTGGTGTCTACAACATAAAACCACTTTCTGATGATAATTCAAGTAAATTATTCTACACAAGAATATGTGGTGGTAAAGGCAAAAGTTTTGATGTTCAGTCTAATGAAGTGTCCAAGAAAATTTTAAGGAAATGTGGTGGTGTGCCGTTATCTATCATCACAATAGCTAGCTTGCTTGTTGGCAAACGGCCGGAGGACTGGTCAAAGGTGTATGACTCTATTGGATTTGGGCACGAGGATAGCGAAGTTGTGAAGAACACAAGAAAGATATTGTCTTATAGCTTTTATGATCTGCCTTCTTGCCTAAAGAATTGCTTATTGCACTTGAGCATGTTTGTAGAAGATCAATTGATTTTCAAACATGATTTGATATGGATATGGATCGCGGAAGGTTTTGTTCCTAGTGAACAAGGGCTAAGGTTGTTCGAAGTTGGGGAGAGCTATTTTAATCAGCTTGTTAATAGAAGTATGATTCGGTTGGTAGAGGAACCCAGTGGCCCATCGTTGGATGGTTGTCGTGTTCACGATATGGTACTTGATTTAATCCGCAACTTGTCCAGCGAGTTAAACTTTATTACCATACATGATATTGAGCAGGAGCAGAGCACATGCTCACCAAGTAGAAGCCGAAGCATTCGTAGACTAGCCGTCCACAAAAGAAGTGCAGAACACAGTCATGTCAAGGTGGAACTGGGACAGGTGAGGTCATTTAATGCAACATTGTGCACTGATAGTAGACTGCTACAACTTCTGAGCTTTAAAGTATTACGTGTACTAGTTCTTTATAGCTGTGACTTTGGTGCGGAAGGTTGCCGTGTTGAGCATCTTGGAAAGCTGGTTCAGCTGAGGTACCTACAGCTGGTTGGTACCCCTGTTGCAGAGCTCCCAAGGAATATTGGTCATGATCTCAAGTTCTTGCAGACATTGGACGTAAGGAAAAGTGGCATAAAAGAATTGCCGCCATCTGTCGGCGAGCTAAGCAAACTGATGTGCCTGCGTGCTAGCAGAGGTACGAGAATGATGGCCAGGATAGGGAAGCTGACGTCCCTGGAAGAGCTTGACCTAGCGTCGGTGGACAAGTGCCCAAACTTTGTTACTGAGCTAGGAAAGCTGACAGAAGTTACGGTGCTTCGCATCAGTTTCAATGAGATGGAGAAGAGCGCATTCAAGGCTCTGATGGAGTCTCTGCGCAACATGCACAAAATCCAGCGTCTACGGATAGTTTCCGAGCCAGACGAGTCAGTCCGTGTTGGCAGCTGGAAAGACTGGGTACCTCCTTCGAATCTCCGTGAGCTGTCTCTATGTGGCATTTGGTTATCTAGGGTGCCGTCATGGATCGATTTTTCATGTGTTCCGCACCTGTCGTACCTGTATATAGAAGTGGAGGTTGTAGAAGCGCGGGATCTGCAAATCCTTGGAAGGCTTCCGTTGCTCCGGTATCTCGCCATCATGAATGAAATCGAGAACTGCATGCCGTATACTGTTGGTATTGATGAGTTCCTGAGCTTGAGATACTTTCTTGTATATGTGGAGATCCTGTGTGGAGGGGAGGGAGCGTTGCCAATGCTTGAAGAATTGAATTGCAATGCTACTGTGGGAATGCCTGTCGGTTTGGTGCCTGGGAATATGCCATTGCTCCAGAAAGTCATTTATTACCTTGACTGCACCAACTGCAGTGGTGAAAGGTAGAGGAAGCAGAGGCAGCGCTGAGGCTTGTGGCAACAACCCACCCCAACCGTCCCACCCTTGAAATATACAGAGATAACTACGAGGTACGTGCGCGGGTTTCCGTTAATTATGGGTCGTGCCATGCGAGTATCCCTCTGTTTCCCAATCCCTACAAATTAATTGCTTTCTCAATTGCAGTCTGAGGACGACGGTGGATCCGAGGAAGTTTCCTCTGCAGATGAAGAAGAGGTACGCATGTACACTGTTGTGTATAATATTATCCCCTTTTACCATTCTAGTATCAACCATGTCGTATCAAGCATATGTTCTCTAATTATTCCTGCATTGCTTACTTTGTGCCAATGCCAGTCTGATAAAGATGAAGAGGGTGGATCGAAGAACACTGTTGCATATACTATTATCCTCTTTTACCATTCTAATATGAATCATGCCGCATCAAGAACATGTACTCCTCTAAGTATTCGTCCGTTGCTTTTATTTTCTCAATTCTAGAATGATGAGGAAGAAGATGGTGGATCCGAGGAAGAGGTTTCGGGTACTGACCAGGAGGTATATTTATGGCTGGATGCTTGCATATATATATATGTCATTTCCGTTAATTATGGGTTGTGCCATGCGAATATCCCTCTGTTTCCTATTCCCTGCAAATTAATTGCTTTCTCAAATTTCAGTGTGATGACGATGATGGACCCGAGGAAGTTTCCTCTGCAGATGAAGAAGAGGTACGCATGCATGCTGTTGGATATACTATTATCCTCTTCTATCATTCGCATATAAACCATGCCGCATCAAGAACATACTCCTCTAAGTATTCGTTCGTTGCTTTTATTTTCTCAATTCCAGAATGATGAGGAGGAAGATGGCGGATCCGAGGAGGAGGTTTCGGGTACTGACCAGGAGGTATATTTATGGCTGGATGCTCACATTAAGTACTGCCTCGCAACATACGTGTACAGAGTACGTACTACTCATTTACTTATCATTCTTGATTTTCTTTTACTCTAGCCGGACGACCAGGTGACGGACAAGATATCTCATATCACCTTAAATGAGGCGGTGTTGACGAGCCAACATTGAACCTTTTTTCTCTTCCTTCAATCAATGATTTCAAGGTATATACCAGTCTCTTTTCCGTTTCGATCTGTATGCATGGTACACACATAATTCCACTCTTGTACTCCCTCCGTTCCTAAATATAAGATGTGTCATTTCAAATGTTGTCTAGATACGGACAAAATGGATGAACATACACACTAAAATGTGTCTAGATACATGTGAATCATGAAAAGGCTAAAACATCTTATATTTAGGAGCAGAGTGAGTATGTTTTTGCGTGACATGAATGTCACGCCATCTATCCTTGTTACTTTTTTAAAACTAAACTATTGAATTCAAATTGTGTTAGGTCCTCCAGAAGTTTACAATTCCTAACTATCAGTACTACATGAAGTTGTAACCTATTTTTCATTGCCAGATACCCATCTAAAGGGTTCATGGTTCATATGCACATAGTGATGCATATGTCTTGCCTAGCTGATCTTAAATTTTCCGTTGCATGCTTTTTACAGGCTGCTGGCCAGTTGGAAGGCAAGTACATCAGCATTTGTTGGGCTTGAGCTTCCCATAGATGCAAAAAAAAAAAACTCTAAAAATGATCTACAAAGAAAGAAGTGGTTATTTGCTTTTAGCCTTGGAGTTGTTTGTTTAAAAATCTCAATAAATTTTTTTTGTTAGATTACTAGTTTGTAGAAGTAGTAGGTTGCTCCTTGAATCGACATAAATAATGGTAAAAAAAATCCAAAAAAAAAATCCTCTATGTAGGAAGAAAAATCCCTTAAACGAAAAAAAAAATCTTTGAACTTTTATTGCTTTGGTTTGCAGTTCTTTCATAAAAACAAAAATTAAAAAGTGTGTGTTTAATTTTATTTTATCTTTTTTTTGTGTGGTTGGGGTTGGGGCTGGTGGAGTCTGTTTTCCTTGTTGTTTCATGGTTTCCTTTTTGTGTGTGTTTGTGTGGGTTGGGGTGGGGTGGGGAACTCCGCCTATGCTATTTTAAGGTAACACTTACAATTGCGTAGCCGGTCCCAAGCCCGGAAAAAGGAGGAGGGACCAACCATGTGCTCATAAAGTAATATGTTAAGTCCAGTCAAGTATTTTATAAAATGATGAATCATGTAGGAAAGACTATGTATTCTAGCAGAAAATAAGGTGATTCCAGCACAACCTCCTTTCCTTCTAACAGTTTCTCTCTCAAGATATAATTTCCCTTGATTTATCATGTTGTAATCTAATTATTCGAGTTTCGACTAGCCAATATAACATGGCTGGTAATGATATACAACAATGTAGCTGATCCATGTGAAGTGTATATACCTCTAGCTGGTAACAAGTATATTATCCATGTAATTTATGATCCGTTGTTTCCTCGTGGCGGCTATGCTAACTCATGAGATTACCTTACAGAATCTAGCAAGCAGGAATAGTTTTGTTGCTACAAGGAATAAGTTGCAGGCATTTTCCAAAGAAGAGGAGAAAGTGGAGTTGGAGGTCCTCTCCGTTATTCATGCCCTGCTATCTGAAGCTTCCATTTTCATGTTGCAGAATCTTTAATGCCATCTTACCTTGCCTGACAGGGAACGACAACGCCGAGCGGGCACGCAATATCGCTGCTACCTCCCTAGTATGTGTACAAGCAAGTCCTGAGACCACGGACAAATCTAGTGTATCCTGAAGCTGGGAACCAGTCTTGAAATTTCGTTTCAAGATTTTTGAGGGCAAACATTCCTTCTCACAACATGTTTTTGTGTTTGTCTTTACTGCTGTCAGCTTTGACAATCAAAGGGCATTTTCGATTCTGTTTATTTCGCTAATATATATTTCACTTACTTCAGTCTAACTAAGTTCATGCATATACGTTTTCCTGCTATTGAGATCGTAACCACCTTCATTCTCTTACCGGTTACCACTGTCATATGCAAAGGCTGGTATCAAGTCCTTATCTGGAGAACCAGCAAAAGTGCATGGTCCTCCGTGTGCAGCGCAACCGAAGGAACGTTTCAACCTTACTGTTGCACTACAGCCAGTACACAAACATCGCTAACTGAAGCCGAACAGCAGTGGTGAACAACAAGACCGATTCTGCTATCTGAAGTCCTTGGTACTACTGACTCTATGGTTGCCATAGCATTTGAAACTTTTTTTCCCATAGCCGTCCATGTGGAGCAGACAAACAGAGGAAGGATAAAGATGGAGGTGATTGAGGATTAGCAAATCTTCTAAAAGGGCAAGTAGCTGGCTCAGAGATCAACGTGATGAAATTTGGTCCAGACGACACTTTAAATGCCTTCATATTCCAGATGGGCATATCTCTGTTCTTGTTAGAATGCCCTAAGCAACATGGAAGGCCAAACCATCATTTTCTGCTGTCTCGGTCTCCTGCTCGTGATGTGTAGGTAGAATTTGCATCCACACATTTCCATGAGCACAAGCTCATTATTATCCGCCCCACTTGCTTACATAGTGAAAATCAGTGTGCTCATCCTTAGGCGTGCGATCTAGGGAACAAGAATTCAGGGACAAGAAAATAACTGTTCACTGGTGATGAATTGAGTCGATTGTTTGGTCGAGGAAACAAACCAAATTTCTTATTAAAACGAACTGTATATGGTACGGATCGGCTCGGGGTTCTTCTGTCAGCGCCGAGCCTTTGCTGTTGCCGATGGTGCTGATCCCCACTGCAGGCGGAACGCTCTTGGACGCCATTTTCCTTGATCTCCTGAAAGGCGCGCACCGTTTCGTTTAGCCGCCGAGTCCACCTGCAAACAGAGGATTGAATTGAATGTCGTGTACACATATTGGGACAGCAAATGGAGGAGTGCTGGTACCTAACTGGTGTACTCTGAAGGTGAACCGGACTGACTCCCTGGAGGACGAGAGGTCCTCTTCGTCAGGGCCACCTTGTGTGCCCTCAAGCTCGGAGGAGAAACCTCCTTGCTAACTTCACTGACTAGATCTTGATCGGCATAATTAACCAAGAACAGAATGTCAGTTTGTTCAGTAAAATCGGTGGTAACTGTCAGTAGAACACATTGCAGCAGACACTTGCAGGTAATCCAAAAATACAGTCTCATTTTCAGTTTAGAGATATTTTAATCAGTTAATTCAACGCACTTGTGAGCTACCTATGAAATAAACATTATTTCTACCCCAAATTTGCAGATCAATCCTTGCCAAATTTGGTAGCAGAATAATCCAATGGAGAAGCATACGTACTACTTGTGAAGAGAATTGGGTTGGTAGGGTTGAAGGAGTAGCTTTCACAAACGAACATGAATCTTCTCAATGAAGATGTGATTTCACTTGATTTATCATGTTACAGATCTGATCATTTTAGTTTTTCCAACAAGCCATTGTAAACCCATTCAAAAAAAAACAAGCCATTGTAAATGGCTGGTAATGATTACAAACAATAAGTCTGATCCCTGTGAGGATTAAAACTCTAGCTGGTGGCAAATATATTATCCAGGTACATGGATGTTCTGTTCGCTAAAAGTATATGGTTTTGTCGATACAAATAATTTGTGGTTTGCTGTTTCCTCCTGGTGATGCTCATGACTGATCAGCAGGTAGCTGGTGGCAAATAAGTTGCTAGCAAAGTGATCCCTTGTCTGAAGTTGGAAACTGAAGCTGGAGTTCTTCTCTGTTATTGATGCTCTGCTCTTTGTGTATTACTTATATGATGCTTCCATGCCATGTTGCAGAATATTTAGTACCAGCTTACCTTTACTTGCATGGATCCGCAACGCCTACATCCTTCGTTTTCATTCAGCTTCGGCACCAACATTCCTTATCTGATGCTTCCATTACATGTGCGAAATCTTTAATGCCAGTTTACCTTGCTTGCAGAGAACGATGGACAACACCTTGGACTCTGCGTCCTCTGTTTTCAGTCAGCTTCAGATCCACACCAGGAGCAATGAGCAAGTTATAATGCTGCAGTAGTTTCATACTATGATGTGTTTGTTGTTGTAAATTTTAAGAGTTTGTCTACCTAATTTTGGTAGGTGCAGACTTGAAACTGGCATGCAGTATTTTCACAACCGAACATCATTCGGCAGGCATCAATTAGATATCACACTCGTCTTCCCCTTATTCCAGTAAAGTAATTACTACATGCATATATGACGAATTTACTGCAGTTTGTACCGTCAAACATGCATGGCCTCGAAGCAACGTTTGCACTACAGCTAGTACGAAACTGATTGAGCAACGGTGAAAAACAAGACTTATTTTGCAAACAGAATAAGCAACAGTCACAAGAAGTCGAAGCAAACAGATCTGACAAGGTAACTACTAAACATGCATACAAGGAGTACGTCTTGTTCACAGAACATAGATCACGGCTGCGAACAGGCATGGTGCCGCAGGGGTAGGAGTCATGTCATAGTGGGCATAGCTCTCTGCTCTTTCTGGATGGCACTCATATTGTTACTGACCATCCAAATGCTCTATGTTTTAGAAAGGAAAAAAGAGGGATTATGGTCAGAATATATTTGCCTTGCCACTTTAAGCACCAAAATATATGCACTAACAAGTTGCTATTACAAAAATAGCCAATTGATAATAATGAATTCAGTCCAGCGATATAGCCCTTTGTTTTAAAAAGCTACAGCAGTATATGTCAAATGCCTTTCATATCCCAGACAGAAATATTTCCATTTTGTAGTTTGTATTCTAGTAAAACAAAGCTCTTATCATACAAGGAGAAATGACACACAAACTCAAAAAAAAAACCACCGCTAGCTTTGTCTAGCCACTGATATATCTGGATAACAAATCATGCCTAAGCACAAGCATACCCACACAAGGCGAGAAAAAAAAAAGAGATCCAACAAGCACCATTCAGTAGAAACAAGTATTAATGATCTCATACACAGCTTTAGGTTCAGAGTTCAAAGGTAGACACAAGAAAATTACACCATAATTATATTCAACAGACATGAAAAAAAAAAATTCACATCTGTTGGGGTTGTGATAATATTTTGAAACAATACAATACACTGGCAAGCATGATAACAATACGAGGAGTACTTATGTAGGCACTGATAGTTCAGAAAAAGTGGTACAAGAGTCCATGCTAAAAATGCCAAGCAAGTCAAGCACCACTAAATCTTCCTATTGTGAGACCATATAATAAGGGATAGAGCAAGTTCAGGACTGGTGCAAACAACAGCTATAAAAAAAGTAACCCAAGCCACATGTAAAGGTCCCTACTATGACCACGGGTAATATACTTTTTTTTAAACACGGCAAAAGATTTCAAATCATCTTACACAAGTGATTTCAAATCATCTTACACCAAACATTCTCTAATGTTTCTTAACTAGTATTATTGAAAAGACCCAAGAGGAAAAAATACACAAGTGATTTCAAATGAACTTATGGTGAGGATTCTCAAATGTTTGTCAACTAGTATCGTCAAAAATAACTTACGGAATCAATCATGCAGCTAACACCACTAGGTAGCTATAACAAACAGTGTAATGGAAGATGCACAGTGCAACATTTTGAAACCTTAACAAGTGCGCTATACAGGTCATTTAAACATCAAAAGGCAAACCTGGCAAGGTCGTCCTTGATGCCAGGGAATGTGGGAGGCCATATCATCAAAGGATGGATATAAGGAACACATCGACCATTTGTTGTGGACTCATACACTTTACATAGTGTCCTGGACTTAATATCCAAGTAGAATATGCATTGACCCATCCGTAGGAATACCATCTGACCATTGTCTCTCACCTGTCTTATCTGCACACTAGGAAGAAAACCTTCATTTTCAAGCATGTGACCAGAGATCCCCAAAGTAGAAAGCATCTCAAGCAAACAAATAGTATCAACCAGCAACCAGTTGCCCCCCTTGTGGAGCCAGATGCAAAGTTGAAACCACTTGACATCAAAGAGATATACACTGGAAGCATCATCCGCCCGTGACAACATGCTCGTATGATAGCCATACTTCACTCCTTGTGGGAGCTGAATTGTGGAGAAACTTGAGGCCACCAAATCCAACACAAAAATGTCATCACTAGTGGCGTACGGCAGATAGATTTTGTTGTGGCCAAAATGCACATCTATTGGATCCTCATGCAGGCCAAGGGGGCATGTGGCCGAGGAAATCATGCGCCATTCACCATCTTGGAACATATATACATTTGTCCTGAGCTCTTCTGTCTCCTCACTAGCCTCCCCCAACACATACAGGTAGGAAGTGCTGCTGCCTTCTTCTTTCAAGATGATTCGACCGAATATCATATTCCATTCGTACACGTGTGGGACTCGTGGGATGATTTGAGGTTGTCCCTTAGGGCACAGCGGGCGGTGCACTTCATGTGTATAATTTCTTCCTTCATGGATCCCGGTGAAGATGCTGCTGTCCTTGCAGTGAGTGATCTCGCGGGCACCAAAGTTATAGCTCTCTAAGCGTCGGATGATGGCGGCGAGCTCGGGGGGCTGAGGCAGCATCGGGACAAATTCTATGGCATCTAGCTTCTGAAATGAGGCGATCTGCTTCGTGTATTTGTAGTAGCCGAGGAGGTGGGGCGGATGGAGCTCGCGGAATCTGCTTAAGAACTTGCGGTCGGAGGCATGCTCAAGCCAGCTCTTGCAGACAACGGCTGCGCGGACAAGGGTGGTGGGGGAGCCGACGCGGATTATTATCTCCCTGAGGAGGTTGTCGTCGTCGAGAACCTTGGTCACCGACACCGCCTGTGTCGGGGAATGCTCGTGTGCGTCAGCGTCCACACGTGTTTTGTCCGAACAGACCCTGGAAATATCGGCAGTGACAGAACAAATACAAATGTACATCAGTGCCGTGCAATAATTCCTTCAATAAAATGGCACAACATATTACAAATACACTGCACCAACGAAATGTTTAAGGTACGGTTTGGTGAGGAAACCCCAGCTAGGGTTTCCAGCGGGAGATGAAAGGGCCCGAGATGAAATGCGAGATTGTTGGGAGAGGACGGGAAGGACAAGAGCTCACCTCGAATCGGAGGAGATGGACGGAAGGAGAAATTTCGTCCCCAAGCGGGGAGGGTCTCAGGTCGCCGGCGCCGGTGCCGGTGCTCCCTTCTTCCCCTTCAGCGGCAGGCAAGCAAATGTTAGGGAGAAAAATCCAGCTAGGGTTTCCCGTGGGAGATGAAATGCGGAGAGGCTGGGGAGGAGAAGAGCTCACCTCAAACCAAATCGGAGGAGAAGAAACGAAGGAGAAGCTCCGGCCGCCGCCGGGGACGGGCTCAGCTCGCCGGCGCCGCCGCTCCTTTCTGCCGGCCGGGCGTGGAGCAGAGCACGGGGTGTATGGGGAGTGAGCTGAACCTTTTTTTTGTTCGAGTGAAAGTGCGAGCTGGGTGAAGTGGAAACAGTGAGAAGGTGCAGCCTGGGCCGGCCCAAACAGTTGATGCCCATATATATTGTTGGAATGGCATGTGAGAATGGTTACTTGGTTAGCAGTATCACCGTATGAGTTATCTTTCCTTACAAAAGGCAAAAAAAAAAACTGCCGGCGTCCCAAAGTGAATTTCACTGTCATACCTTAAATATGAACAATATCAAAACTGTAATCATACATGTTTTGTAGTCAAAGAAAGCAATATTTTGTAGTCAAAGAATGTCTTCCACTTATACTAGGAAGTTGTACTATCGCAATTCTTTTCCAGCACATATAGGATCGGCGGGAATAGTATGCGTTATACCTTAAAGCTCAGATTGGACTGACGCATAAGCCGTTTGATGAGGCCGGAGAGACTGAGAGTTGGCGATCGGCCAATCGGCTTATTGCTGATTCGTACTGGGGGGACGCAACAACACATTCTACGGTCAAGGCGGTTCCCGGCGTCATGTTCGACTGGTCCGGCCATAGTTTAAAAATCTATACCGCAAAAAACTGGAACTAGCAGCTCTGCCAGTTTCTTTAGCGCAGTGGAATACCCTGCCACTGGACCAGGATAAACCGGTCAAACCTGGCGGTTTTTTAGTGAAATCGGGTAGTAACTCAGGGAATATATCGCGCGGTTGGACCGGCGGAACGAAATAATGGCACTGCGCGAGAAAAATTACTCGTTGGGGATAGGATTCGAACACAGTTCATTCCGGCTAAAGGCACCTAACGTGGCCCAATAACTAACTGGGCTGACCTCAGTTGTTGTCCATTCTAGGAAAATCACTCTATTTGACCAATTTTACCTGCTATATTAATACCATATATTGCATCTATTGAACTGGAAATCAAACAGAGTGAACCGACGGTTAACCGTTTAACCGAGAAGCAGAGACGAAGTTGGTTCTTTCACCGGTCCAGTTTTTAAACTACGGTATGATGGTACACTATTAGGAAAACGGCTATAGGTGGAACCACTTTCTGTGGCACACCAAAACAGGCATGCCCCACAGAAAATATTTAGTGGCGCACCAGAAGACATGCGCCACAGAATTCTGTGACTTTCTGTGGCGCATCCTTTGCCAATGCGCCACAGAAATGGTGCTTTCTGTGGCGCATGCAGCCACATGCGACACAGAAATATGGTGGGGCCTGCCACCAATGATTGTCTTTCAACTTTCTGTGACGCATATGGCTACATGCGCCACATAAAGCACCATTTCTGTGGCGTATGACCACACGCGATACAGAAATGTGATGTTTCTGTGACGCATATGTAGAGATGCGCCACAGAAATTAGCTTTCTGTGACGCATATAGGCAGATGCGCCACAGAAATTTATGAAATTAGATCCTACCCCCCGCCTTTTCAGTTTTGCAAAAAAGAAAAGAAAATGATAAAAACTTTAAATTTTAAAATCCTTTGAGATGTAGTTATGTTTTGGGTATATTTATAGGGAAAATTGAAAAACATGAATTTCGATGTATGTTGCAAAAGACTTCATGAAAACTTCAAATGGCCGCCATTTCTGCATACGATGTCGGAAAAAAACGTATAATATATCAAAATGATCGCCACAAAATTCCCCATTTGACTTTTACAGAATCCCCAAATTCGAAAAGAGTAAAAAGTTATGCCCAAAATAAGATTTTTTCCTGCAAAAAAAAAAAAAGGGGAAGAAATTATGTGGCGCATATCTACATATGCGCCACAGAATTGTTGGGCGGGATTCGAATTTTGAATCCCGTCGGCGCCCCTCTTCTCCCTCTCTTTTCTCCTTCTCTCCTCTCATTTACTCCTCCTCTCCTCCACTTCTCCTCTCCCTTCTCCTCCCTCCTCCTTCTCAACTCATAGTTACCCTTCTCCTCCTCCTCCTCCTCCTCCACATGCACCTCCGGCGACTCCTCCACCACCCCGGCGACCTCCTCCTCCTCCACCACCTCCGGCGACCTCCTCCTCCTCCACCACCTCCGGCGACCTCCTCCTCCTCCACCACCTCCGGCGACCTCCTCCTCCTCCTCATCCACCACCTCCGGTGACCCCCTCCTCCTCCACCACATCCGGCGACAACCTCCTCCTCCTCCTCCTCCACCACCTCCGGCGACATCCTCCTCCTCCTCCACCATCTCCGGCGACCCCCATCCTCCACCCACCCACCTGTGGTGACCCCCTCCTCCACCCACCTCCGACCAAGCCACCTACGGCCATGGTCACGGGGACCACGGCCTCCGACGAGCTCCGACGAAATTCCGGCGGCGCTAGATCCAGATCTAGATCTGACCGCCTTTTTTTTAAAATTAAAAAAACAATTCTGTGGCGAATGTCTGCCGGATGCGTCACTAAAATATTTCTGTAGTGCATGGTGGTGGGTGCGCCATAGAATATTGGTCTTTCTGTGGCGCATATGGGCGTGCGCCACAAAATTGCAATTTAGTGGTGCGGTATCTGTGGCACATGGGTGGTGCGCCACAGAACACTGAAAACGGTGCGCCACTAATGACCTTTTCCGAGGAGCCGTATGCGGGCAACGTTGATGGATTGAGAATGGAGGCGAATGGCGGACATAACCGTCACTGAATTAATGTCATGTGGGTTAAAATGTTGAGAAGTGCCAACCGATCCCGTGGCCTGTTGGGCTGGTAGACAATTATAGCATCAAAATAAATGAACCACAAGACCACAACATCTCTATCTACAACCATCAGCTATCGACCGTAAGAACAGAGCAGATGAACCAAGCAAAAACCTTGGCAGCCCGTAGACCAGATGTCCAGATCAGATGTCTTTGCTCATCAAACAGGTCGTCAGAAACAAAACATAGGGAACACATCTCCAGTTACATAACATCTCTGATACATAGATCCGGTACAAATCACAGTGAGCTTGCGATCCAATCAAAAAGTAAGGAATAGCTTTCTCTCTCTATGACGGTTTCTACTACCAGCTACAAAGGGGCTGTAAGTAACAGATCATAGCTGCTACTCTTCCTTGATGGCACCCTTGTTGCTGATGTAGATACCGTTCAAAAACTTCTTCATGTCCTTCACGTGGCCTTTCTGTTCCAAGGAAAAATGGAACAGTCGATAGTCAGGACGGAGATAACCACCAGCATTGTAAGATCAATAAAATGGACAATGCATCATGCTGCAAGTGCAACAGTTGTGAAAGTAATGCAATTGTTCCACTAAATGCATATATTCTACTTCTATATATAGTTGGCAGTAGAGCCAAGCATTCTATTGTGAAGTATATATCGTTACGAGGTATGCTACAGCCTACTGCGTTAAGGAATCGATATAGATAAGGAATCGTCCGTAATGCAGAAAAATCAAATGCTAACCCATTAAGGACACCCCAACGAACTCATGCTAACCCAATCCCATCTTTAACCTCTCGTTACTTAAGATAGCTTGGGACTCAGAAGTCAAATGTATTCTGATCTACTCGACTAAAATATAAACACATGCGATGCACGGCGCCAGATCAGCATGGATCCAGATCGACTAGACTAAAATAATAACAGTCATGTATGGGATGTCAGGGATTCACATCTGAAGGCAACCATGAAATGTGCAGCTCGATCTCCATATCTCACACTAGTATATTTTTAAGATTTGGCCGGTGGAATTAACTAGTGATGGGTTTCTGTAGCTCACATGTGGAAGGGATGAATCTGATTAGTAATAAAGTTATGGATTATGATAACATACACTACTAGGAAAAGGGTTATAGGTGGGTTGTCATTCTGGTGCGCCACAGAACTATTTATGTGGCGCATGATAGCACGTGCGCCACAAAAAGTTTGGACTTTCTGTGGCGCATCTGATGTCCATGCGCCACAGAAATAAGACATTCTGTGGCGCATTCCATCAAATGCGCCACAGAATGTCCTATTTCTGTGGCGCATGCCAACACATGCGCCACAGAAATAGAGTGGGTCCCACGTTCCAATTATTGGACCAGATCCATCTAAGATCCGGGGTCCTGAACACACGAATCCACACGGCTACGACCGAGTTCATGAAGCTGGTAAATCTATCTTGTGCGGGGACATGCTCCGCCTTGCAGAGGGACCCATGATTACTTTGCAGAATAATATCTTGTATCTAGAGGAGACCCTTCTTAAAGAGAAGAACCCAGGTTACCCGTGTTCACGGTCAAGGTGCCAAAAGAGTTGGTGGACTTCGTCCAGGAAGACCCCGCGGATTTGTTCTTCATAGCGTACGAGGACATCTTCAACCTGTATCACTCCAAACGGCTGGACTATAACATGGTCCGCCTATATGCGCTCGATGCGGCGATGAAGATCAAGAGAGATGGTACCCTGTACGTCGCGATAGTGGATCCCTACTACATGCGCGACAACCATCTGGTGGAAGGATCGAGAACACGGGAAACGGCCAAGGAGTACCTTGTTAGGGTCTTCCTGGCCAACAAGGACAAGACCGTCCTTCTTCTGCCTTACTTTTTCGAGTAAGTACACATCTGCTCGCCACCGTCCTATCTTATGCCTTCTTGTACATTTCTTCCATCGCTGATCCTTTGTCCAACATTCTGCTTCAATTGTGTTGAGCAGGGACAAGTACTGCGCACTCATCCACGTATCCCCGAGGTGGTCCGTTGCCACTTATTTGGACTCGGGGAATAAATCCCAGCCGAGATCATACAACAGATTAAAGGGTGTTCTCGATGACGCTCTCGAGGCCTATGCCAAAAAGGGCGGCCCCTTCCATAAGAAGTCGGAATTTTTCACGGAGGACGACAACACACACAAGTTCTTGCATGGGACCGGATTCCATTGCGTCAAGCAACCGGATGGCAGTCAGATGGAGGCCTACTATGCCCTCCATCACCTTAAAACGATTGTCCGGGATTGCGAGAAAACGAAGATTGCATCTAATCTCGCAGAATACACCAAAATGGCGGATGGTCTCACCGATGCTGATTATAGACAAGACTTCCATCGCATCCGGCTGCAGTTAACAAATATCATCCTCGACGATGTCATTCACGGCTCAGGGTCCTTCCACTTCCGCTTCGGTACGTAGGATGTATTATGAAAGATAGCCTTGCTAAGCATTACTAGCTAGTGTGTACTTTTTTGTAGAAGTGCATGTGTAGGGTTATATATTATATATATGCTATGCTATGAAACCCAAATAGGATAGCCATATGATTTCCAACCATGACAACATTGATTGATCGTCTTGCCTCTCTACTTAGATGAACAAATTATACTCTATGTATATCACTAACCAATATATATCCCGAACCATCTTCAGCGTTGTCTCAGAGGGCCATGGAAGAACGACTAGCGGCGCAGAGTGACACCAGGGAGTGGAGGACGAAAGGGGGCATTCTACCGTTCCCGGCGCCGCTCAAGAAGACGAAGCCATGATCATGCATGCTCCCGCGCGCTCTTGCTCACCATCATCGCCTCTACTACATTTGATCCTAGTTAGGCGGTGAACACTTCATTTTAATGTGTAGTGTGTGAAATGATGAACTTTTGTTTCTCGGGCACTTTTCTGACTATATATTGTGTAAATTAACATTCGGCACTTTTCTGACTATGTATATGTATCTCGGGCACACTAAGTAATATGTGTGATGAAATAGTGATTAATGTGTGTCTGTTTATATACTTATCAAATATATCTGTATTTCTGGATAAATCCTGTATAAATCCTGTATTTATACAGCAAAATGAAAAAAATACCTGTACTACTGTTTCATATTTCTGTGGCGCACGTTTTCTTTTTTTGTGGCGCACCACTTTCTGTGGCGCACCAGCAGTGGGTGCGCCACAGAATTCCTTTGCTATGTGGCCTACCGAGCTATTTCTGTGGCGCACGTCCAGGGTGCGCCACAGAAAGTGGGTTTCTGTGGCGCATGCCCATGGTGCGCCACAGAAATAATATTTTAGTGGCGACGATTCTGTGGCGCACCCAGCAATTCTGGGGGTGCGCCACAGAATCTTAATTTGGTGTGCCACTGATGAGCCTTTTCCTAGTAGTGATAAATAAATTTGTTCTAATTAATACATAAAAAACTGAAATGAAGTAGACACGGTGACACAGGAATGGATGGAGCATCCAAGGATTAATGCTTGCTTTACCCATGGTGGGACTGAACAAAGGACTTGTTCTCGTCAAAGATCACAATAATTTGTGCATTTGCAAACCAACAGTAATGATATGTATCAGTTTATCCACCCTTTCAACATCACTAGTGGAATTCAATGTTCATTTTACTAACCACTTATAGTTATCAGATCACCATCAGCTGATATAATTAAGATGGTCAGCTGAATATGATTAAAGCATATTTCCTGCCTGCCTTGACTACAGAAAACCTAGCTACTAGTCTACATATAAACATACGAGCACACACCAAACTAGCTAGCTGCCAAGCAAAAAAAGAGCTTCTAAAAGAGATACAAGAAAACTAAGAGGGAGAGGGCGGGAGAGGCACTAGTCGACCATGGAGTTTGCAACGGGGGCGATGGGCACCCTCCTCCCCAAGCTTGGAGAGATGCTCCAGGAGGAGTACAAAACCTGCAGAGGAGTGTGAAGGAGGGGATTGGGGACCTCAAGGCCGAGCTCGAGAGCATGCAAGCTGCTCTTGTGAAGGTATCCAATGTCCCATTAGACCAGCTTGACTTGCAAGTCAAACTCTGGGCTAGTGCTGTCCGGGACCTTTCGTATGCCATTGAGGACAGCCTAGACTCCTTCATGGTGCGTGTTGAGGGTATTGAGCCAGCCAAGCCCGACACTTTTACGGGCTTCATCAAGAAGATCCGCAACAAGGTGACCAAGCTCAAGATCCGCCACGAAATATCCAATGACATGAAAGACATCGAGAGCCAAGTTAGGAAGGTGAAGGAAAGATATGATAGGTACAAGGTTGAAGATGTCGTTGCTAATCTCACCACAACAACAATCGATCCTCGGCTCTCGGCTTTGTACAACAAGGTTTCTAACCTTGTTGGCATTGACAAGGCAAGCGATGAGCTGATGAAGATGTTGTCCGAGGGTGGCGATGTATTCGAGAAAAAGCTCAAAACAGTTTCCGTTGTTGGATTCGGAGGGTTAGGTAAGACAACTCTTGCTAAAGCAGTGTATGACAAGCTTAACAAGAAGTTCGACAAGGGGGCTTTTGTTCCAGTTGGTCGAAACCCAGACGCAAAGAAAGTTCTAAGGGATATCCTCCTTGAAGTTGACACACAAATATATAATGCTTCCTCAACAATGGACGAAAGGCAGCTCATCAACCAGCTGCGAAAAATTCTTGAGGGCACAAGGTACGGATTGCACTCCTATTTCTCACGTTTGGTGACTTGCTGGTTGAACATATTTATATGCTAACTAAGCTGTGAATGGTTAATCTTAATACCCACCTAATCACGCTGGTCTAGGCTTTGGTCACACAGAGTACAAAGACAATGACATACAAATTAGAATAAGTACATATCTTATGTATTATCAAGGCATTAGCCTGGAACTCTCCCTACCAACCCAGTGAAGTTCGTTATTTTTATGAAGAAAGATTGACTTAGTTACGAAATAGTGTATATGTTCTTCTACATGTTTTACATTCAGATTTGGAAGGCTCAACACTGTATATTTCTAGCAAACAAATTCCCTGATGTTTTCTGAGTAATAGGTGACTAGGCTGATTTGCAAAATAGTTGCATCACCTAAAGACCAGTACCAATGGAGCCTAAGGAATCGTCCCCAGGAACAAAGTAACACAATGCTTTCCGGACATACTGATCTTTAATGTTTAGGGTTCCAATACTAGATAGCGCGGAAGCATCCCGTTGGAAGCTACTCAAACTATCTTTCCCACGGATTATTTAATTGAATGAGCAAAATTCGCAAAAAAAATGTTTGCACGAGCAAACGAAAAGCAATTGCAAACTGAAGTAAATAGTTTAATATGATCGTTGACACTTATTTTGAGATGGGTTAACACCTTCGGATTTTGATGGTTGTCAAGCTTCTTGTTTTAATTTGTACTACAACTAGGTCGTTTTAATAATTCAAGCCTCTTTCCTTCCTGAAAATAGGTACTTGGTTGTTATTGATGACATATGGGATATACCAACATGGGAAATTATTAAGTGTGCTTTGGTGGATAGTAACACTGGAAGTAGGATAATCACAACAACTCGTATTGGTGAAGTTTCTTCAGAAATAGGTGGTGTTTACAACATTAAACCACTTTCGGTTGATAACTCCAAGAAGTTATTCAATACAAGAATATTTGGTGAGGAAGGCATAGTTCTTGATGACCAATCTACAGAAGTGTGTGATAAACTTTTAAGGAAATGTGGTGGTGTGCCATTGTCTATCATTACAATAGCTAGCTTGCTTGTTGGTAAACAAAGAGAAGACTGGCCTAAGGTGTATGACTGTATAGGTTTTGGGCATGAAGACAACAATCAAGCTGTTCAGAACACGAGAAAGATATTATCTTTCAGCTATTATGATCTTCCTTCTCATCTGAAGACTTGTTTATTGCACTTGTGCATATATCCAGAAGATTACTGGATCGAGAAAAATGCACTAATATGGAGATGGATTGCCGAAGGTTTCATCCATGACAATCGCGGGATAGGGCTATTTGAGGTTGGAGAGAGCTACTTCAACGAGCTAGTCAACCGAAAGATGATCCAGTTTATAGAGCCATATAGCCGAAGGAGCAGCCTAGATGGTTGTCAAGTACATGATATAGTTGTTGATTTGATTCGTGTCTTGTCAAATCAATTAAACTTTATCGCAGTACATGATACACAACAACACCAGGCATCTTCTCCAACCACAACCAGTATTGTCCATAGGCTAGCCATCCACAAGATGGGGAAGGAGGACAATCCCAGCATGGAGATGAGACATGTGAGATTAGTCAATGCTATCACGTGTACTGATAGTAGGATGCCATCACTTTCCAGATTTAATGTACTACGCATACTAGTTCTAGAGAAATGTGAATTTTTAGAGGGAGCCTGTCGTCTTGAGCATATTGGCAAGTTGGTTCAGCTGAGGTACCTAGGGCTGGCCGGCACACGTGTTGCTGAGCTCCCGAGTGATATAGGAAAAGATCTGGAATTCCTGCAGACGCTAGACCTAAGGGAAACTGGCCTGAAAGAAGTGCCGGCGTCTGTGAGTGAGCTATCAAAACTGATGTGCTTGCGCGCTTCTGGAGAGACCAAAGTGATGGCCGGGTTAGGAAAGCTGACATCCTTGGAAGAGTTGCGGCTCAGGTCGGTGGACAAGTCTCCGTATGCTGTTGGCAGGTCCGAGTTCCAGAAGCCGAGATGCCTGAAAACAAATATGATGATCAGGTGTGGAGAGGGCACGGTGCTTCCGATGCTTGAGCAGCTGGACATTGGTGTTGCCATGTCGAAGCTGCAGGACGGAGACGACGGTGGCTTGGCACCTATGGCTGAGAACATTCCCTTGCTCCAGAGCGTGTCGTATGCACTCGAAATTAAGGGTTGCAGTGGGCAGGAGGTGGAGGCAGCGGAGTCAGTGCTGAGGCACGCCACGGCAAACCACCCCAACAATCCCACGGTCAAAATACACCACTGAAGCATTTGAGCACAAGCGATGAGATACTTGCTAGTTGCCACCAAGGTATAACTCTGGCTCCATGTGTTCTCTTTATTCAACCTCGATAGTATATGCATCTCACTGCATGTGTAAGGTTTGCCTTTTTGTTTACGAAAACACTCATGCATAAGTTTTTGTGGTTACAGGATGGTGGGATCTTGCAAATCTTCTACAGTCTTGTTCCCAGTTGGAAGACCAATTAATTAACTCAGCCGAGCTTAATTCTTCCTTTTCATTAGACTAGTTTGCAACGCCAAAAATATAAAAAAAGCAAATAAATAAAACATAATATCTTATTTAGCAGTAGAGTGGCTTTGGGAAAAACAAAAAAATTAAGAAACTCATTTATTTGCTTTTATTAGAGTTGAGCTTTTGTTTAAAAATAAAAATAAAAGATTTTTTTTTTGTGTTGTTTGAGCTACTATGCGGCAAAAAAACTCTGAACTGAAAAGAAAAGTTTTCACCTTGTGTTCTCAATTATTTGATAAATACAAAACATATGGAAAATAAAAAAGGGTCTTCATTATATATTTTTGTGTGTGTTTTTATTATTTTATTTTCTCTTTTTTGGAGGGTGGGTGGGGAACTCCGCCTATGCCATTTGAAGGTAACACTTTTAATGGCGTAGCCGGTCTCAAGTCCGGAAAAAAGGAGGAGAGACCACCTGTAGAGAGTGATATATGTTATGTTTTGTTGATTTAATTATTATAGTTGGAACGCAAGAAGCATTAATGTAAAACTATTGTGATATTAGTTTAAGAAGAAAGAACAACCATATTATTTGGATGATAAATAAATAGTCATTCTATCAAAGCCCGTATGTTCAAGCCAGAATCCATGTTGAGGCGCTACAAGAAGAGTGAGTACCGACACTAACACACTTGTTAGATTTCCTTATTGCGGTCAGTTCCATATATGAAGATCTTTATTCATTGGTTTTATCAATTATACACATTTTATTCATTCTTCAAAATTTTCAGTGAAGCATTGTACACTGTCCAAATGTTTCCCTTGTTTTGCCACTCATTGGTCTGAAGCTTTATGCTCTACACCTTCTCTTTCACGGAATCATTTGAGACACAAACCTTGCGTCTGTTGCTCGTGTTATATATGTCTTCTTCTTCTTCTTCAAATTTTGACTTGCCAGTTTATAAGCAGAAAATCATTTACAGCATACGCAGGTGCTCCGGAGTACTATTCAACCTTCTGGTACATATATATATATATTTTTTTAGAGCAATTACCGTAGGGGAGAACCCCTACGGTTAGGGATTTTCAATTATAATAAAACGGAGCCGAGTTACAAAACAGAACCACAGTCTATGGAGGTTTGAAAGAAAAGAAGGGTGACATAATACAAAGAGATGCTCTCAAAAAAAAAATTAAGAAATAGAAAAATTTCTAGTCCACTCCAAAAGTGGCTAAGTTTTTAAGAAATAGAAAAGAAGGGTACATATATATTAAACATTTTAAGCTAAGTTCGCCACATAGTATATACATTGTTAGCTTGTTTTGCGAATGCACTTGTAGGGAACGACACATAGTAACTACATTTTGCATCATTCTTAGCTTCCATTCATAGTAACTACATTCTGAAGCATTCTTAGCTTCCATTCATCTTCATGATGCATGTCGGCGGTTTCTCGAAGTGTTTGTGTTCCTTCTATTTTACGAGTGCTTAGCTACTCTTTCTTGTAGTACAAAAATTCGATGTTGAAACACATAATTTGTGTGCTTCTATCTAATGCAGTCAGGTTAAGAATCAAGACATGGCAAAAAAACTTTAATTATCAAGAATCACTAAACCAAATTCAAATTGCAGTTCCCGTTCACTCTACCGCTAGATGCATATATTAGATATTACTACTCACCTGTAGATTTCTTCATCCACACAGTACTTCACTGCCTTACCCATGGTATGATCGATGCATGGACCAGATGCACTTCCAATCCTTACTGAACCATGGCTGCCCATGTTGAGTAGGCAGAAGGTGACCTGTAAAATAAGCATATTATTTACTGTTGCATAAGAGCTACACTTCAAACTGAATTACTGTTGCATAAGTATCATAACAGATACATACTCTTACCTTAGGGCTCAAACATCGCTACCTACAACCGGTTCACATGGCATTTCTGTTTCAGAAAAACAGAGCAGAGATCAGGATATGTTGTTGACACTTCAAGCATTGAAATATCAAATAGACTAACAAAGCAAGTGGCTGATACACCGATAGTCAAATGTTATGTCCAACAATCAATTTGGTCCACCAATATAGTTTCTTATTTTGTCAAAAAGCTGCAACGGTACAGACCCATATTGATATGTTTCCATTTTGTAATTTTCCGAAATACTTGTACAGTTGGCTGCTGCTTTGGAGCCTAAAAGCTACCGTGTCTGGCTTCAGGACTTCTCTAGCTTTGTAGCAGCGGTTTTAAATGTCTCGCATGCTTGATAAAAAATATATTTTACCGAAAGAAAGCATCGCTGAAATGAACTTGTTATTCTCTCCTGTGCAAAAAAGAGAACTTTTGATTCACTCGAAAACGAAAACTATGTTCCCCTGATCCAGTTACACAACCTAATTCAGAACAAATTTCCACTGTCCAGTAAACTGGTGCTCGCTTAAAAACAGATGACGTATAATCCTGGTGCTTGCCTCTCCAATAAAGTATGCATCCACAATTCATTCTACTCCCCCTGGTATGATCGATGCATTTACCATGGACTATACAAAATGAAATAGTACAGGAGGGTATCAACTCCCTCTGCAAATACCATACCTACCAAAGCAAGCAGAGGAGCCACAAGACTGCGACGCAACCGGATACCAGATGGAATAGCTATTCAACAAGCAGAACCTTGGATACCCCGGCAGCCATCAGTGTCAGAGAATGCTGCTGTGATCCTCCATCCACACATGGGTTCTTCTAGGGGTCGACGCTGGAAAAATCAGCAGGGACAAAAAAAAAATGCAAACGGGCGTCATTTTCAAAATGGACAAATCTTCGACCAATCATCCATCAGTCCAGTGGAATGGAAAGAGATCGAGAGGAGTCGGTTCTTACCCTGAGCACCCATCATCTAATCTCCCCCTGAGTTGCGTTTTCGTTGACTCGCTGCCGCGAGAAGTAAATGTAGGTAGGGATTAGGGGGAAAATGTAGCTAGGGTTTCCCGCAAGAGGAGAAAAGGAAAGGGGAAAAGTACGGGGAGAGGGGAGGACGAAGAAGAGCTCACCAAAATTCGACAGGGGACAGAGAGGGTTGGTGCCCGCCGCCGGTGACAGGCTCAGGTCGGTCGCCGGCGTAATCGCGGCGCCGCTCCTTGCGGTGGACAGAGCGAAGTGAAACGCAATGCGAATAGCCCAGGTCAGCCCAGTTAATCGTTTAATGAGGCCCATGGAACAACACGTTCATTCCGCTAAAAAAGAGCAACACGTTCATCATATAAAAATCAAATCATAATTCGGTGTAGACACACGTTATATGCTATCCAAAACGATTATCCAAGCTCAACAAGAAAAGATTCTATAAAAAAAGGTTGTTCACTCCTTCCTAAAATATTTTTCCAAGTTAAATTTTTTTAAAGTTTGCTTAAATCAATAACAATAATGGTGTAACCCGTCTATCATTTTTTCCCGAAACTGTTTTTGTTGCAAGAAATTGGTCGGAGAAATACCCTTTCCACCACTATGATAGATCTTCGTCCCCTTTGGCTACGAGGTCCGCATCCATTGCCTCAGGGGATCGGGATGGCCGTAGCAGCTAAGGAGGAAAGTAGCACAATGATTGGATGGAGGGATGTTGATGATGGTGAGCGCCAGGGCCCATAAAGTGAATAGAAAAAAATCGGAGGTCCTTTGAGTGCGGTTACTCAGTGACACTAATTCAAAACTATAAATAATTCTGTTTGATTCATCCGTGTGAATTAATGCGAACGACTTTTACAAAGTCCACTTGACTCTCATGGAAGACAAAGGAAAAGGGAAAGAAAATCATGAAGAAGATATCTTCTTCTTCTTTTTTTTATCTTGGGACCCTTGTCGAAGAGGATTAGTGGAATGCATCGGCGTGTGTTCGGGTTAGGAGGCGGTGGCAGTGGCAGTGGACCATTAGCCATGGGCAGAGAATATAGACATAAGGGGTGAAGAGACTACATTAGTGTGTTTCATGTAATCAGGGAGAGTGATTGTTCTTTAACTTATTTAAAATAGCAAAACTATTAGTGCATGCTTAGAAAAAAAAAAAGTGTCAAGGAGTGTGTCTAGCACCTGTTGGTTTCCTTTTCCGCCCTTCCACCAGCAGTGGCGTCTATCCAGGATGAGGTGGGAAAATAGCAATAGGAGAGAGAAGGTTGCAGTCGAGAAAAATAAGGAAAGTAATAGTACTAGAGTGATCAAACTTCTTTCCTCTCAAAACCGTTTTTATTGCAAAAGAAACTGGAGCAACACCATGGTCGGAGCAAAACCTCCATCCCATGTGAAGGCGAGGCCCACGACCATCGTACCAGCGGTGGTGGCGGAAAGGAGGAACTAAGGAGAAGGAGTACGGTTGGATGGAGGGGTCAACTCAATTCATGCCCAAACTATGAAAAAGTGAAGGCCTTGGGGGTGACTGGGTAAAGTCACTCATTTTTTCGTAAAGGGCCAGTCTCAGCCTTTGCATCGATTGATGCATACGGGCTTTATTAATTTATAAAAAATCAGTCATTACAAGAAATTCATGAATCGCACAAAGTCGATACATGTATCAACCATCTACAAAGTAAAGACAAACATAAATGACACTGCATTGTCTTCTTCAAGAGTGGGGGTGTTCTCTTTCCCGGGTGTTGCGGCGGCCTGGCGTCTTCCTCTCCGGCGGCTTGCTCGGCGATGGTTTTCTGCTGCAGGTCTTGCGGTGGTTCAGCGATCTGTTCTTCGGATGCTGCTGTTGTGTTGGGTCTCGTCGGTTTTGCTTTCCAGTGTTTGTTGGTTTGTTCTTTGTATCCTTTGTTGTTTGTACACAGGTGGATCCCTTTCAAAAAAATAAAATAAATGACACTGCATTAACATGTTTTCCGCAGATCAGAACGCTAGCTGCACTGGGTGTACAAGTCCCGTGCCACCGTATCTAGTCGGTTGCACCCAGAAACCATCTCGTTGGGCTTCTCCGTTGATTGTAGGTAAGACCACATACGGATCCAATGTGTAGCCATAGGTATAACCTGCATAAAGGAGTAAAGTTTTGCATTGTTAAAAGTATAATCGTTTCGTATGTTCCATGTAGCCCAAAGTAAAACGCATACTCCAACACGGATCGGTACTTTATCTGATTTGTGATTTGGAGACTCCCCCAACTAATTCCCGAAAAGGTGTGTGATATTATCTGGGGGTGTTAAATTAAGAGCTATATGAACGATCCGCCAAACCATTTTTGCAAAAAGGCATGTTATAAACAAATGTTGTATTGTTTCATCTTCATCACAAAAAAACCATTTCAGTTTCTTTAGCTAAATTGTCCTTAGTGAGAAGCACTTGTCTATTTAAGAACCACATAATTTTCCTTGTGTGTCCATTCAGAAGGTCTTAAGTATAGAGATTTGACTGTAAAGTCACTCATTTGAAACCGTAAGTAGTCTTGTTTGACATATTTAAAGTCCACTTCTCGCTAAAGAAAATATGGAGTCACCACTTGATTCTCATTTGAGACTCGCCCCTTAATTCGTCGATTGATTGATGCATCTGCTTCGCTATCACACGGTCTGATCCATCCGTGATCCACGCTCATCCACCACCACGAGCTTGGAATCCGACGGTGGAGACGGTACCTTGCTCCTCGCCTCGTGGCTCTTTCCCCATAGAACGAAGTAGAGCCCGACGACGACGAGCGCCGACCCGACCACGCTCCCGAGGTGGAGCTGCTCGTGGAGCGCGACGACGTTGATCCCGGCGGCGACGATCTGGACCAGCGGCATGAACGCGGTGGTGAACACGGGCCCTCGCCGCTCCACGCACCACGACATGGCCAGGAACCCCAGCCCGGACCCGGCGATCCCCACGAAGAGCACCGTCACGACCTGCAGCCTCGTGGCCACGACCCACACGTGGAACGTCATCTTCTCCGTGGCGACCCCGACGGCGGCCATCTGGAGGAAGCTCAGGAAGAACATCCACGCCGTGCCGGAGTACAGGGCCGGGTACTTGGTGCCGATCTTGGACTGCAGGATGAACCACAGCGACCAGCTCGCCGACCCGCCCAGCAGCGCCGCCGACCCCAACGCCCACCTCCGCGCGTCGCCTCCTCCTCCTCCATGGGCAGGGTGCACCACTGATGCTGTTGCAGTGTGAGATGAAGTCAGGGAGGGGCCCTGGTAGAGTGCCAGCACCACCGCTCCGGTGAGGCCGACGGCCGTGCCGGTGAGCTTGGCGGCGCCGGAGCCCGTGGTGATGTCGAGCCTCTCGAGCTTGAAGGGGAGCGCGAGGAGGAAGGTGAACATGGGTGTCATGTTGATGAAGGCGCATGCGAAGGTCGCCGTGGTGTACCGGAGACCAAGGAAGAAGAGCCACTGCGTCAGTGAAGCTCTGCATGATTCATCACGGTCTCAGCATTAGGGTGAAAGTATAGACAAATTCAGATTGACCAAAACCTGTACTACAATGCAAAGCCAATTAAACTATGACCGATCAATCAACACTGTCTTCCAAGAAAATATATCGATTAAGTTACCCGAGCAAGGCACTGAAGAAGAGGTAGATGAAGATCTCGGTGGTCAGCTTTGGTCTTGTCTTCCTAATTGTACAAAAGCAAATACAGATTAGTTAGCTAGCTGTTCGTAAATTCATGATACGGTTCACTTGATTAGCTACTGACCCTGCAATTCACTTAACCGTACGGAACTTAGTTCATGTTATTTTGTAAAGAATGTAACCAATTCATGTCTGTTAGAATTGGGCCCATATGTGGCAGCCCAATAAGTAATTTCAGAAAAATCTCAAAGCCCATTTTTGTAGCAGCACACATGGGAGTAGAATGGGAGCTAAAGTTTAGTCCCATATTGCTATTGGGAGGAGAGTTGCACCAACTTATATAGTGGAGTGTTGTGCTACTTGGTGTGCTTGTGAGAACAGAAGGCTCTCTCTCGCGCGCTCCTCCTCCGCCGCTCGCACGCATCGCGCGCCGCGGGAATCTCACCGAGCCGAGCTTTATTTTTGCAGTCCAGGAAAAACGGTTTGGACGGACACGTCACGGTTAGTCGGTTCGGGTTGCTCCCGGATTGTGGGCCTTAATCGACCCAAAACGTGCGCCACCACCGTAGGCTACTTCATCCCGTGCACCGGCGAACAGGACTCGTCTCCAACGTCGTATTCTTCGAGCTGCTACCGTCGCCGCTCAAGCTGCTTCCGTCGCTGCTCCAACGGCTACTTCATCTACAATCGTTCAGTACGTTTGTTTCGTTCCGATGGCTGTGTTTCTAGATGTCTGGCTGCTGTTCATGTTAATTAATACATCTAGTATTTTCGAGTTTAACATGTTAGTAGCTGTTGCGATCATGTTTACTATTCTGAAATTAATCATGAAAATTATGCCTAATAATCCAACAATCCAAAAACCTTATATTTGTTATAGGCAATTTCCTGAGTTAAACATGGGACATCTATCTGATGCTCTGAGGCCAGACAAGTTTACCGGTGTGGACTTTAAGAGATGACAGTATAAGACCACACTGTGCTTGCGATCTCTGAAAGTGTTTGAGGCTAGTGAGGGTTTACCTGAAGGAACTATATCTGACGAGGATCAGAACAAGTTCAAGGAAACCAATATTGCCTTTGTGGGACTCGTTCTGAGTGCTCTTAGCAACAAGCTGTTTGATGTGTACATGCACATTACAGATGCCAAAGAGCACTGGGAGGCACTGAACGCTAAGTTCGGTGTAGCAGATTCTGGCAGTGAACTGTACATCATGGAGAGCTTCCATGACTTCAGGATGGCTAACAACCGTTCTGTAGTCGAACAGCCTCATGAGATACAGTGCATTGCTAAGTAGCTTGAGCACGCTAAGTGTGCCTTACCTGACAAGTTTGTGGCTGGATGCATTATTGCAAAGTTGCTCTCTTGATGGAGGAACTTCCTCACAACTCTCAAACATAAGAGACAGGAGATATCGGTTGAAAACCTGATAGCGTCTCTTGATGTTGAGGAGAAGGTTCGGGCTAAGGACACTGCTGAGAGAGGTGGTGAAGGTCAGTCTAGCGCCAACATGGTGCAGAAGAACTTTCACCACGGCAAGAGCAAGGCAAAGAGCAAGCCTTCCTTCAACATGCCTACCAAGACTATTTCTTTCAAGAAGAAGAAGAAGATGCTGAACAAATCTGAGCTACAGTGCAACACTTGTGGAGAGTCCGGACACTTCTCTATGGACTACCCAGAACGTGCAGATAAGAAAGGGAAGATGCCAAGGAGTGTCAACGTCGTGACCGCTAGCAATACTGATGGGTACAGTAATTTACCGATTATACTTTCAGTATTTCAATCTCCATGTTGGTGGATTGATACGGGTGCTAATGTTCATGTGTGTGCTGACATCTCTATGTTCACTTCTTATCAGGTCGCAGATTCAAGCGTCTTAATGGGGAATGGATCACATGCTTCTGTTCGTGGTGTTGGCATGGTAGATCTGAAGTTTACTTCGGGGAAGATCGTGCAGCTGAGTAACGTGCAGCATGTCCCTACTATGAACAAGAATCTCGTTAGCGGCTCCCTTCTATGCAGAGATGGATTTAAATTAGTCTTGGAGTCCAATAAAGTAGTTGTGTCAAAGTTTGGACAATTTATTGGTAAAGAGTATCAGTGCGGAGGCTTGTTCTGCTTTTCATTATCGGATTTTTGTAATAAGTCTGTGAACCATATTTGTGGCGGTGTGGATTCGGATGCCAATGTGTGGCACTCTCGTTTATGTCATGTTAATTTCGGTTTAATGAGTAGACTTTCCAGTTTGAGTTTAATTCCTACTTTCACCATTATCAAATGTTCTAAGTGCCATAGTTGTGTGCAATCTAAGCAACCTCGAAAGCCTCACAAGGCAGCCAAGGAGAGAAATCTGGCACCTCTAGAACTCGTACATTCGGATCTATGTGAGATGAATGGCGTGTTGACAAAAGGTGAAAAGAGATATTTCATGACGTTAATTGATGATGCTACTAGGTTCTGTTCTGTATATTTGTTGCACACTAAAGATGAAGCTATAGACTACTTTAAAATCTATAAAGCTGAAGTAGAAAATCAATTAGAGAGAAAGATCAAACGTCTTAGGTCGGATCGTGGTGGCGAGTATTTCTCCAACGTATTTGACGTATTTTGTGAGGAACACGGCATTATTCATGAGAGGACGCCTCCCTATTCTCCCCAATCAAACGGGGTTGCTGAGAGGAAAAACCGCACGCTGACCGACTTGGTGAATGCCATGTTGGACACTGAAGGTTTATCTAAGGCATGGTGGGGGGAGGCTTTGTTGACTTCGTGTCATGTCCTGAATAGAGTTCCTAACAAGGATAAAGAGAAGACACCTTACGAGGAGTGGTCTGGGAGAAAACCATCACTTTCTTATTTTCGCACTTGGGGATGTTTGGCGAAAGTCAATGTTCCAATTCCTAAGAAACGTAAACACAGAAAAGCAATCGTGAAGCCCATCAAAAAAACATATCATCGACATGTAACAAGAAGAATGAGGTTATTGCTGAAGATGACGAATGGCTAAGCAGGAATGACAACTACGAGAGGCAGCGAACTCTTGTTTTGAGGAAGCAATGAACATTGTATTTTCCATTATCAATAAATGAGGAAGGAGGGGTGAGGTCCTCACTTGCGAGTGAGGCAAGGCTTTCTTTTATAATACATCCTACCCGATTTTGGTTGACGATTGCGTTCTATTCCAATTATTCACTAGTTTTTCTTGTCACTGTGGCGAGACCAGATGAGAGAGAGAACTATTATTTCCAGACAGACCCCGAGCCGAGGTTGGAACAATTCTGGATTTTCTTGTTGGTTCCTTCTTTATTATTTATTCCAAGTGAGTCTCTTCCATTCGGTTCATTAGCTTTAGGAAAAATAGAAGCTGCAGAAATGCTCGCTTCTAAAAGGCTTAAAGGCTCTGATCAAGGCAATGAACATTTTTCACTAATAAGAAAGGAATTCAAATCATAGTTCAATACAGACTTTTTCTCTTGGGTGAAACTTTCCTTCCAATACTTGTGCGCTCTACCCATCTCTACTGAACAAACCCACTACACATCGCTGGCAAAACCTACATCGAGTGGCAGGGTATGTGTGTAGGCCTTTTCAAGGACATTCGAAACAACATGTCGATAAATTGCTATAGAAAGTGGGGCTAGATCGAGAGTTCTGACCTTTTCGTGGGTGATCTTCAAACTCTTGTTTTTCTAGCGAAAGAACGCCCTTCTGAGCGATGATCTCCTACAAGCGAGTATAGTAAGGTTGACTTCAATTGAGACAGAAATGTCACTGGTCAGCTCCTTAGCGTGACAATTAACACCACTTTATTATTACCTAAGAGATTAGATAAGGGAAGAAGGCAGGCCAAAGCTTATAGATTCGGAGATCGTACTTCTAACGCTTTGTCTGAGTCAGTCCTACGACCCCTTCCGGCTGAGACACGAATCCTAGCCTATCTGAGTCGCAGAATGAAGGGCTCTTCAGAAGGCGCCACCCACCTTTGATACTTCGGAGTCGGGAATTCGTTTTCCAAGGAAGGCGGATTTTCTTCGTTCCGCAGCACGAACAGGGTGTACAGAAGATCGATGTGCCATCTTTCTAACCACCTTCATTTGTTGTATGATCAGTAGGGAAGGGAGCCTTTGATAAAGGGACCCCCAACCAAGAAATCTACTGTCTCAGAGCGACAGTCAAGCTCGTATCGCGGAACTAGAACATTTCTTTGATTGATAGGTCAGATAGGAAGCAGGCAAGCAAACCAAGTTATAGGTTTGGAAGTTAGAACTCGGAAAGGTTGTCCTGTGACTACCTTTGAAGTCTTTGGGTAGGACATCAGGCTAAGGTCTTATGATGAGCCACGCGCATATGAGGTTTACTGCAGCCCTAAAGCTCTGTCCCCTATCCTACCACTAGATCTCCTATGCCGGAACATGAACAGAGAAAGCTGTGAGTGTAGTCTTAGGAACGAACCCGGGGTTGCTCTCGCAAAAAGATTGTACTAAAGAAAGCTAGAAAGCTCAATTCCAAGCAAGCAACCTCTGGTCCACGGGTCGGTGAACGAATGGGTTTTGGGAAATAGAGAACATGGACTCGATTGAACAAAGGTGGCACCGGAATGAATAGCCCACTTGTTTCGGGCAAGAATGAATGGGACTGATCGACTCGAGTTACCGAGCGACCTCCACTCTTCGACTCGAGCTTTCGCTTCTGCTTTTCTCTTGTTTTGATTTATTAGCTTTTTAGGGAAAGAAGAGGGTCTGAAATACAACTATGTCTACGAGTGCCGCGAATGAACCTTCGGTTCTTCCCAAGAACAAGGAGACACGAACTAAATAACTCGTATCAGGCTACGGGAATAGTGAACGGGAAGAAGGAACTAGTGAGGCTTTCGTTGGTCAAACAATATGCCCTCCTCACTTGAGGAGAGTGAAGGTCATGACTTATTGAAGCAGAACGTCAATTGGCCAAGAGAAGGGGAACTCCTTTCGTCGGTAACTATTGAATTGCCTATCTAACAGTGGAGCGAAGCGGAACGTTGAACGGGAAACTCGTGTCGTCGGTTATCCAATTTCCCTCCTTTCTGTTTCGACAAAGAAAACGTTTAGGTATCGGTAATAGGATTCCCACTATGATTTGAAGAAAAAGATAGATTCTATAATAATCCATAAATAATATATAGAATCAGGCTCCGTAATCAAGTGCTCGCTGTGAGAAGAAGATCTACAGGCATGTACCCATTTGTCCCTGCAAAAAAGTGTGAACCCGAGTGAGTATGGACCATACGCTCATCTTTCTTCTCAATCTACACCTCGTTCCGCGAGAGACCTATCCTCGTTTCGAAATAAAGGACCGGGATCGATCCCGGATAAGCGAGTCAGTGTAGGGACAGAGGCTGATGATTCTAAAGGTGATTTCTAACTACAAGATGACTTTATTTGAAAACGGAATCCAAATAGCAACAAAAAGATGAATGGAAAGTCTTGTCGATATTCTTCAACCCAATGACAATGCTTCGATTTCGATCTTGACTTCTTTCTTGCGAGCCTCTTTTTCTTCAGCTAGCTCTTTCTTTTTTTTCTTCTCTTTGTTGGCTGTACATCTTCCTCATCACTGTCTTTATCAGTAGGGCCTGCTAGCCTCTTTCTTTTCTCCACCTCTTCTCCTGTCTGAAGAGGGGCAGCGGTGCCTCCAATCATCTCAACTAGGCCTTTCAGCTTCTCGGCTTGAGCGGATTTATCACCCTCAGCTGTGCGATCTAGAAACTGTGGCATTTCAGTACCAATTTCCTTTAGAATTGATTTGTCCTGCTGCCTGAGCATTGCTTCTGGATCAACAACTTGCTCGGCCTTTGACAAGTATTCTGCATAGGCAGTCTCCTCGATCTGATGCTTGGCAGCTTGAGCCTCTATCAGTTTCTGCTTCTTTGCAATAGCAGCTTTACTAACAACCAGTTTTCTTTTGGGCGCTGCTTGCCCGCTGGATCTTGTAACTCGCTGAGCCCTGCCTCTGCCTGATGCAGGAATAGTGGCTTTAGACTTACCGCCTCTGCCCCTGCCTCTGCCAGCAGCCTTTTTCTGCTCGGAGTCCTCAGAACTGTCAACAAAGTCCTTTGGTGAAGGCGGTGGACTTTCATCATCACCACCAAGACCTGCTGGGCCTTCACTGAACTCATCTGAATCACGGTCTGACATCTGCAAGGGTAAGATGGACAGAAGCATAGGGGTCAGTGTTATCCTGCTGCAGACGAATGGAATTAGATGTTTCTTTGGATTTTGGATAGCCACCGGTGGGACTGCTGAGTCGCACCGATGAGAACTTAAGAATAATTTCATAGAATGTCCACCAGCAAGAGTCTACCTGTGCCACTGGTGAAGCACAACCACCTAAGTAGTGACCGGTCCGACCGGTGGTGCTCTACCGGTACACAGGTGACTGCTCGAGGCGCCCAGTACGATTGACCTCCGCGTGAGCAAGAGTCAATTAATGTCGCAATCAGAGAAAAGGGGAAGGGTTTTGGACCCGAGACAATATGCTCGCCTAGCGGAAAAGAAAACAAACTCTTTTTCTTTGGGTGCCAAAGTTTGAATAGATCATCAGAACAGGAAGGATTGAGTAGATTGACGGACTCTAGAGATGGGATAATAACCTCCCTCCGGGGGCTTCCCCAGTGGCACTTATTTTACCGGGGAGAGGTGATAATGCCATTTTAGCGCGGGAGAGATCTCTATCTTTACTAAGACCCGTTTGCTTGAGTGAGCGGGTCCTTCAGATACCGGATTCACGGTAGCCACCAATCCGGTTCTCCACTCCAAATAGTCTAGTATGGAATGGCTAGAACGCACAAGGAGAGTAGAAAGTAGCGCAACGAACCACCGATCTAGAGTTGGAAAATAGAGACGGGGTGCCTATTTTAAATAGGGGCAATCCCGAATAGGAATTGAAGGAAAAACAGCCAAGCAGGACACAGAAATCCATCTCAGCTTATAAAGTGATGCCTCTTTGACTGGCAAAGTACTAACACAGGGTGATCCAGCGGCGCGGATACAACGATCAAAACACTTCTTCTTGTGCCTTAATTAAATAGGGCGAGCTCTAAAAACATACTGAGATTGTACAAGCGATAGGGGCTTTCCCAGGTACATTCTCATTTTGCCTTTCACTCTCTTTTTATCATAGATAAAGAGTTTAAGCAATTGCCAGTTTATCTTAAAAAGTAGAAGGACCTTATAGGACCGCAATCGTCCCTGCCCACTGTGCGGAAGGGCGCGGGACTGATAACCTCATCTGCTGTAGTACGGGAAACTGGTATGTAACATCAGCCAGTTATCAATTGAGTCAGTTAGAAAAGTGCGAAATAGCTCAGTCTTTAACTCGAAAGCCGTTCGCGCCTTCTGTACTCTAAAGCCGTTTGCACTGAAGTGCAAGCCATTTTCTTCGCTCTTTAAACTCTAAAGTACTTACTAAATAGGGGCTGCGCATACGTTTTCTCGCTTGGAGCACAAGGGGAAATACCGATTGCGATTGAACTCCCTTCGGGGTACGCCCGGATTGCACTGATCCGGTTTAAAACAACCGGAATGTCAGGATAGCTCAGTCTTTAACTCGAAAGCCAGTCCAATCTACAAATAAAGGGACAAACAAAGTGCCAAGTAAGAGAAAGGATTTCTTGCGCGATTAGGTCGTGTAATACGAAATACAGGCTGTGCTGCATCCGAATATCAATCTCTCCATCCGCGTGTCTCCTTCTAGTGCGGAGGCTGAGCTTCGAGCTCTTGCTACTACTGCTACTCCCTATTCTTCTAGACAGTCACTAACAATAATTCTATCCCATCCTCCCTCATCGAAGCCAGTAAATGAAAAACCTGTAGTAGTGGATCAAGACGAAAGGAAAACGCCTTAACATAGCTGGCCCGCCCGCAGAGGTACGTACGGCCTATCGCTGCTTTCAAACGAGCGGGTTTTCTCGAAAGCTTTTCCTGGACCAAGCCCGGATCAACAAGGGAATAGTCATTCCCAAAAGCAAGCGAAATCACTATTGAAGAGATTTCTAATTCGACTAAATAGTTCTGTACTTCCAATCCCACCGGATTCATTCAACTTATCTTGCCTCATACGATCGATGTTATAACCGCTACCCGACCCTATCTTTTCTTTTGTTCCGTGCTTCCTCCTCCGGGTCAGCTGTGATTCGAGTCACAAGAAATAACATAGTTGAGGAAGTGAGTAAAGTATCCGGTGACAGTGAAAGCGTATAAAAAACGATCTACGGCTCCGCCGTTTACCAATAAATAAGGTGGCTGATACAATTCAAAGATGTCCTCAAGTCCTTGTTTCGGGTGAGCGGCCCTGGCCAGGTACACAAATAATGGAATCGTTCTCATTTCAAATTCAATCAATTTCTCCTATAAGAGAATATCACCTAGAACTCGCTAGTGAAGGATACCAATTCTTCCACGGGGGAATAAGGATAAGGATTTTTGGATCATCCTTTGACGGGCATCGAGTCCAATCTCGCAGCTCATACCTTCTAAAGACACCCGACGAAGGAATAAAAACTCCATTAGCCAGGAATGAAAATCAATTCCATATGCCATTTGTAAGTCTCCTATCCGAACTAACCTGCAGGCGTGACCTTTGGTCTCTTTCGCCGGGCGAACTAAAGCAAGAGAAGCACCGGGCCCTTCATCTGGCAGATAAGCTTTGGGATCTGCTGATGATGACCATGGAAATCTAGCAGCTTCTCCATCTTAGGCGAACGATTACCGGTCTATGACCTTGCAAGGCACTCACTTTAGTACTATTAGCAAGATCCGTTATTTAGGTAAGTTATTGTGTTAGAAGGAGCTGCAAGGCACAAGATAAACACCGACCTTAGACCCCCATCTCACTGGAATATTTTAGGAATTCTAATCCGAGAAATGAATGATTAAGCCAACATGGCAGTTAATACTTCAGCTTTCTGGAAGGACCCAACGCCCTAAATCCTATCTATGCTTCCAGCTTCCTCCGAGGCTACAACTCATTTCATCTAAGGGTGCAGGGAAGGGAAGCTGCAAGCTAAGCAAGTAAATCCTCAGTAAGCGGAAGCTTAAGTTAATAGCACGTAGTAAACCTCTGCTTATAAACAAAAGTGATCACACCTATCCAAAAACTCATAGGATTCCTATTCCTTTCTTTGATTTCTTTGATTTTGGGACAAGAAGATAAGACTAGAAGGCTCAGCAGAAGCTAAACCAGCTAACTAGAACTATGCTTCCCACACCCGCACTGTCACCTGGAGCAGTACGAAAGCAGGAAACATATGTTGATGAAGTCTACAGTAGTAGTGCCTTTTTCTTGGATCTGTTTCTATTTGTCTAATCCGAAATCGAGTCTCTTTGGATATAGAAAAAAACGGTAAAGAACGAATCGGGGGTAGAAGTTACGGCACCCTACCTTTCTTTACGCTGCCTTCTATCGTTGGCCCTGAAGAGGAGAGCCAGCCCTTACTGGCATCCATCCACTTAAATAAGTCTGGTGGGTTCGCTTGAACCGATACAAGAGGAACTCAGGAATTTAAAAAAACATGATTGCTGGATTTGATCCATTAACACAGGGGCAAGCGTTGGCATACCGAGCTCCCCCAACCATAGATAGGGATTTGATCTTGGACTGAGAACATAGCGGTAACGGCTGTTTTAGAAAGCACCTCTGCCTTTCCTGAAACTCAAACAACCTACTAGGCTAGGCTAGGCTGGCTAATCCAGACGAAGAAGATAGCGAGAAAACGACTCCTCAAGCCGAAGTAAGGGCGGGACCATCTTCTTTTCTGACCGTTTGGAGCTGCTCACAAGGCCTAAACCTTCCTGTAATCCCTGGAGCTTCGTCAGAGCCTTTTCCTTCCCCACAGGCCAGAGCTCAATTTACCTTCGCCACAGCTCTAAAATAAGGAGAATCAGCTCAAGATAAAAGGGCTCGCACTCAATTGATCCGGGTCAACACTTCCTGTATCTGGTTTCGGCTTTATTTTGACTCCTTGTAGGGGCTCATGACAGGTCCTGTAGGGGATCCAGGCTTTCGAGTAACAAAGAACGGCCTTTACCCGCCTCTTGTGTACAATCTATCGCATGCTCCATGCCTTAAAATCGATATGAGATGCAGGGTTTGCTTGGCTGAAGCGAGGAGTGATATGATTGCAGAACTGGCCCACGCGATGCTGCTTCTTTGGAAAAGCCTTGTTACTATTAAAATCAAAGCTAAAGTTAGAGTATGCGAAAACTACTAAGGTCTTCTTGAGAACTAGTCTACCGAATAAGTAGTATAGAAATAGAGGAAGGAGAGAAGCATTTTCACGGAGTCAACAAAAGAACCACCATCCCAACTTGCACTTCCTTATTCCACTATTGCGATATCTTTGTCCTGGACAAAGACCAAGAGCTGGTGCAGGTGAAAGAAGGGTTTCTTTGCTAAGAAGGTACGAGGTGAGTCGGCAATTGAACCTATATTCATTCCACTAGCCCTAAAAGCATTCTAAATATAGTCAAGAGGGGGAATGGATTCTACAAGAAAAGGCGGGCAAAGGTAGTTCTGGGGTAAATTCTTGGAGCATAGCTCATTTCTAAGTCCCCAACCCATCTCGTGCTCGTGCTGTACGCGATCGAATCTTGCGGCCGGATAGAGCAATGGAATCACCGAGTCGTATGGGCTCTTCTTTTTAATCTTAACACAAAGGCTAGCTCCCCTGGGGTTGTCATATTACAATCATTTGTATTACTTTCCTACCAATCCTGAACTAGCTATGACCCTTATAGCGAGCCTCGCTTTACCGTTTCAGATAGAAACGGCGCTCCTAAAGTCGATTGGATACTTTCTTTTTTATTGAATTAAGCTAAGCCGTGGACTTTCTCACGTGAAGAACTCCTTCTTATGAGCTCATGGACTTGATCAATGCTAGTTCAAGTTCACGTCATATTAGGAAATTAGTTCATTAATTCGTTTATTTGCCAACGAAGAAGCCTTGCGCTACTCGGAAAGTACTGACTAGAGGGGCGTGTGGATCCACAGTCCTAGCCATTCTCACAACGGGATAATAAAGCGAACAAAGACCATGAGAAGAGATTACAACATCCTCTAAATCATTTGATCAATATTAAGCTTCTGTCTCCATAGGGGTCTCCTCCGAGTTATTCTCGGTAGCCAAGGCAAGTAAATCTCTACGCCAATAAATTACTTAGAGAAAGTTCTGGAGTTATTGGCCAATCCGAAGAGAAAGGCGAAGCCTCTACTTGATGACCCTACCCTTTTCCATTGGTTCCATTAGGGCGGGGGAAGGGCCAATGGCCCAAACAAATCCTACCTGCGACTCCTCTGGTTTGCTTCTTTCTTTTTATCCAATTCAGACTTCTGTTGAAGACTTCTGTGTTTTTCTTTCTGCTTGCTTCCCTTTCAAATTGATATGCCGGAGATGCTGGTGGAATGTATGCGCCAGAAAGAGTTTGGTATGGTAGCTCGAAGGAAGCATTCAGTTAGGTATCCAATCCATTCTTCGCCCTCAATTTTATTGGTATCAGTCTTTCTACGAGAATTCGAATTTCAATATGCCAAGAAGACATCCAATGGCTTGGGATAACATTGGCGTAGATGCCGCTCCTTTTGGAACCTCGTATTCTTATTCCTTTCTTCTTGATGTGGATCTGTATTCGTTAACGATTTAAACAAATCCTTCTCAAGGCAAGGCGGAAGTAGTGCTTGAATACCTCTAAGTACTGAGCTCTCAGCTCATTGATTCATGACACTCTCCTTCCACGGGAAAAATCTCTCATTTGAAAGCCCACTATGCTGCTTCTCTCTCACTTGCTGGAAAGCGTGTTACTTACGTAAATATCAGTAGGACATGACCAACCGAACCCGCGAGCTAAAGCTGTGGTTTAATGACACTTTCCAAAACCCAGACGTCCGCTTTATAAGACATTCTGCTGATTGCCTATTCAGTTGCAGCTAGCCCTTACTTTGAAGGAGAAGATAAGATACCTATGGTTGGTACGAGCTACTAGGAGACGTACACTTAGGTGTTCCGGCTAAACAAGACCCATACTACCAAAAGGCAGGTATAGAACACATATAGGGAAGACAGACACAAATGCACAGACACATTATCCGGGGGTGTCACCGTTTGCATCGTATCAGTATCATAAGAAAAGATTGATTGTTGTGAGTGATTTTACTACCCTTCCAGACTTAGCAGGTAATGAAGCTGCTGACGAGGGAGGAAATGTCCGTTGAAAATAAAGCGAACCAGTGGGGCTTAAAAGTCACTCTTTTAATAGTTTTTCAGACCGTTAAGTTGTCAATCTTTCCAACTCCAAAGTTTATTACATTTCCTGGTCTGCCGAGGACAGCACTAGATTGATTGCTTACCGACTTTCATTCAGATACCAACCCATCTTTTTATCAAAAGCATGGAAACTATCTAATCGAAGTACGAATTCACGCCTGTGAAAAGTAAGCAATTTCATCATTTTCCTTCGCAACACAGCTCACTCAATTGTAGAGATACCGAACAGTTTGAGTGATCGATCGACCTTGTCGCACGATGAGCCCATTCTCTCTCTTCCATCCCGCCTTCTGAACCGAACCCTGGAGAAAGACTTCTTGAACAGAACAGAGCAGCAATTCTAGAAACTTCCATTTTCCATTGATCTGGGCGTTGCTATTAAAAGTGGGTCTACCCGCCCCGGCGTGACTCACACTTGACCAACCACTTCTATCTAAGAAAATACTTAGGTAGGGTCAATCTCCCTTCGGGGTTTACGCGTCCTAGTCCGAACCATTGGATCGATCAGAAGAAGAAAGGCAAAGGAATTGAAAGGTAGAGTAAGAAGCATCGCCCAGCAGAGTGATTGAGGGCCCCAGCCCAATGGTCTTCTTTTTTCACTTCCATAACTCCATGGATGCCACCTGGACGTGCCATAGCCATAGACCAAGCATTATCCCACTTTTTAGGATCTTCGGAATTGAATGAAGCAAGAGAAAGATCAAGCCGAAGGGCAGGGTCAAAGAGGCCTCACATAAGCTTCTTCTCACAGTGTCAATCGGTGGAACCAACCGTTCGATGCACTCATTACTGCTTTCTTTATAATATTTCAAGTTGTCTTCTTCAGAGCCTTCTGGATGAATTGGCAAGTGCAGCTAAGGGCATGGCTTGCTTGATAAGTACCCCAGAGGAGGTGTCCTAACACAATAGGTCAGTTCAAATGACGAATTGAGACAGAAACCAATGGATTCCAGTGGCTGGGGGATCCTATGTCTATAGATAGATTCAAGTACCATCCTACCCCCTTCCTCCGCAGCGCAGCATTGGAACCCACTTGGCATAGCCTTAATAATATTAACTTACAGGCAGGCCTACTTAACTGACTACGGTACTCTATCTAGACGACTCCTGAATAGCTTACCTATGCTCCCTAACTTATGCTGCCTTGCCTTTTTTTTCTAGATGGGGCTTGTGGGTAATCTCCCGCATGGACAGCGCAGGCAGCAGCTGCAAAAACCACTTCTGTCACCTATAAGGGTATCTGATCCTTCTTCTATGGCTGAATTCGGAGCTTCTAACCAACTTTAGCTACCTTGTAGATCGATCTTTCTAGGTCGATTAATTTGACTGATTTTTAGCATCGTCCACGTACATCTCACGTATCAGTAGCTCATCGCTGCCCTACTCTGTTCTCCTGTAAATGAAGGTGCTGAGTTCCATCTTTCAGCAGACAGCACGTACAAGATTGAACAGCTGCTGTATGTATATAGACAAGTAAAGCTTCCTCTGTTACGTATGACATCCTCCAGTAAAATTGGTTTTGCTTTGGCTGACTCTCTCGAACGTCCAGGCAGCATCTATATTTAAGTCCTTGGGTTTGCCCACTCTGGAGTATGTCGGCAGATAAGAGTTGTACCGACCGAGTCTGCATTACGATTCCATGGCTACGCTCGCTTGTTCTTGACTCTGTTGTATGCCTGCCTGACTCTTTTTGTAGTGCTAGCTAGTTAGCAGCAAATCGTAGGTCCTTGTGATCGATGAAATTATGCAGCCGGCAGTGAAATCAGCAATGGCCATATATGCTATCACTGCTAATTACGAGAAGGCAAGGAAGACGAAGAACCAAGAAGAAATGGCGAAGTGGAGTCGACCTTTGGGAGGTATGTTGAAACTGAACGTTGATGCTGCTTTTAATCATGATACCAATGCTTGTGCAACCGGAGTTGTTATAAGAGATGAAAAAGGTCATTACAGCTAGAAGCAAGAAAATTGACCTTTCTTCCTCACGAACAAGATCGGAGTACCCACAAGACTTGCTAATTTACTGAGAGCGCTTCTCGTCTACATGCGCAGAGGCAAGTTGGGGAGGGTGATCAAGAGGAAAATCGTCTCTAGCCGATCATTCTCCTGCCAGATTTCCTTGGACCATTTTAGTGGAACGATGGGGTGCCCGCCCTTTCATCATCCGGATACTCTTCTAAAGGACGCAATGAATATTTACAAACTAAACCCTCATCCTAGTTATGTAATACTTCAAACTACCAAGTGTGTAGGAACTGCAGGTAAATGGTATTGCAGTTAGAAGTTGAAAGGGCACAATTCAAGTCAACTAACTAACAGTTGCACTGCTTCATTGAACGCACGCATATAGAGAGCGGTCTAACAAATGAACCAAACTAGTGCATCAGCAGTGCATCATGCTTAGGTGCAACACCATCAAACTATGACACCACACTTGAAACAATATCTTGACAAAAAAGACTTGTGGATGTGGGTCACTTACTAGATTTGCACAGTACCAGGAGTTCAAAACAGAAAACTGACACCGTTAAAAAAAAAATACTCCATACCTAGTTTACCTATTATAAGGTCTTGTGGGAATATGGTCAAATTCCACGAATGCCTGTATGTAATATGACTCATCAATCCTTATGCATGCGTAGGCTTCACTTATTTATGGGAATTTTTGTTAGAAAGCCAGCAAGGTTAATTACCGAATGTTTGTCTTTTTCACCATCGCTGTTCCCAGTCCCACTCCCTGCTTCAACCCTTTGAGTGAAATGTGGCAAAAGGAAGGAAAATCCATGGACCGACCCCATTGTCTCCACCCCGTAGGAACTACGAGATCACCCCAAGGACGCCTTCGGCATCCAGGGGTCACGGACCGACCATAGACCCTGTTCAATAAGTGGAACACATTAGCCGTCCGCTCTCCGGTTGGACAGTAAGGGTCGGAGAAGGGCAATCACTCGTTCTTAAAACCAGCATTCTTAAGTTTAAGATCAAAGAGTCGGGCGGAAAAAAGGGGAGAGCTCCCCGTTCCTGGTTCTCCTGTAGCTGGATTCCCCGGAACCACAAGAATCCTTAGAATGGGATTCCAACTCAGCACCTTTTGTTTTGAGATTTTGAGAAGAGTTGCTCTTTGGAGAGCACAGTACGATGAAAGTTGTAAGCTGTGTTCGGGGGGGAGTTATTGTCTATCGTTGGCCTCTATGGTAGAACCCGTCGGGGAGGCCTGATAGGCGGTTCATGTGCCATTTCAAGAGCAGGAAATCATCACAGCTGGTATGAATGCAATGTCAATAACTAATTACCCATTACGAATTGTGTGAAGTTGTTTTGTCATACATCAATGAAATTAAGTATATTAAGTTGTTTTGTCATACATCAATGAAATTAAGTATACTAATTACTTATTCCGAGAGGAGCTATTAATTTGATTGGTTTGTGCTATGTAGATACAGTTGACATGAACATGTGCAGTAATGATGTACCCACATCAGCCCTCGTTCAGCCGCAACCCATAGATCGCATGGAGCGGAGGAGGCAACAAGCTAGGACACGATATGCACAGATGAGTGATGATGACAGAAATGGAAAACTATCAAAAAGACGTGAAGCCTATCAGCAAATGACACCATTAGCAGGTAAAAAAGGCACATCTAGTTTAACATGACATATGATGTCTACACACTGACATGGACTCTTACGTTTTAAAATTACCGATTTCATTTTGTTAGAGAAAATTGAAGCTAGGCGTGCAAGGGATAGGCTCCGTTATGCCGATACGGGTCATAAGCAAAAGTGTTCAAAGAAGGCTCTTCGCGAGTTACGGCGTAACAGTCTGAGCACAGAATCCATAGCCATGGAGAACCCATGTTGGACCCCTGAGCCTGTTCATAGTAATCTGGATGGACCCATACCAACATGTGATTGGCATATTCCCGAGTTCAACGGAACCCTATTTATATCCAGTCTGAATTGGAGCAAACTTCAGGGGATCAGACCCGGGATATTGACCTTAGTAATATATCTTTGGCCAGGACGATTAGTACTAATCATCTTCGGCCAGGACGACTAGGTAATATTTTTGAAAATAAAAAAAAACGCGTACTATTTTTCCTAATTAAATAAATTTCACCTATTATTTAAAAAAATTAGCGCTACTTCAAGTTACAGATAATTAAATTGGGTCTTATCAAGGCTATAAGTCATAAGAAAAATATCCATGTTGGATGTTGGCCGCCTCACATAATTATATACATGTAATGCTAAAGATAATTAAATTAGAATCATTGATAGACAGGTTTTAGCTAATATATATGTGCTCACTTTATATTTGATAATAATCCTTTTTTGTGACCTCTAGACTGGTGCACAGTCTCTACATTTACAAGTTAGATTGGGTACTCCAGGACATGATTATACATATATTGATGAGTACTGTCTGATCCAAGCTCTAACACCTTGCGCATCTCTTGATCTCCGTGTAATACTTGAACTCCAACAACAGTAACTACTGCTCAAGCAGGCGGCCAAAGAGCTTGAGGTGTTGCGCGATCCAGTGGATGATCTTGTGCTTTCAACCTTCATATTAAATAACGTTGAATGGAAGCTCAACAGAATTTTAGTGACACGAATATAAAATTGACGCATGTCCCCGTTGCAACACATGGGCAATAATTAATTGTCAAAATTCGAGACGCAATGGACGTCCTCGATGTCAGAAGGCGCGGCTCAGATTTGTTATTACTTGTTTCACGCAAATTTTAATAACATGCGTGTACAAATAATGTATGCATAGTCAAATATTCACGTTCCCGTAGCAACGCACGGGCATTTTACTAGTATTCTATCTAAGCTGTTTCTCCGTCCAAAAAACAAAACACAAGGTGGGTTGCGGTGCTTGCATGCAGCCTGACGATTTTCAGGCTCAGCCCAGTCTGAGTCAAACGATCCAGGCCCATCAGTACTACTCGTCCAGGGCTTGTTCGGTTAATCCATTGCTCAAGTGGATTGTGTGGGTTGCAGTTTTTTTTTTTTGACTTGCTAGGGATTTAATCCACCTTAGGGCTTGTTCGGTTTGCTTAAATTTGAGGAGTAAATCCCTAACGAGTCAAAATTCCCTCCAATCCACCCCAATCCACTTGGGTAGTGGATTAACCGAACAAGCCCTTAATACCCTTCAAATCCCGAGTAACCGAACGAGGCCATAGGGTTTTGGGTGTGCTGCTGTCGGTGTGGGGTAGGTTGACGACGATAACGGGTGACGACAGGTTGATTCGTGATTTTTTCAGGGGTTAATATGCTAATGAACACCGGCTTATTTTTGTCCGAATCGCATGGACGGTATAGATAGTGCCAGGGGGTGCAACTTACATTTTGAGTTGCATTTGTGATTTGTGTGTGATCTCAGGAGACCAATATATTCTAGATGGGTTTAATAAAAAATGTATTCTTGGTGATCTCCAGACTTGTGCATAGAAATTTGGTGTAGAGAAATTCCGCCGATATCCTAAGAAAGACAGGGCGTGAGAATGTAGCGAGTGTCAAAACAAAGAATGTAGTTTAATAGCTTAGAAAAACCCTGTAGGTTACAACCGATTCTTAGGATATTGGTAGCTACTAGCTGATTCACTAGATCATCACCTCGACATCACGAGATTCAGCCTCTTGACCTAAACACCCAACAGATCACTATGTCAAGCTCAACTTTCTCCAACCATTAACAATCTGGCTGTCCCCCATCACAGTGAAAATTCATCAAGATCAGGAAAGGAAGAGCAGTCTAGAGAATATCTCAACTTCTCTGTAAAATAAATCACCTTTGGTTCTTGAAATCTAGTAAATAAATATCCATACATCCCACCTTTGGCTCTGTCCTAGCTGAATAAAGGTCTCTGAATGCCCTGAAAGAAAAAAGAGTCGGGCTTTATGGGTGTTGCTGGAGGTTTGATTGGGCCGGACTGGGCTCAAGAGTTGCGAATGCTTCAGCAATCTACAAGCTCCTCCCGGCTCAACAACACTTCACTCGGGCCGGAAGAAAGAAGCGGCGGCGCCGGCGACCTGACGTTCTGAGTCCAACCCGGCGGCGGCGACGGACGCTTCATCTTCCCATCTCTCCCTATCTTCATCAATTGAGGTCAGCTCCGTGCCCTTCCTTTGCGTTCCCAATTTATTCGCATTTCTCTTTTCGCAGGAAACCCTAGCTAAAATTTTCTCCCTAAATCCGACCGTCATCTTCTTGTTACAGCAGGTCCTGCTGAGCGGGGAGTTTCGGTGATGGATCCGACCAAGAAGATTCGCCGATGGTAATTCTTAATATCGTTCGGCTCCCCCATTCCCCAATGTCAATACTCACTCCGTTCACTTTTTATAAGGCACACTTTCCATCCATTTCATTTAGCCACATACCAATATGAGTGAATCTAGACTTATTTTATATATAGATTCACTCATTTTGATATGTATGTGGGTAATTGGAATGGATGAAAAGTGTGCCTTATAAAAGTGAACGGAGGGAGTACTTAACATGTTCTCCGCTGGATGAGTGAATGTTTTGCAATGAAAATCAGTTGAGGAATCATTCCATCGCATTAATGTCCAATTGCACTTGTATTTGTCCGGTGTCCATCTGAAGAAACCACCTGTGGGTGTGGAGGCTGACATGCAAGGGCATTCCACAACACAGGCGGTGGCAGTCACCAAGGTTCTCGACGATGACAACCTCCTCATTGAGATCATCATCCGTGTCGGCTTCCCCACCACGCTCGTCCGAGCTGCCCTTGTCTGCAAGCGCTGGCTTGCGCATGCCTCCAACCCCAAGTTCTTGAGCCGTTTCCGCGAGCTCCACCCGCCCCGCCTCCTCGGCTACTACATATATGAGGAGCCTAACTCATTTGACGAGCCAGATACCACACGCTTTGTCCCGATGCTTCCTAAGCCCCCCGAGCTCGCTGCCGTCATCCGCCGCTTAGAGAGCTACAACTTTGGTGTCTATGAGATAATGGACTGTCGGAACGGCACCGTCCTCACCGAGTGTCATGGAGAAACAAAATGGAGACGTGCAGTGCACCGGCCACTATGTGCTGAGAAAGGCATGCAAATCGTCCCACCACTTCCGCTTGCCCGGGACAAAAATCTCATGCAGTTCTATGCAATCGCCTCCAAAGAAGAAGGCAGCGGCTTGTCCTACTTGTATGTGTCCGGGGAATCTACCGAGGAGGCAGGGAAGTCTATGGTGTGTGTATATCTGCTGCAAGATGGACTCCGGCACATGCATACCTCAGCCCCGTGCCTCCATGGTCTGCATTGTTGGATAGAATCTATGCATGTCGGTAATAAAATCTATATGCCGGCTGCCAATGGTGATGACATTGTTGTCTTTGATTTGACGGTCTCAAGTTTCTCCACAATTAAGCTCCCGGAAGGAGTGAAGTATCGCGGTTTCAAGAGCACGTTGTCACGGGCAGATGATGCCTCCAGTGTATATCTCATTGATGTCATGGAGTTTCAGCTTTGCATCTGGCTCCACAAGGGGGATAACTGGTTGCTGGTTGATTCTATTCGTTTGCGTGAGATGTTTTCTAGTTTGGGGATGTCAGGTCACACGCTTGAGGATGGAGGTATTGCTGATCTGTTGATAGGCCAAGCGGGAGACAATGGCCAGTTTGTAATCTTACAGATGGTAAATTGCATATTCAACTTGGATATTAAGTGCAGGACACTGCATAAAGTGTATGATAATAGATTAAATGGTAGCCGGATTTGCTCTATCCATCCTTTTATGATGATCTGGCCTCCCATGTTCCCTGCCCTCAAGGACGACCATGCAAGGTTTGCCTTTTGCTGTTTAGAGGGCCTGCATTGTGCAATTATTAAGTTTACAAAATGTCTCACTTTGCATCATCCATCACACTGTTTGTTATAGCTACGCAGTGGTGTTAGGTGCATGATTGATTCCTTATTTATTCTGACATTACTATTTAACCTACATGTGAAAATCCTCGCCAGAAGTTCATCTGAAATCACTTGTGTATTTATTCCTCTTGGGTCTTTTCAACAATACTAGTTAAGCACCATTAGAGAATGCTTGCTGTAAGAAGATTTTGAATCACTTGTGTACTGGCTAACATTTGTGTATTACAAGGTGTTCCCCCACAGTCATAGTAGTGACCTGTACATGTGGGCTCGGGTTAGATTTGTTAAATCTTTTGTGCTTGACAACATGCTTCTTGAAATTCCCTATCCCTTATATGGTCTCACAATAGCAGTTGTAGTGGTGCTGAAAACTGACTTGCGTGGTGTTTATAACATGAATGAACCACTGTTTTCTGAACTATCAGTGTGAATTGCAAACTGTGCCTCCACAGGTACACATAATCTTGTTTTCCTGCTGGCCACTCTATTGTTTTGAAATATTATCACAAGCCCAGAAATTGTGGAATTTTAACTTCCAGATTATTAAATATAATCATGGTGTATTTTTTCTGCTTTCTACCTTTGAATTCTGAACCTGAAACTATGTATCAGGTCATTAATACTTGTTTGTTGTGGATGGTGCTTAGTGAATATCATCTTTCTTCCTCGAAAACAAGTAGATTATATGCGAGTATGCTTAGCTTATGCGTGATTTGTAATTCAGATATATCGTAGTGATTAATTCTAGTTTGTGTGGCAATTCTTCTTGTATGAACAGAGCTTTGTGTGAAATGCTTTTGAGCTGTACCACTGTAGCGTTTTGAAAACAACAAGGCTCTATCACTATTCACTGTACCAAATTTGTTATTTTATTTCTCAGCACAAATTACATTTGAACATCATTCTACCGCCACTTGTTAGTCCATCTGATATTTTGGTGCTTAAATTGGCATGGCAAAAATATTTTGATGCTCCTAATACATTCTCTGTTTTCCTTGAAATAGGAAGCTTTTGGGTGGTCAGTGACAGTTCGCAACTTGTGATCAAGGAAGAGCAGAGAACTGTATTTTCTATAAGTAGCAGCAGTTCTAAGTGTGTCCACTATGACTTGTACTATACCGCAGCAGGTACTCATATGATAGACAGGCTCTTATCGCTACCACACCATGCCCATTTGTAACCTGTGACCTCTGTTTCGTGAACGGGGCTCCTCATATGCATTATTAGTACTAGTTACCTCGTCTGATCAGCCTTCGTTGAATTCTTCTGGCTGCTATGTATGGTATTTGCAGAATCAGTCTTGTTGTTCACCATGCCTGAGTCGGCTTCAGTTATAGATTTGTGTGTATTGGCCGTAGTGCAACAGTAAGGTTGAAACGTCTGTTTGAGGCTGTTCACCATTGCAGAAGGCGAGGGGCCACATTCCAAAATTCACTTTACTGCTTAAATGTTGTCTTGGTGAATGTATTAACGAGAATTAGTAAGCTATGGTAAAGGTCATAGTGCGTACCAGCAGTAAGCTCTGGTAAATGTCATACTGTATACCAGCAGTAAGCTCTGGTATGATGTTTCTCTTGTGAAGCCCAAGCGAAAATACTGCAGGCTAATTTGAAGCATGTATGTACATTGGTAAATTTTACAGTAACACACACAGCACAGGAGCTTAAGTAGATCGTGACGACCATACTGCCCGGTACCACCTGCCCATCGTCGTTTTTACCAAAGGTGTTGTTCTGAAGCTGAATGGAAACAATGGATGCAGAGTCCCAGGTAAAGATTTTGGCCTCAATCTCCAGTTTCTCCTCTTCTTTTGGAAATGCCTTGGTCTCTTCAGCAATACTGGTGAAGCACCATTAGAGAATGCTTGCTATAAGAAGATTTTGAATCACTTGTGTACTGGCCTAACATTTGTATATTGCAAGGTGTTCACCCGCAGTCATAGCAGTGACCTTTACATGTGCGCTTGGGTTACTTTAGTTAAATCTTTTGTGCTTGACAACATGCTTCTTGAAATTTCCCTATCCCTTATATGGTCTCACAATAGCAGCTGTAGTGGTGCTGAAAACTGACTTGCTTGGTGGTTAAAACATGAACATCTTGTTCTGTTGAACCACTGTTTTCTGAACTATCAGTGCGAATTGCAAACTTTGACTCCAAAAGTACACGTACTCTTGATTTCCTGTTGGCCACTGTATTGTTTTGAAATATTATCACAAGCCCAGAATCTGTGGAATTTAACTTCCAGATTATTAAATATAATCATGGTGTAATTTTTCTGCTTTCTACCTTTGAATTCTGAACCTGAAACTATGGATCAGATCATTAATACTTGTTTGTTGTGGATGGTGCTTAGTGGATATCATCTTTCTTCCACGAAAACAAGTAGATTATACGCGAGTATGCTTAGCTTATGCGTGATTTATAATTCAGATATATCGTAGTGGCTAATTTGAGTTTGTGTGGCGATTCTTCTTGTATGATCAGAGCTTTGTATGAAATGCATTTAAGCTATACTATTGTAGCGTTTTGAAAACAGTAAGGCTCTATCACTGTACCAAATTTGTTATTTTTATTTCTGAGCACAAATTACATTTGAACATCATTCTACCTGTGTTTTCTGAAGCAGCCTGTAGGCACAAATTTGTTATCGGATTGGCACCAGCTGCCTGTAGGCGTTTTTGCCTCAGGTATTGTTCTGAAGCTGAATGGAATCAATGGACGCAGACTCCCATTTAAAGCTGGCGTTAAAGATTTTGACCTCAATCTCCAGTTTCTCCTCTTCTTTTGGAAATGCCTTGGTCTCCGCCCGCAGTTTGTAGTGGCACAGAAATATTTTGTGTTGTTTTTAGCGAAGACCGCTTGTTCTTTTGTATCAGGGTTCACTTAACATTTGTAAAATTCATTCCCGTTTCACTTGTTAGCCCTGCCACACCGGAGGCAGCAGCAACTTAGCCCAGACGACGTAAACAATAGCAGAACAGAAGAGGAGAAACATGCGCTCGCAGTCTCCAATTCGATCCACGCATTTGTCTCACTGAATCAAAACGGTAGATCACCGGGCGTTTAGGAGCAGCCACCCGTGGTTGCCTGAAGCAGAGAAAACTTAGACCTGGAACTCTGCTTCAGAACGGCATGTCAGTTGTCAGCATCTGCTCCAACTGGAAGAGGCGCGCTACAGTGAAGTGGCAAAATATGGGATGAAAACACGAGTTTTGTTTTCACACCATGGCTAGTTACAGATTCAACAAAAAACAAGATGAAATTCTAGAGAAGTTTTTCAGGATTCAGAGAAGTTACAGCTAGCAACTACAGTCTGCATTATTATTACTAGGAAAATTTGCGCGGCAACACGCCGCGCCCGTCGGGATTCGAAATGTTGAAATTCGCTGGAATTTGTGAGAAAATAGAAAAATTACATGGGAACCTAATCTAACAAATTTTATTCAAAATGGATATCTATTAGTTTGTGTGGAAAGTTTTAAACAAAATGGACATCTATTAGCTCATGTGGAAATTTTGAAAAATATCTTAAATTTGGAAATTTCTTAAATTTTGAAATATGCACAATGGATTTTTGTTGCAATTTTTGTGTGGGAAGGCTGAGAATTTGTGTGGAGTATCTCCAAATATCTAATGAATTGGAATGTTAAAAGTCTTTTTTATTATTAGTATTTAATTTATGTTCGTGATGAGTGGAAATGCATATTTATTGAATTGAGTTTTGTAATTAGAGTTAGTTTATTTAGATTGCATTCAAATAATTAATAATTTGAAATGTTCAGTTTGAGTTCATAATTAGAGGACATGTGTTGCTTGAGTATTTAATAATTTCGCTTTCATATAGGTAAAGGAAGTGCATTTGGATTTTCTTGAAATAATTACCAAATTGGAATAGCAAAACATGTTTGTTCCAAATAATTGTCAAATCGAAATGTTCAATTTCAGTCCGTAATTAGAGGAAATACATTTTTTGATCATCTAATAAATTTACCATCATATATTTAGAGGAAGTGCATTTGGATTTTTTTTGAAATATTTACTAAATTGGAATTTTAAAATATGTTTGTTGTTTGACATAAATAGCTAGCATTTATTTTTCTCACCGATATGTTATTAATATTCTTCCGAAAATATGTTTATTTTTTTTGTCATAAATAGCTAGCATTTGGATATGTTATCCATATTTTTCCGATGGATAGATTCAAAATTACTGATTTTTGAATACTTTTTATTATATGGAAGTTTAAATAAACATGGTTAAAATTTGTTAAGCATGCATGAAATTGATATATGTAGGCAGATTAGGAAGTTGTTGAGGTCTGAATTATTTTCTATTTACAAAATGGTCAGTTTTGAAAGTCGTTCGAAATCGATATTTGTTCGTATTAAAATTTCAAATTTGTTAGCGTTACAAAAAATAGCTTGCATTTTTTTTTTGATTGTTTTGATACATATATTTTTTTTCTCGGTGTGTAGATTTGAAGTTATTGAATTTAGAACATTTTTCGTTTTCTGGAGTTCGAATTAATTGGAAGGGCGATTTTTTTTTTCTTTTCTGGAAATGCTTGGCAAAAGAGGGAGTCGCTGACAGTTGGGTCCCACACTGACGTCGTGTTGACCAATTCAAAATATTTAACATTTTTGTTTTATGACATAAAAAGTTAGCATTTATCTTTTGAGCATTTTGATGACTTTTCATAAATTGAGGAAGTGCATTCGTTTCTTGTTCAAATATTCACCAATTCAAAATATTTAAACATGTTTGATGCACATTCGTTGAAGTGAATTCTATATTTAGAGAAAGTTTATTTAGATTACATCCAAATATTTACCAAATTGAAATGTTCAATTTAAGTCCATAATCAGAGAAAGTACATTATGTGAGTATTTAATAAATTTAACTCCACATAGTTATAGGAAGTGCATTGGTTTTTTTGTCCAAATACTCACCAATTCAAAACATGTAAACATGTTTGTTTTTTTACCATAAATAGTAAGCATTTATTTTTCTGAGTATTTTGTTGTACTTTCCATATTCTTTCCGGCGGGTATGGATATTTATAGAAATACTTCAAATTTCTGAGAAAATTTTCCAAAAGAAAAATAAAAAAAGATTTCCAAAAAGAAAAAGTGGCACTTTAGAAGTGCGAATACTCGTTTGACATTTTTTTTTAATAGAAATGCGAGGACTATTCTCCAAAAAGGCGGTACGCGGGGACTCTTATGGAAAATATTTTATTCCAGGGGACCGATTCGTAAAAATAAAAAAGTTAAAACATGAAAGTTGTTCGGAACGTTGATATACATCTACTCGTGAGAGGAAAATTCAAACAGATGACCAAGTGCGACGAATTTGTCCAATTTCGTCAAATGTTTTTGTGATTTTGGATCCAAAATTAAGTAAGTAGAGTCAATCAAACTCGAAACCGATCACGGGGATGGAACCTACTTGTTGTCGTGGACAAAAAAAAAAGAAGAAGAGAATACTGTTCATGAACAGTAGATTGCACAGTAGAACTGCGGGTACTGTTCATGAAGCAATGGCATATCTGGCTTACCATTAGCATTGGTGTTTTCTTCGGAAGATTATTGGCCTTCAGCTGTGACATTAGCCACAGGGAGGGGAGAGCGTCAGTACGGCCAGGCAAGGTAATAACTGAAGTGGATGCATGAAGATGGTTCAGGAATACATACACTTTGTAGCTTTGGCCGGAACGCAGGAACGCAGGAACATAAACCGCTGCTACGTCTACTATCTTCTCCTTCAAGTCTCCAAGAAATTGGTAATCACTTCGTCCGGAAATCTTAGCACATGAAAAATCTTAGCATATTTCTGGTACGAGTTGGATATCCGGATTGGATTGGATTGGGATTGACCGACTCAAACCCCGTTTTGGTTCCACCCCGGTAATCCTCTTCCTCGCCGCCGGACCAATCGAACTTGAAACTCCGAACAGTCGGATCGCCGGCAATGTCGCTCGTCCCAAACTCCGAACCCTCGGATCTCCGGATCTACAGACCGAATTTCATCGATGGTTTGCCCGGGCCAGAAGAACTGTCCAAGTCCACAGCTCATGTGCTGAGCAAGATCCACTCCGCCTACGGCAAGGCGCGGAGAGCGCTGGAGGCCAGCGACGGCGAGGCTCCAGCGTGCTCCTCCTCCCTCTGCGTCGGCCTCCTCGACCCGGTCTCCAACCTCGTGATCAACAGCCTCATCTCCTACAACAGGGTTGCATATTTTCTGGTAAGAGTTGCATGTCCGGATTGGATTGGGATCGACCGACCCAAACCCAGATTTGGTACTCCCCTTCCTCGCCGCCGGACGAATCGAACTGGAAACTCGGAACCCTCGGATCGCCGGCAATGTCGCTCGTCCCAAACTCCGAACCCTCGGATCTCCGGATCTACAGGCCCAATTTCATCGATGGTTTGCCCGGGCCAGAAGAACTGTCCAAGTCCACAGCTCATGTGCTGAGCAAGATCCACTCCGCCTACGGCAAGGCGCGGAGAGCGCTGGAGGCCAGCGACGGCGAGGCTCCGGCGTGCTCCTCCTCCCTCTGCGTCGGCCTCCTCGATCCGGTCTCCAACCTCGTGATCAACAGCCTCATCTCCTACAAGCGCAAGCGCAACAGGGTTTGCCAAGAAGACAATGGAGAGGACCTCCTGGAGCGCCGGTCGCTGGACGGCATGGTGGCCTTCCTCACCCGCCTGTTCCCGGACCTCGCGGAGGGCCAGGCCGTGCGCTACCTCTTCCTCGTGGACGCCGATGTCCTCGTCGCCGCCCGCATCCTCGTAACGGACGCCGGCATGAGGAGGTTCTACGACTCCGGCCCGGCCATCATGGAGATGGCCCTTCTCAAGTGCGCCGCGCTCGCCGCAGGGCATCCGGACCCCGACCGCTTTGTCCGCGCCTGGCGCGGCATCTCCGACCGCATCTACGCCGTCCTAGGCCTGCTCGACCGCTTGGCGTCGTCCGGCCACGTCCCCATTGTCGTCAACAAGCTCCGCCGGATGCTTAACGGGGGACCCGCCTTCGGTCCCGAACACGACGCATCGTGGGCGTGGCAGCTCGCGGCCGCTCGTCGTCGTCAGCTCCCTCGTCGTCCCCGCGGCGTTCCGTACCGGCACACCAGGCTGCTGACACGGACGCTCCACGACGCCGTCCACGGGTTCTACCTGCGGGCCCTCGCCCGGCTTCCGGCCGGCGAGCTGCGCTCTCGCTTCCACCGCAGCCTGCTCAGGGCCGGCTCCTGCTACGGCCCGCTCGATCCGGTCTCCAACATCATCGTCAACACCGTCTGGTACGACGCCGCGTTCCCGCCTGCCAGGACGCTCGAGCTGGACACGATCGGCACGGAGAGCCTCCACCGGATGGAGAACCGCTCCCTGTACGGCATGGCCTCCTTCCTCTGCACACGCTACCATCGGCTCGGTTTCCGGCGAGCCGTGCGCCGACTGCTCCAGGCGGATGCCAACCTTATTCTCGCTGATCACAACCTTGATCCTGCCGCCTCCGACACCGGCGTCGAGCAAGCCTTCTTGGCCGCCGCCAAAGCGGCCTTGCACCCCAACCCAGACGCCCAAGTGAAGCTTCTCACTTCGTGTAAGGCCATGCTCGGCTCTGCCGCCTTGTCTCTGCTGCAGATGTTCAGCGGCTTGCCACATTGCTATGTCCTGAATCCCCCTCCTCCGGTGACACAGCGGCACTTCTCGCACTCTCCCTAAAAGGTTACCGCTATGCAAAGCTAGCACGTGTGCATACAAGAATCTCCAAAATGATCAATGCCCTGTTGAATGCATATGAACAGATGCCAAATGGGGTAGGTTACTTTTGCTTGTTGTTGTTGGTTAGTGCTAACATTTCTCATGTAGTGCTGGCCTATACTAATGTCGAGGCTCACCAGATGTTTGATTTCAGGATCCCAAATACGAGCTTCATACGATTTGTGGTGTGAATGATCAGGTCTTCTGCCTTTCCTCCGATGCTCCTCCTGGGCATCACCACTCTCATGTCAACTTCTTGGCTACTCCCAAGAGCCCGTGTGGTGGCGGAGTTGCGACTCTGTTCTTTGCTGAACTTAGCTATGGTTACGAAGACCCCTCCTTCTGTTGCCCTCTGCCTATGCCTCTTCCATGTGCCGGTACTTCCCGATATTTTCCCGCCTCTTATCTACACAATATATCTTGTTGCATATAACTAGCTGTTATATATAGCGTCTGAACCACCATGCTGCATCTTTACGACAACTGAACACATGATTGTGTTTTATTACTCTGTCAGTGCTTGCTAAAAATAACATTGGTCGAGAAAAATGGCAAAGATTTATAAAAAATGAATGCCTTTAGTTGAATATATCCAAATTTAAAGGTTAGTGAAGTCAAACAATTTGATCGAGCAGCCTGCCAAGTGCCAAAGTGATCAATTTGTAGCTGGATGATCCACCCACACACCATTTTGCACTGCACATTTTGTTTTCTATTTTCTCTCAAGCCCATGCATCATCCTATACATAAAAAAAATGTTTGTCCACATTTTAAAATGAAAACAGCGAAAATGGTCAGACGAACTGAAATCAAATACAGTGGATACCAACTTGGGCCGAACTGAACCCTTGCATCACAAGTTGATGGGCCCTTGAAATAAGGATAAGTCTATTCGTAGTGTTGAATTGTTGAGCAATTTATTGTCCGAATGTGTGTGTCACACTTCATGCTGGACCTCCGTCCATTTTATAGCAAATCATTAATTAAGAGTTGACCAATTTGCAGAATACAACACCCATGTTCTTCACAGGATAGCAATTCATTAATTCTTAAAACCAAAGGTGCAATAAGGTTGACTTCATGGACCGTAAGATCAACAATCTATACAAACAAATTGTCTAGCAACCTGCAAACAAACTTCTGGTTTCAAAATTGAGTCACTTATGTTTGCAGGTTCCAATTTTCAGTCATTTTCCTGAACTAGCGAGCAATATTCACGAAGGATTGGAAAACAGTGTGAAACTCAGTATAGCCTAAAATGACAGAACAACAACTAGTTGAGAACAAAAGAATTCGGTTTTAAATCCTGAATTTACGGTTTGCTTAAGGATGCAAAAATGGGACCCCATTGTCTCACTTATTCACCATTTTTGTACATATTTAGTACAAAAAAATTGTCCAAAATTTGTACTACTAGGCATGTACAAAATGAAAAATAAAATGGACAATTGGGTCCCGTTTTCGCATCCCTAGGTTTACTTTTTTCGTTTGTCTATTTGCCATGCATGGTGAAACTAGAAAGCCTCGTATCCTTTCATTCTCCTCTAAGAAGAAGAAGAGGTACGCATGTACACTGTTGTGTATGTTATTATCCTCTTTTATCATTCTCCTCTAAGTATTTATTAATTGCTTACTTTTTCTCAATTCCAGGATAATGAGGACCAAGATGGTGGATCCGATGAGGAGGTTTCGGGTACTGACCAAGAGATATACAAATGCTGGATACTCACATTGACTACTACCTCTCGTTACATATGTGTACGGAGTACCTATGTAATCTTTTTTGCTTATTATTTTTGAATTCTTGTTAGTTTAGTCAGACAAATATGTATGTGTTTTGTGTATATACTCCTCCCCTATCATTTGCCTTTATTCCTGCAACCTAATTGTTTTCCCAATTTCAGTCTGAAGACAACAATGGATCTCGGGAAGTTCCCTCTGCTGACGAAGAAGAGGTATGCATGTACGAAGTTGCGTGCACTATTATCCTCTTCTATCATTTCCAAATTAAAACATGTCGTTGTCGCTCGTGAGATGAAGATGAACAGAGACAAAGGAAATTTTGTGCTGCTCAAAGCTCCGCAGCTTTTCTGGTATTTTACTCCTCCTCTTATAGTTCGATTAAAAAGGGAAAACGTGCCCACGTTCCACAACGTTCGTGCCATCCCACGAACAGAACGAGATCACGCACTACTCGCTCCAATCCTTGCGAAAGAATCGGAGCTGCTACTAACAGAAAACGACTAAGTCTAAACCCTGACGAAACTGAAGAAATCGACACCTAACAGTTAACTGAATTCAGAAAGTTCAGAACTAAGACAGCAGCTGGGTTTATCAACAATCACCCCCTAATCCCTGCTGCTTACTTTATTTTGATGATGCCGATCTTGTCGCGACAGCTCCTGGAACCGAACACGACCAAGTGACTTGGTGAGTATGTCCGCGAGCTGCTCAGTTGTCCCGGTGAACTCCACGATGATCTTCCCCTCGTCGACGCACTGCCTGATGTAGTGGTACCGCACCTCTATGTGCTTGCTTCGATCGTGGTACACTGGGTTCTTGCAGAGAGAGATTGCAGACTTGTTGTCTACCTTCAATGTCGCCGGAGCTTCTTCTTCTCCGGTGAGATCAGCCAGCAACCTCGAGAGCCAGATGCCCTGGCATGCCGCAGTGGTGGCCGCTATGTACTCGGCCTCGCATGATGAAAGCGCCACCACCTTCTGTTTTGCTGACTGCCAGCTGACAGGGCTTGTGCCGAGGAAGAACAGCACCCCCGTGGTGCTCTTGCGATCGTCGACGTCCCCTGCCATGTCGCTGTCGCTGTACCCAACCAGCTGCTCTCCCGCCATGTCGCCGCGGGCAAGGAAGCAGCCGAGTGTGCGAGTACCTGCAACGTAGCGCAGTATGTGCCTCACTGCTGCCTGATGTTCGACAGTGGGCTTCTCCATGAATCTGCTCACGTACCCCACCGCATATGCAAGATCCGGGCGGGTGTGCACGAGGTACCCCAGCCCACCAACTATGCTGCGGTATGCCGTGGCGTCCGTGGCCGCCGCCGTGCTCGCCTTGCTCAGCTTGAGTCTTGACTCCATTGGCGACTGAGTTGCGTTGCAGCCCACCAGCCGTGCTTGCTCCAGGAGCTTGTCGGCGTACGCGGTCTGCGCCACGAAGATGCCGTTCTTGTTCTGCTGCACCTCGATGCCGAGGTAGAAGCTGAGCAAACCCAGATCGCTCATCTTGAACTCCTTCAGCATCTGCGCCTTGAACCTTGCGATCTCGCCGTTGTCTGAGCCGGTGATGATCAGGTCGTCGACGTACACCCCCACGAGCAGGCGAGCTGGTCCCTGTCCGCGAGTGTACACGGCGTGCTCGTGCTGGCTGCGGGTGAACCCCAGCGTGCAGAGCGTCGCGTCCAGTTTGGCGTTCCACGCCCTTGGAGCCTGACGAAGCCCGTACAAAGCCTTGTGCAGGCGCATCACCTTGTGCTCTTGCCCGTCGGCGACGAATCCCGGCGGCTGTACGACGTACACTTCCTCCTGGAGATCACCGTTCAAGAATGCTGACTTCACGTCCATGTGGTGCACGGCCCAGCCACGGTGCGCTGCGAGCGCAAGCATGAGCCGCACGGACTCCAGCCGCGCAACCGGGGCAAACACCTCCTCGAAGTCGATGCCCTGCTGCTGGACGTAGCCCTTGGCGACGAGGCGCGCCTTGTGCTTGACGACGACGCCGCTCGAGTCCAGGTATTGTTCTCCTCGATCGAGTCCAGGACCTTGAAGACCCACTTCATGCCGATCGGACGATGACCCTGCACAGGATCGACAAGAGTCCAGGTATTGTTCTCCTCGATCGAGTCCATCTCCTCGCGCATCGCACGGCGCCACACCTGCTCCTTCTCAGCCTCGACGTGGGTGCGCGGCTCCTCCCCAGTGGCCAGCAGCATCTCCTCGCCGTCCATGGCAAGGACATAGTCCGAGAGCTGCGTGTTCGGCTTCACGATGCCGTCCTTGGCGCGCGTCACCATCGGGTGCGCCACCAGCGGTGGAGGCGCCGGCTCTGTCGCCGGTGTGCCCTGTGGAGTGGATGCAGCGGTTGCCGGAGTAGTGGGCTCATCGTTGCGTGGAGCTGATGACGGTGTTGCAGGTTCTGGAGTTGGCGCAGACACGGGTTCAGTGGCCTGGCCTGCACCCCCATCTGCTGCAGGCGCCGCTGACGCAGAGTGTGCGTAGTACTCCACCGTGAACCCCGTGGACGGCTGCGTGTCGCCCTCCTTGCTCCAGTCCCAGCTCGCCTGCTCGTCGAAGATGACGTCGCGCGTGACGTGGACGCGCTTGGCAGCTGGGTCGTAGACGCGATACGCCTTGGTGCCGCTCTCATATCCGATGAACACCATGGGTGTGCTCCTGTCCTCGAGCTTCTTCAGGTGGGGGCGGACCGTCTTCACGTGTGCGACACAGCCGAACGTATGCAGGTACTGCACGTCAGGCTTCTTCCCAAACCATGCCTCGTACGGGGTCTTGCCGGAGACGCTGCACGTGAAGGAGCGGTTCAGGACGTGCACCGCTGTGAGCACAGCCTCGCCCCAGAAGTAGTTCGGCATGTTCCTGGCCTTCAGCATGCTCCTTGCCGTGGCGACGATGGTCTGATTCCGCCGCTCGACCACGCCGTTTTGCTGGGGAGAGTATGGCGCGGTGAGGTGGCGCCTTACCCCAGTGTCGATGCAGTGCGCGGCGAACGTGGCTGACGTGAACTCGCCGCCGCGGTCAGTGCGCAACGTGCGCAACTTCTTCCCCGCCTCCGGCTCTGCCTGTGACTGGAACTCCATGATCGCCCTTGCAGCTTCATCCTTCGTGGCCAACAGCTTCACCCACATGTACCTGCTGTGGTCGTCCACCAACAGCAGGAAGTAGCGACGCCCGCGTGGCGTGGACGGCGCAATTGGACCGCACAGATCGCCATGTACGAGCTCGAGCGGATCGGCTGCGCGGAACTTGGCTTGCTGCGGGAACGGTGCACGCCGCTGCTTGCCGGCGAGGCAGGCCTCACACAGCTGGTCCACCTGCTCGATCCGGGGCATGCCGCGCACCAGTCCGTCGCGGACCATCTTCCGCATCGCCTCGAAGTGGAGATGCCCAAGCCGCGCGTGCCACCTCCACGCCGGCGAGTCGTGCTGTGCGGCGAGGCACACGGGCTGCACCGGGCGAAACGTGAGCTGGTACAGGCGATTGGGAAGACGAGGTACCTTGACGATCAGCCGATCGTGTGGGTCGCGGATTGACAGGATGCCGCGCCTGATCTTCACCTCGTACCAGTGTTCGTCCAGTTGGCCGAGGCTGATCACGTTGCTCTTCAGTGCAGGGATGTAGAAGACGTCGTGGAATGCGCGGTGCGCACCCCCGTCGATGGAGAACAGGACGGTGCCGCGCCCCCTGATCATGACGACGGAGCCGTCCCCGAAGCGCACCTTGCCGGAGACCCTCTCATCGAGCTCGGCGAACGCGCTCCGGTCGCCAGTCATGTGGTTCGTGGCGCCGGAGTCCAGGAACCACGTGAATTCCGGCGCGTCGCCTGCGGCTGCAGGCTGGATCTTGGCCCGCTCCTCATTGCACAGGAAGTGCGTGCCGATCTGGATCGGATCCTGTCCAGCGGCAGGGAATTCCTCCATCCCCTCTGCCGTGGCAGCGACGCTCGACAGGTTCTCCCCTGTGGCCGGCTCCGTCACCTCGATGACGTGCGCCATGTTCAGCTCGGGGTCGACGTCCTCCTCGACGACGAGGTGAGCCTGCTGGTCGCGCTTCTTTTTCCTGCACTCACGGGCCCAGTGGCCCTTCTTGCCACAGTAACGACACTTTTCACGATCGGGATCATTACCGTCACTGGTGTTGTCGCGGCCTTGCTGCTGCGGCTGCCCGTTGCGGTGCGGCTGCTGCTTGCCGCCGCCGTCCTTGGGCTTCGGCTTGTTGCCGCTGCCAGACGCGCCGTTCCCGCGCGTCTGCTTCTTCCTGGCCTCCCACTGCTCCTCAGTGAGGAGCAGGCGGCCGCCGGCGTCCGCCTCTGCGTCGCCGCGTCCCTCCGAAGCCGAGAGGCGCCCGCACCGCTCCTCCACGGACATGCCGTTGAGGTCGAGGAGCGTCTCTATGGAACACGCCATCTGCGCGTACCGAGGCGGCACCACCCGGAGGAACTTCTGCACGGCGGCCAGCTCGGTCACCGTGTCGCCAAGAGATTGAAGCTCGCTCACCACGCCGGAGAGGCGCTGTGCGAAGTCCTCGATCGCCTCGCCACTCTGGAACGCGAGGTTCTCGAAGTCCTTCCGAAGCTTCTGGCGCCGCGCCTCGCGGACACGATCGACGCCGACACGCATCGTCTTGACGGTGTCCCACGCGGCCTTCGCGTTGTCCTTCGCCGCCAGCGCAGGAATCATCTCGGGCGGCACCGATCGGAGGATCGCGCCGAAGGCTAGCCGTTCCTGGCGCTCGTCGTCCGTTCCCGGATCGATCGCCTCCCACAAGCACGTGCCCTGCAGTTGCACGCGCATCAGGATCGCCCACTCGACGTAGTTCGTCCGAGTCAGCATCAGGAGATGCATCCCGCCTCCGCCACCGCCACCGCCCTCCCTCACCACCTCGCGCACGATGATCTCGCGCACGCCGCTGCCCCCGTCACTCCGTGACAGGCTGCGACCGCGGCTGCCCTCACTCGGCCTCGCTCGTGGAGTCTTGGGATCGTGTGGCGATTTGCCGGACATGGTGGCGATCGATTGACAGGGCTCTGATACCACTTGTCGCTCGTGAGATGAAGATGAACAGAGACAAAGGAAATTTTGTGCTGCTCAAAGCTCCGCAGCTTTTCTGGTATTTTACTCCTCCTCTTATAGTTCGATTACAAAGGGAAAACGTGCCCACGTTCCACAACGTTCGTGCCATCCCACGAACAGAACGAGATCACGCACTACTCGCTCCAATCCTTGCGAAAGAATCGGAGCTGCTACTAACAGAAAACGACTAAGTCTAAACCCTGACGAAACTGAAGAAATCGACACCTAACAGCTAACTGAATTCAGAAAGTTCAGAACTAAGACAGCAGCTGGGTTTATCAACAGTCGTATCAAGTATATATTCCTCTAATTATTCCTTCGTTGCTTGCTATTTCCCAATTCCAGTACGATGAGGAAGAAGATGGTGGATGAGGAGGAAGTTTCGGGTACTGACCAGGAGGTATGCGTATGGATGCATGCTCTCATTAAGTACTGCCTCTTAAGTACGTGTACGGATTACTCGTTTACTTATCATTCTTGATATTTTTGTTACTCTAGTTGGACGTTGATGGGACAGACAAGATATCTCATATAACCATAAACGAGGCGGTGATGACGTGCCAACCTTGAACCTTATTCTCTTCCATCAGTTATGATTGCCAGGTATATACCTGATCAGTATATCTTTTCTGGGTCGATCCGTATGCACTGCATGTCTGCACACACATAACTTCAGTATTGTATGTTTTTTCCTTACGAGAATGTCACTCCATTTACCTTTGTTAGTTGTTACAAGATTCAAGTATAAATTAAAAATTGTGTTCAGTTCTCCAGATCTTAACAATTCCTAACTATAAGTACCACATGAAGTTGAAACCTATTTTTAATTGCCAAATACCCATCTAAAGGGTTCATGGTTCATATGCACAAAGTGATGTATATGTCTTGCCTAGCTGCCCTTGAATTTTCCGTTGCATGCTTCTTAGAGCATCTCCACTCGCGGCGTCCAAATGGGCGCCAAAAGGCCGTCCGGACGTGCCATTTGGGAGATGTTCGGACAAGGTGCGCCATTTGGGCGCCCGCGTTCCCCAGTCTCGGCGCCCAAAGGGGCGCCCCAAAAGGATTTTTTACATGAATTTCAATATTTTGTGAAAGGAAAAATCAAGCATAAATAAATATGTAATAGTTCAAATACAATATTTAATAGTTCAAATATATAAAATAAAGTTCAAACGTCTTCCTCTTCCTCTGCCGCTGACATGCCCCGGCGTGCCCACAAATGCTCCGCTAGATCAGCTTGGAGTGCATTATGAGTATATTTATCACGAATTTCCAAATGCATTGAGATATAATCAGCGAAATCTGCCGGCACGTTGTGATCAACCTGTGCATGAGGACCCTCAAAGTCATATGGCATATGATCATGCACTGGATTATAGCGCTCACTCTCGATGATCATGTTGTGCAGGATGACACAACAATTCATCACCTCCCACATTTGCTCAGTCGACCATGTCAGAGCAGGATACCGAACGATAGCAAACCTTTGCTGCAGCACTCCAAATGCCCGCTCGACATCCTTCCTGGCGCTCTCTTGTTCAGAGGCAAAATGAGAAGCTTTGTTCCCGCGAGGGTTGGGGACGCTCTTCACAAATGTTGCCCACTTTGGATAGATGCCATCGGCTAGGTAGTACCCTTTGTTGTACTCGTGGCAATTGACCACATAGTTGACAGGTGGGGCATGGCCTTCAACTAGCTTCGCGAACACAGGAGAGCGCTGCAACACATTGATGTCGTTGTGTGATCCTGCCATGCCGAAGAATGCGTGCCAAATCCATAGTTCATGATCGGCCACAGCTTCAAGAACAACACTGCAATATCCTTTGTGGCCTCCTTTGTACAATCCTTGCCAACCAAATGGACAGTTCTTCCAGCTCCAATGCATGCAGTCTATGCTTCCAAGCATCCCAGGAAATCCTCTAGCTGCATTATGTTCCAGGATCCGAGCTGTTTCTTCTTCATTTGGTCCTCTCAAATAGTTTAGGCCAAACACACCAATCACCGCCCTGAACGTGTACTGTTTTTTATTTTCGTTTTCTCATTTTTCTTCTATTTACAAATCTGAACAAATTTGTAATCTGAACTAATTTCGAAAACTGAATAATTTTCGAAATCTGAACAACTTTTGAAATCTGAACGAATTTCAAAATCCGAAAAAAATTTAGATCTGAACAAATTTGAAAATCTGTTCAAATTTTGAAATCCGAACGAATTTTGAAATCTAAACAAATTTCGAAATCTGAACAATTTTCGAAATCTGAACAACTTTTAAAATTTGAACAAATTTCAAAATCCGAACAAATATTAGATCTGAACGAATTTTGAAAATCTGTTCAAATTTCGAAATCTGAACATATTTCGAAATCTTGAACAAATTTCGAAATCTAAACAATTTTCGAAATATGAACAACTTTTAAAAACTAAACGAATTTCAAAATCCAAACAATTTTAGATCTGAATGAATTTTGAAAATATGTTCAAATTTTAAAATCGGAACAAATTTTGAAATTTGAACAATTTTTTGAAATCTGAAAGAATTTGAAAATCCGAACAAATTTTAAATCTGAAACAATTTTCGAAAATCTGAAAAAAATCGATTTTTTGTTAAAGGAAACGAAACAAAAAAGAATAGAACAGAAAAGAAAACAGTTAAAAAGAAACTAAAACAGAGAATAAAACGAAAAAACGAAAAAAAAACGTCGAATGGGCCGGCCCAGTAGAGGAGTGCCTTCAGGCGACGGCAGGAACAACGGGCCAGCAAGGCCAAGAAATTCTGATGGAATGGGCCGACCCATGGCCTAGCATATTGGCCACGGGGCCAGGTCCGGGCCGGCCCATTCCCATCCTGAACGAGCCGCCGCTGCCACCGTCCATGCGCTTGCGGCTCGTCGACGCCGCCGCCCCGCGTGACTCCGTGCCCACGGAGATGGACCCGCGCAGTTTTGGCTTCACGGGCTCCGGTCAGGATCTCCGTGTGGGCGGCTGTTCAGATTTTCCGAGTACGCGCGTACGACACCTTTCATCCTCGAAGTCCAATGCTAACTATGAAGCTGCTCGTGCGATGGTATGTGTTGATTTTGCTATTTCCTTAACACTTAGGCGTTTAATTGTAGTTTGTAGGCTCAATTCGTAAACTGAAAATAGCTAAAACATCTGAAAATGACGGCTAGCTAGTGCATCCTTCTAATCATACAGATTGTGTCGACAATTTACAAGGTGATCTTCAAAGTATTTATATAGGTATTAATAACAACAAAATTACAACTAATTTACACATCTACATGGGAAATGTACATTCGAAAATTAAAATCAAAATCAGAAGCAGAAGCTTTTTCCGTCGAAACACTTACAATCTTAGACTGCATCAATACAGGAAATAGCAGATTACCTCTCGAATTCCTCTTCAAGTCCCAAAGAATAATGTAGCACAATTACAGTAACAACAACAAAAAAGGGGTCAAGGCAGATGTACAACGTGTAAAGATATGAACCAAAACTGATCCTAGGTATTATGATGACGCTGAACGAAGTTCTACTAGTGAAGCGTACACTCCATCTTTGATGTTCATAAGCGCCTCGTGTCTTCCTTTCTCCGCTATTGCACCATCCTTGAGAACTGTGATTATATCAGCACCTTTGATCGTCGAGAGGCGGTGCGCCACAACAACAGTGGTCCTGCCAACCATCACATGATCCAAGGCATCCTGCACAATCCGCTCAGACTCAGCATCCAAGGCGCTAGTTGCCTCATCAAGTAGTAGTATCTTAGGGTCTTTCAGTATGGCCCTCGCAATAGCCACTCGCTGCTTCTGTCCACCGGATAGCTGTATCCCCCTCTCCCCAACAGTGGTGTCATATCCTTGGGGAAGGCTTGATATGAACTCATGTGCATTGGATGCCTTTGCTGCCACAATGAGCTCCTCCTCGGTGACTTCCCCATCCTTACCATAGGCTATGTTGGCACGGATTGTGTCGTTGAAGAGTACAGGCTCCTGGCTCACCAGCCCTGTTTGGTCCCTCAACCAATTGATGTTTAAGCTCTTGATTTCCACTCCATCCAATGAGATGGTACCTGAATCGGGATTGTAGAATCGCTCCAACAGTCCGATTACTGTTGACTTGCCGCTACCACTCTCTCCAACAAGTGCAACAGTCTATATAAAACCATAACACAGGTAAGCTGCTAAGTACTTCACCGTAGAAGATATAACAATTTGATGAATGTAGGAAAAGTAGGCTAACCTTGCCAGAGGGAATGTGCAGGGTAAAGTCACTGAAGATTTGAATATCTGGGCGAGTTGGGTACTTGAAGCTGATATGTTGGAAATCAATGTTGCCCTTGACCTCCTCTAATGTCAAACCCTCATTGCTGCTTGAGTCGATTTCAGACTCTCGGTCAAGTAAAGCAAATATGGAGATAGCTGAATCCTTTGCTTTTGTTGAGTCAGTGGCCATTGCACTTGATTGAGATACACCCGCAGTCGCTAAAACTAGTGCAAAGAAAACCTGCAAATGACTTACTATGTGAAATAACCCGTGAAAGTGGTGACTGTGGTTAAGGGTGGAAGGATCAAGACTGCAAAACTGAATATGAAGGAGGCAACTCATGAAGAAGAAACATTACTTCTGAAATAATGCAATAACATACCTTGAAAACACCACCAAAATCTGATTGTCCGTGGTGCACGAATTGTGCTCCAACATAAAAGATAAGACCGTAGGTAAGGTACAGCATCAAGAATGAGAAACCAAATCCAATGCCTCCAACTATTCCAGTTCTTACTCCTTGATTCATCGAGGCTTCACATTTCTGATCATATATTCCTGTAATTCTTTTTTCAGAACAAAAAGATGCTACAGTCCTGATACTACCAACTGCATCTGTGGCCACTTGACTTGCGTCTTCGTACATCATCTAGAGAACCAGCAATTCATTATCAGTAACTTAACAAGTTTTCAGATAGTGAAAAACAATTATCTACAGTACTCTTGATTAAAAAAAAATGACTGAACTTTATAAACTGGATCGAATCATCTTTATCTTATCTTACTATTATATGAATGGAAGTTTATGGTGGTTCATCTTCCTCTCCCACCTCTCTAACTCACCATGCTAAAAATCCCCAACAGAAAAAATAGCAACCTAACTAACTGAACACAGCGACCTTAACGACTTGGCGTGCGGATGTAAGGTATTTAGCCTAGCATGAAAGTGGACGTATGATGTCGGCCAAGGTGGGACTGAGACGAGCGTGATGGCGTAGGAGATATGTGAAACAGCCTGAGCCGATGAATGGTTTAACATGACCGGTGGTATATATTTTTAACCGTAGCAAAGTACATGTATTTAATTAGCTAGGAGCCTAGCTTGACAGTTTGAAACTGAACATCTCCACTTTATTACTCCTTCTGATTTTCTACAGGGTATTGTTTTGGACAGATGCAGATTTTTGTTGTGCCTTTTTAAACATATTATTACAATAGATTAGTGGTCAGAGTTGCACCAGGCTTATGTCCAAAGCAATAGCTTATATGGAACTGCAGGGAGTAAGATTTATTTTTAGTAATTGTTTGCAAAATATCATATCGCTAGAAGAATAGCCTAACGGCTTTGTTTCATGGATTACCTTAGCATCTTGACTAAACCCTTCAGAAACTTTACTTGAGCATAACCTTGAAGACCCACTAATGGAATCACACAGAGGATGACTAAAGAGAGCTTCCAGTCAGCTATAATAGCAATGACAAATCCTGTGATAAGTGTAGCGATAACCTGAACTGTTAAGGCCAAGTTATCTCCCACTAAACGGCGTACATTCATAGCATCAACTGACAGTCTTGCACCAAGTGCTCCACTGTAAGATATAATTCGGCAGTTAGCACCTGAAAGTAAAGCTCACTGAATCTAGAGGATGGAGAAACCAAGAGAAAAGCTGTAACAAACCTGGAATTCTTAGGATCATCAAACCAAGCAACTTCTTGGTGCACAATGCTTCGAAACGACATAGCACGGATGCGCTCTATAAGCTTCCCTCCGGCTATTCCAAACAAGAAGAGCTCTGCTGGTATTGAGATTATCAACAAGATACCCAGCACAACACACATCAAAGCCCAAAAACTAGAATCCTTTCGTAGTTTATCTGGTGGATCATAGAAAGTTTTAATGGCACTGCCAATCATTACGCCAAACATTGGGAAAACACTCCATGAACTGCTGCAGCTAGGGATCCTAACAGAATAATATGTAGCTCTGGCTTGTTAAGACGAGCTAGCCGTCCCATAGGAGCTTTCTTGGGAGCCTCACCATCACCATCCAGCTCTTTCTGATTCTCCCCATGTGTCTCATTTCCTTCAGACAATTCAACTGAGCCAGGCAGCCCGAAGGGGATGGTGAAAGAATGTCTACTACTATTCCGTGCAGAACCTCTACTAATTGACTGCTTAAGTGACAAACTTGTACTTTTAGACCTTGGGTCCAACGTTCGACGGTCTACTTTCTGGCTTCTTCTTCACGATTTTCTTGAAGTCTAATAAGTTGCGAGTAAGCACCATCTGGGTTTAGTACCAATTCATCGTGGGGACCTATATGAAAAGTACATTGGTGTAGTAAATTGATCAGGTTAGTTGAAATATGAGTCCTATGACAAATAGGTGAGTTATAAAAGGTGAGTGATGGGAATGGAATCTGACCTTGTTCAACTATCTTTCCTTGTTGAACAACTGATATGCAATCAGCATTCCTGACGGTAGTTAGACGATGTGCAACCACAAGCGTCGTTCTATCCACCATGATCCTATTCAGTGCCTCCTGAACTATCCTCTCTGACTCCACATCCAATGCGCTAGTAGCCTCATCTAACAAAAGTATTTTGGGGTTTTTAATGATTGCTCTTGCAATTGCAATCCTTTGCTTCTGTCCGCCTGAAAGCTGAGCACCACGTTGGCCAACCATTGTGTCATAACCCTGGCACGAGATAAAAGTAAATATTAATTAGCAGTCAACTCAAACAGAAGAACTTGAATTTCAAGACTTATTGAAAGTGTCACACACATTTGGCAACTTATCAATGAAATTTGCTGCATTGGCGAGCTCAGCAGCTCTCTTGATCTCTTCAAATGTTGCATCATCTTTGCCATATATTATATTATCTTTAATTGAGGTCATAAAGAGCATGGGCTCTTGGCTAACCAGACCAATTTTCCCTCTTACTGAATCAAGTTGTAAACTCTTGATATTGATCCCATCAATCAAAACCTCACCAACCTGAGGATCATAAAATCTCTCTACAAGACTAATCACAGTTGACTTGCCACTTCCACTCTCTCCAACTATAGCCATTGTAGTGCCACTAGACACACGTAAGGAGAATCCATCAAATATCAGTTGCTCGGGTCTTGCTGGGTAGCTAAAATACACATCCTTCAGCTCAACGTCACCTCTGACATCTTCTAATTGCTTACCGGTCTTGTCATCAGGATCAATCTCTGGTTTCCTCTTGATTGTTGTGAACAATCCGTGTGCTGCAGATTGTCCTTCTGCAAAGGCTGTCATACACGGGGTTGCATTGCCTAAAGACCTGCAACACACAGTTGGAAATTGTCAGTATTAATGATATGATGTGAAGAATCATTATGATATAATTCTACTTCAAGTTAAATAACTCACATTGCCCCAGTCATGATAGCAAACAAGATACTGATGACATCTCCTCCTGTGTATCCTTTGCTAAGTATCAACTTTCCGCCGTACCATATGGCTAAACCATAGCTAGAGGAGAATATGAAGAAAACAGAACCCATGCCAAAGCCATTGACAAGTCCTTCCTCCACAGTAGTCTTGTATGCCTTGTGTATGAGTTTATTGTATGCTCCAATGGCGTGCTTCTCCCCATTGAAAGAGACAACCTATTTCACAGATATAACCACAAGATAACTAGTGAGTACTCAACAATTCAGAACGTAGAACCCCTCTTTTCCCTAGTAAACGTTTATACTAGCCATTTTATAAATTGCTGTGTGAACTGAACTTACCGTTTTTATGGCTCCAATTGTTTGTTCAACAACGTTCCCTGCATCACCGTATGATGCTTGACCTTTGCTAGAGATTGTAGATAGCACTTTTGCCACTGCTCCTGCAGCAATTACAACTGGAGGTATGCATGCCAACATGACAAGGGATAGAAGCCATCCTTTGACAAAAGCTACAACGAAACCACCGATGAACGTAGCCACAAGTTGTAGAAACTTGCCAACCTGCAGTAGTCAATTATGTCAGTTTTTATATGAGTTGGAATGTAATGGACATAATTTTACTTATGTGCTCTTCATTTGACATGGAGAAAGTCCTTACCTTCTCACCAATAGCATCCTGAACTAGCACAGTATCACCGGACATTGTTGAAACTACTTTCCCAGTTGTCATTTCTACGTCAAAAAACGATATGTCCTGTCTTATGACAGATTTGAGGTATAGGGAGCGAATGTGTGTCGCCTGCCTTTCGCCAGTAATTGTCCAGCATGCCACCTCTGCACAGGCAAGTTGGCTTGATAGTTATTCTACCTTGACGTGAGAACTACACATGGCTTAAGCATGTGGAATCCTATTTCAGCTTATCCTTCATTCGGTTATGTAAACAGAATAATGGTGCACTTGCTGTTAAAATTTTCATATGTTGCTCCATCCGTCACCTTTCAGTTGAAGTATAAAACATTTGGACCCTGTTTTTTCCTATATTCAACGGTATTTCTATAGTAGTGGACAAGAATTATAGGAACACAATTTGGACTTTGCACGATGATGACAAGTAACAAATTTGAAATACTTATAGGGTATTAACTGTCTTTTTCTCATACTTATATACTAAACTCATTATTTCCCTGATTCGCTGAGATAGCAATCATGTTCGGCAACTAGCAGCAACTATGATCAGCTGCCAGCAGGTACTGCAAAGTGCAAACACATATGAATTTGATAAAGTCTGCTCATACTTACGGAGAAAGGAGACTACTGCTGTTCCGATGCCCAAGTAAACAAAGCTTAGAACGGCCTGAAAAAGACAACAGGGTGATTTTTTTTTCCTGTATTCATTTTCTTATAACAAATGTTGTATATGCAAGGAAATAAATCTAACTATATTGTGTAAGTAAGTGTCTGTTGATGCATGGTTAAGAACTCAGGTTGCTAGAAATTCTTGCAAATGTTGGACTCTAGTTATGACAAATCCACAACAACCAGATGTGTTAACCTTGGTGTAAACTCTGAATATAGTAGGATGTCCTACACTCGAAAAGAATACTTATTAATATGGGAAAAATTGGTTAAAGATCGATCAGTTTTTTTATTTGTGAACGTGGTGACAAGCTGATAATGGGAAGGAACGCAATTCGACAAATGTGACAGTGTGGATCACATCACATGGGTCCCGTTTAAGAGTTCCAGAAGAGAGAAAAAATACTGCAAGGATCTCGTGGGCAGAGCTTCGGATCCTTGATCAAGAAAAGATTCCACAGCTGAGCTGTGGGTGGGTGGGTGCTTATCTCTTTTTTTTTAATGCTAATCCATGTGAAATCACTCGAAATGAACTGGAATAGTCTGCAAGCTACATCAGAAAACGTAGTTTTCACACAAAAACGAACTGTAAAGCGATTGCAAATTTTCTCTCTAAGATTGGGAGATAAATGAAGGAGGGTTGATTTCATTAGCGATATTTCATATCTTCCTGACGGATAGAAAATTAATTGAAGGAAATTGGGAGCGAATGCAAAATTAGATCGAGGCAAAAGAAGGAACAAAAGAGGTAATAGCGCCCAAAGTCAACATGTACTAAGGGAACGAACGGCAACAAGTTTTGCCGGAGCTTTCTCGAGATAATCTCTATCTCTACTACCTAAAAAGAATATTTTGTTCTGTCGTACGTCGCACTGGCGTTCCGCTCCTCTCCTTCATCCGTCGTCCGCAGTCCAGAATTCACGCGAACCCAACCAAAACGTAGCCCGAAACGACAAACCCCTCATCATTGTCCAGTACAGCACACAGAGAAGAAAGAGAGGCGAGCGGTGGCGCTAGGGTTTGCCGCCGCCGCCCCTTCCCGTCGTCCTCCATCGACGCCCGGCAGAAACGGACCTCCTCCCTCGGCCCCTGCTCCCTCAGCCTTCTTTCGCTCTTTTCAGGAACCCTAAGCTCTCGATACCCCGCCTCCGCGACTGGATCTGCTCCTCCACCGTCGGTCCCTGTTCGCCCCGCTACCGTCCTGCGAGAACTAATCCCCGTCGGAGCCCGCCTGTTCGCCGACGCATCACCACCCATCTGCTCGTCCTCGGGCGACATACATCCGAGAGAGCCGCCGCCAAGCAAGACACCGCCCATCTGACGAGCGAGCTACTCCTCCACAACGTGTGTCGCCCACAGTGCCTACGGTACGTCTCTCCACCGGCGAGCCCTGTATATAGTTTACCGCCGCCGCCGCCCCGGAATCCGCCGGCGCTGATGTCCGCCGAAATCGACGGCGCGCCGCCGTAGACCCTGACCCGGACGACGCCAGGCGACCGCAGCCTCCTTTGGTTACTCCCGCCGGCCTCCCCCGGTGGTCCTTCCCGACGCATTTCCGACAGAGCGCACCGACAAAGAGTGGATCAAAGACGGTGTACAACGCGGCGATGAGGTTTTCCCTTCTTCCTCGATCCATGTACTGACCCAGACCATATATTCCATCTTTTATGCGTCAATGTATGTCCCGTTGCTCAGTTGCCGTGTTGATCACTGCTTCAATGCAAAATTCAATTCAAAATTTTACCTTGCAATTTTATTTTACAGGCGATCTGCAGTCAGCTTCTCAAGCGAAACCACTAAACAGAAAAATCGCCAGTGCGAAGAGACCAGCGGAAAATATCTTTAAAGCATGCCCGTGTGATTCATCCCGAGGAAGGTGAGCTCGATAGTTCAAATTCCTCATGTTTGATGCATCAGATATGAAAACCCATTCACACTCTATACTTAAACTAATTTCCTTCCTGTTTGTGCTGATGACTGATTGGTAGTTCCACAAGGAACCTGGGGCGTCTTAGGAAGTGAACATCGGCTAATGTTGCTCCAGTTTGCGGAGGTTCCTGCTGTCAAGCTGAGAGATGATGAAGGTGTGTCTGATGGAGGAAAGCTGACTGCTCTGAATTTTCGCATTTCTTGTGTTGTTAACTAGCCATGCTGTTTGATGCCATAATGTTCATTTGTTTGGATATCTTTTATGTATGCTAGAAACTTTACATCTCTGATGAAAATTGAATAGCTGCCATGTAGCATAGGATGCTTTAATGGTGTGATATAATGTAGTGTTGAGCTCGCGGAGGAGGCCATCCGATTTCCGATGACGATAAGTGTCATATTTGATTGTTGTACATAATCAATAAAATTCCCTGCATAATTGTGTGGCTAGATACTAAAGTGCATATATTTTTGTTTGTAAATGAGTTAAATTTGGTAGCAATTGCACAACAATTATCTACGCTTGAGTAATTACTAAGTTCTGCATCGTCATAATTTGTTCACATCGACATCTGAGTCACAACAGATCTTCTTGGTAGGTGATTAAGTTAAATTCTTTAAGTTTTATATTATGCCTTGACAATTTCTTGGCTCACATTGAAACAACAAAAATTTTGTTTGTAAATGGAAATTTTCTTTGACGTCTCTTGAATTTCATGTAGATTCAAATATACTTGAAGGGCCATCAAGAGTTTCCCTAAAGTACCCTGTATGGTACCGTATATCATTCTTAATGGCATGTGTTTTGCTGTATTATGGTTGACTTATGTTGCAAGGTCTGAAGTGAGCTCTTGCATGTAACACTACTAAAAACCTGTATACGAACTATTCTTCTTAGCATCTGCATTAATTCCTGTCTGGTTTGCAAAGGTTAATTATAACATGCATGTGTATTTTACTACCTGACAGTATATTCACATTGTTATGACCACTCTGATAGTCAATGCTTGTCTATACTGTTGGTAGTTCGATTTTGTAAATTCAACATGTTTGAAAGGAAAGTGCTGATGAGCTGGAACTTGAAAATGTTTGTTGCTTTTTCTTATTGCAGTTTTAGGCGCATGCGGACCCCAGTTAAAGGGTGCCTATGCAAACACCATCATGTATACATTTTATCTGTTGTTTGTATTCATGGATTGAGCTTGCCCTTCTTGGCAGAAATGATAATATGACCCGTATTTTTTAGTGTTTTGATTATGATAATTACATGGAGATGAAGTTTAAGAAACTGGTCTGGCGTTGTCCATTTTATAACACTCCTTCAAATTTCATTGAACTACAACTGATCAAAAGATGGCCAAAGCAAGTTGCATAATGTATATGTAGTTCTCTACCTATTTTCATCTCATTATATTTTTCTTATGCGATTAATCTCCTTTTCCTTTCAGGTTTTACAAGAGACTGCTGATGACATCATTGATGTTCTTGTATTCCCTGATGGATCTTGGAAAGCTGTTCATGATGAGAAATCAGATAGACACGCCGGTGATATACAATGGGGGTACTGTAGATACTGATGCAACTCCTTCCGATGTCATAGACCTGGTAAACAGTGATGATGATGGTTGAAATTGCAAATAGGCCGGACGGAGTCTTATATGTATATGTGATTGATGTATACACATATGGATGTATGGTTGTATACTTGTATGTATATATGTTGTTGATATTTGTGTATACAAATTTGCAGTAGGAAATACGTTTGCAGTTACAAATAGGATGGAGTCTTTGAATGAGCATTTTTTTAATTAGCATGTTCTAATTTTCCCTAAATATGTGCTAAGCATGTCAAATATTACTTAACTTTGAATCATAGGATTATGGAAAATCTGGTTCAATAGGCTGTGCTCTTTCATCTGCTGATCCTGATCTAACTAATATATTGATACTGAATTGTTTAATGCTTTTGTAGTTTTACTGATTCTTTATAATGTCTAAAAGGCTTGATAAAACTAGAACAAATATTTGGTGCCGACGGAGAATATTGAGTTGCATAACTACGTAATGAATCATTGATATAGTGGGGATGCACATAAAAAGGAGGAAAAAGGGAGAAAGCCGAACCCGACCGAAAGCCGTTCTGTTTACTGATGGCGAGAAGAAGCGGGCGTGTCGGGGGTGGAAGAAGCCGAGCTGGTCGGAAAGGTGGTGGCGCTCACCTTGTTGACGCGGTGGAGGACGTTGTCGGTGGTGGCGCCGCCGAAGGCGTCGATGAGGTCGCCGGAGAGGATGGTCATGAGCGGCTGCGACACGCCGTTGCCCAGCGCGGCGAGCGTGCCGACCAGCATCAGCAGCAGGTCCGTGCCGTCGGCGTACCGGAACAGCCCCGTGAAGGACACCCGCTTCCCGTGCTCGCCGCCCTCCTCCTTCTTCCTCTCCTCCTCGCCATCCCTCCCTGCCGCTGCGTCCATTGCTCGCGGCTTGGTGTCTGCACAACGCACGGCTTTTATCTACAGTAAGTATTTATGGGGGCGCTGGGAATGGGGCGGAATTCACCCCTAACCCACTGCACGCCGCAACGAATTAATCTAATCATCCAACCCTATCCAGACCAGTTTTGTTTTCTGTTATGTACTGTATAAGCCAAACCGCCCCGCACCCGCACCGCTCCGCTCCGCATGCAGAATTCGGTCTGAGCCCACGGGTTCAGCCCGTGGATTGAACGCTGGCCACGTACTGCATGCTGTCAGTTTTCTACTTTGCCATAGAAAAAACTGGAAAATAGTGAAATACAAAATAAATCACAATGCCACGAAAATCACTAATAATATATTACAAGTTAGAACTAACTTGACCATGCAACACTTAATAACTTCAATTAGTGGTTACAAACTTACAGGGGCTTTTCCACCGAATACAACAAAGTTTTCTTAGAACAGATAAAGTTTTACTAAACAAAGTTGCAGAGCAACTCCAACATTAGTAATCACTACAATACATCACATATGTATTATAAAAAAAAATCATGCTAAAATGAACACGACGGCGGCGGCCATAATACTACCAGCTTGTATGGATGCCAAATCCTCATGATATGTAATCCTTCCATATAGACAAAACCTAAAAGAACAAAGTAAATAATTTGCCATAGACATGTATAGGTTTCGCGCCAAATGACCAAGTTATGGCCATCCCCGTGTCATAGTTTGTGATAATGTGTCCATATTTGACACATATGTGTGTCTTGGTATGACAAACATTGTTGCCATACACAATTTCCAAATAATTTTTATAAATATCATTTTCATTTTTTTAGGTGCAAAAAATGACTTTTTTTATGAAACAAGTACCAAAAATATGTTGCAAAAAGGCACCTATCTTATTGTCACAAAGAGTATTACATATTTGATGGATAATCCCCAAGTATTAGGAATTTTCTCGATTTCTACCTAATTTTGCCTATTTAAATGACTTTATGTCGATTTTCCAAAAATAATTGAAATTTGAACTATAAGTGTGTGATAGTTTGGTCTAATTTTTTTACAAAAATCATTTTTAGGTACACAAGTACTGACTTTATCACATAAACATCGATATTTTTGAAAAATGTGACCCCTTTCAACGAATAGGCACGGCGGCCATTTTGACCATTTAAAAAAAACAAAAGAAATTGAGAAAATACTCAAAAACTGAAATCCTTTGGCATGGAGTCCTTTTATGTGTAGTAGTTGCTAGCAAAAATGATAAACTTGAGTTTTGACAAATATTTCAAAAAAATCCTTCACAAAAAGGTCTATTATCTATAGACATGTATATGTTTCACGCCAAATGACCAAGTTATGGCCATCCCCGTGACATAATTTGTGATAATGTGTCCATATTTGACACATAGGTGTGTCTTGGTATGGCAAACATTGTTGCCATACACAATTTCCAAATAATTTCTATAAATATCATTTTTCATTTTCTAAGTGCAAAAAATGATTTTTTAATTAAGCAAGTACCGAAAATATGTTGCAAAAAGGCACCTATCTTATTGTCACAAAGAGTATTACATATTTGATGGATAATCCCCAAGTATTAGGAATTTTCTCGATTTCTACCTAATTTTGCCTATTTAAATGACTTTATGTCGATTTTCCAAAAGTAATTGAAATTTGAACTACAAGCGTGTGATAGTTTGGTCTAATTTTTTTACAAAAATCATTTTTAGGTACACAAGTACTGACTTTATCACGGAAACATCGATAGTTTTGAAAAATGTGACCCCTTTCAATGAATAGGCACGGCGACCATTTTGACCATTTTTTCAAAAAAACAAAAGAAATTGAGAAAATACTCAAAAAATAAAATCCTTTGGCATGGAGTCCTTTTATGTGTAGTAGTTGCTAGCAAAAATGATAAAATTGAGTTTTGACAAATATTTCAAAAAAATCCTTCACAAAAAGGTCTATCATATATAGACAGGTATAGGTTTCGCGCCAAATGACCCAGTTATGGCCATCCCTGTGCCATAGTTTGTGATAATGTCCATATTTGACACATAGGTGTGTCTTGGTATGGCAAACATTGTTGCCATACACAATTTCCAAATTATTTTTATAAATATCATTTTTCATTTTTTAAGTGCCAAAAATGATTTTTTAATTAAGCAAGTACCGAAAATATGTTACAAAAAGTCATATGCATGGTGAAAAAGATGATATGGATGTTATATTTGGATTCTTCTAATTTTTCTAATCGATTTAGACATTTTATTTGTTAAATTTCGATTTACGGATTTAAAGATATGAATTATTTTATATTAAATGAAAAATAGAAAAAAAAAACATAGCTATGACGACGGCAAAGTCGTCGGCGTAGCTATATACATAGAAAATAATTATTTAAAAAAGCCCAATGTGACTCTACGCCGACGGCCCGCGTACGCCGACGACCTGCGCGAGATCTACGCCGACGGCAAATTATACGCCGAGTGTGGCCGTCGGCGTAGCTTCTCTACGCCGACGGCAATAGCTACGCCGAGGGCCACCAGGATGGGCTGGCAGCGGCGGGGTCTACGCCGACGGCCCCGACAAAAAGCGTAGCCTCCGGCCGTCGGCGTATAGCGCCATTCCTGTAGTGTAGAACTATTCCTATATATGCAAAAAATATAGGTGGACTGCCCTCACGTAACTAGGAGCCGGCTCTGTTCGCTCCCGGGAACTCGAACTGAAGGTCCCCCGGGAACCTTCCCGAGGTGGGCCGGTCTTCACTGCATGTGTCGTCGTTGCCGGGATCCCTGCATAGGCATCGCATGGTGGGCGATGCTTGGTGGATCTTCTACGCCCTGCCAATCAGTCGTGGCACTCACTTAGGCGGGGTCGTGGGAACCCCTGATTCCACGGGAACGACAAGTAGCAAGTGGGAGCTCACCCTTATCCGCTCCCTTGCTACAGTTGAAAGGAGGCGGAAAGGAGGCGACCGAGAGCTTCGACGTCCCGCCGGCGGCTTCGCTGCTCCCCTCCGCCTCCGGTCGCCGTCTTGGCGTCGTGAGGTGGGGGGACCCCTGGGCCCGTCCGCGCGTGTAGTTAGGTCCTAGGTTTTCTAGGTTGTGTGCTCAGGCGGCGACTCCGAAGACGGTGGCGGAGGCGTCGGCGTGTCGAGCTATGTCCTTCCCCTCCTTTCCCCGTTCCGGCAGTGTCGCCGGGGAGGTAGTGAAGGTGGTTCTTCGGGTCTCCTCCTCCTGCTGTGCTTCTCTGGCTGTCCCCCGCCTAGGTGCGAGTTCTCGCCTTCGAGCCAAGACCGAGCGTGCTTCCATCGGTGGGCTATATGGACCCCCAATCGACCAACTATGTTGGGGGAAAGATAACCCGGTACCCCCAAGGACAAGGAAAGTATGACCCGCCAGGAGAAAAGACTGGCAAAGCCGACAAGATCATCATGGGCTGGGTTACATTAATGGGCCAAGGAGCTTGTCGATAACCCGGAATAAGTATGGAAGGCTCTAGAAGATCCGGAGGCGGTACGCGTCATGGAGTCCAAGACTTGGAGGCCAAGATAGATAAAGAAGATGTAGACTAGGACTCTGAGTTCGGGTATAACCCGGCCTTACCTTGTAATCGACCAAGAGACCCGGCCGCCCATATAAGCGGGCTCCTAGGTCATAGTTAGACAGAGCCTGGAGAGGCTAGAGATACGGGAGACAGACTTTAGACGTACAAGCTTACAACGAGAGAGAACCATTGTAACCTAGACTCGAAACCCGCCGGTGTTGTTATCCGCCGGGTTATCGAGATCGACATTATAGTAAAGAGAGACACGGCTGGAAGTAGGTCTTTATCTGCAATGGAGAGGCTGAACCAGGATACATCCTTTTCCCCAACGAGCTAAACAATCTCCCGAACGCTATGACTGCCTTGACTCAAATCTCAAGTTACCACCCGGTAACATCTGCCGTGACAATACCACGACAGTTGGCGCGCACCGTGGGGCAAGCGTCAAAAAGCGTTACCGTCACGGAAGAAGTTCCGAGAGGGAAGAGAAATTTCTGTCGGCAAGGTCGTCATCAACCAGCAAGAAGATCACATCATCGAAGATTTTGGGTGAAACCCGGAAACAGATTTACTGAAAAAGATAGAAGACCCGGCCACGGAGGGACCGATCATGAAGGAAAATCGCGTTACGAGATTATAGGTCACCGGCAGACATCACGGCGTCGTTATCATCAAAATCGCATCAAGTCTCGAGGGCGGCCGGACAACACGTCGTAGCCGGGTCACGCAGTTTGCATGCGGCCGGGTTCTATTTAGACTCTGAATTCCAAGTCGAGACGCAACGGTGCATGTATATATGGAAGAAAGAAAAAGGTGCGGATGTTGACTCAGACACGGTCCAAGAAGCTGATTTAAAATATCAAGAAGATGCCCAGATTAGGAGGCGTATGTGCAAGTGCGCACGCGGTTCAGATTTCATCAAGCAAGCAAGAAAAGGGAAAAGCAGTTTGCCTTGTGTGCAGTTTCACCAACCCGGTTTGGTTTTGTGTGCGTATTAAAGCAGACAGAAAAAAAGAAGAGGTCAACTGCCTGTCGGCCAGCTCAGGTCCCAACAAGAAAAGGGAAGGAAAACCGATTGACAGTTTGGTATCAGCAGTTACGTGGGTCGTTTAATCCCACGGGCAACACGGTTTCCAAGGAAAAAAAAGAGCATGCAACGGTGGGAGCCGCTCCTTGGTCAGTTTTACGTAAATCATGCGTGCAATCTAAAATAGGTGACACAAGAAAACATACATCGATTGGAAGAGTGCCGTTGAGTGCTACTCCCGTGCATCAGCTTGCTATTTTTTTTTTTTTTGGAACACGCAAAAGACTTGCGTGTCGACTTTGATAGAAGAGAAGAAAGAACATCGGGCTACAGCGTTTCCGGCATCAAGGATGCGGGTACAGACGTGCAAGATGCGGCGGGCTAGCCACATACGAACTGCAAGAAACAAAAACAGCGCCCAAAGAACCTATCGGACTACTCCCAAATTTGCCTCAGCCCAACAGCACCGGAGAGCTTCCAAAGCTCAACCTCGTCGACGATCCTTCGGCAGACTAGATTGACCATCTCAGCCTCTCGCCGGAAGACTCTGCCATTCCTCTCCTTCCAAAGCGACCAACAGCTTGCTATTTTGGAAAGAAGAAAAAGGAGAAGAAAGGCGGGTGGTCAGCTCCATCAATCAATCTAGCTATATACAGCAGACACAAAAGAGAAGAAGAAAGAAAGGAAGCAAATACCTGGTTAGCTCGATCCAACAGCTGTTTCGCGGCCGGCTTTGTCGAGTATTGCGACCACCGATCATCGAGAAGACCCGGCCACGGGCCGGCTTATGCAGAGGCGCGGATATCTCCAACCTCGTCGAGTCCACCCAGAATGGTCAGCGCAACTACACAGCGTCATCAACGCATGAGAACAAATCACTACCGGAATCCAGAGATTTGCCGTGTGGCCATTATACACGGCAAAGAGCTTGCGGAACACGGCAAAGGCTTTGCCGTGTTCAGCTGCACGGCAAACGCCACACGGCCTAATAAGCGTCGGTAAATGTTCTTTGCCGTGTGCTTCCTGAAATTCAACACGGCAAAGCCTTTGCCGTGTGCCTTGCTAGCCCAACACGGCATAATTCTGTCAGAGCTGGTCAACCATCTTTGACTGATCCTTCCATCTTTGCCGTGATCCTTCCCTCCATATCACGGCACACTTTGAATCTTTGCCGTGTGCCTAGCGTCAAGTGTACACGGCACATTTTGAATCTTTGCCGTGATCCTTTCCATGTCAGCACGGCAAACCTGAAATCTTTGCCGTGTGCTCTACACGAAGGAGCACGGCACATATATCGACTTTGCCGTGTGCCTCTCCTAACACATCACGGCAAAGGCTTTGCCCAGAACGCACAGGTGGTGTGACCATTTGGTCAGTTTGCCGTGTGCCTCAGTCAGTTACACACGGCAAATTGACCAAATGGTCATCGCACACTGCCAGAATGCACAGGTGGGCGCCACGTAGAGGCTTTGCCGTGTGCCTATGCACGGAAAAGGTCTTTGCCGTGTGCGTATACACGGCAAAGTGACCATATGGCACCATTTTAATCTGTTTTTTAAAATCCGTGCAAATCAGAACAATATATATTCTGGCCTAGTTCCCAGAACTCATTTCAGCACATATATATGCATATAACCACATAATTCACATCCATAACCATATAAAAGTTCACAAAACCACATAGAAATTCACAAAGCCACATAAACATGCACAAGGTACATAAGTCCATGCATATACAAGCACAAGATCCATAGCCCAAGGTCCAGCTCCATCCATACATGTTGCTTGAGCTGCACATGCCGGCAAAGTAAAATTCAGTGAGCCAAGCATTGCAAGAGAATGGCAACACTTTGAACATGAGAATTCAAACATTGGAGATCAAATGGTACTAAACCAAGTGTACACTTCTACTCTTATCAGTACTAAGCAAGTTAAGATGCTACTAAACCAAGTTCAGATGTTAGTAAACACTTTGAACATGAGAATGGTAACTAACCTCTACTGGCCTTCCGGCGGCGGAGTAGGATCGTCCTACATGTTTGCAAAAAAATGATGAGTTTGACAACTAGGTGGAAATGGCATAGTCATGGCATTAAAAGAAAGCTAACTAAAATTTGACAAGTTCAACTAATGGGTAAAATTTGACAAGTTCAACTAATGGGTAAAATTTGACAAGTTCAACTAACTAAATTTGACAAGTTCAACTAAAGTGGCAATGGCATGGCTAACTAAAGTGGCAATGGCATTTTGACAAGTCATGCGAGCATACCCACGGGAGCCTCCGGACAACGCTAGGGTTGGAGAATTGGGGCTGCCCCTCCGGATTGTCCTGGCCACCAAGCGGGGCGCCATCGAGTGAGATCCACCCGCCGATCCTGGATTCATCTACAACATGAAAAAAGTCTCGCATTACACAAGTAATTTAGTTACAACAATAAGATGGATAGAATGACAAGTTTGAGAACATACCCATGGGAACATCGGTGGAGGCGGTGGAGGGAACATTCCCATGGCAACAGCCCCGTCCCAGGAGCAAGGCGCTGCATCGTGCCATACATCCACTCCATCATCTGCCTCTGATGCTCCTGCTGCTGCCTGCATCTGCTCCTGCTGCTGCCGCATCTCCTCCTGCTGCCGGATCTGCTCCTGCTGCTGCTCCAGCTGCTGCTCATAGAGCACCTGCTTCTGCCGGAGCTCGTCGACAGCTAGACTCGAAACTCGTGGGCGGGTCTCCACAGCAGGCGCACCGGACGCCCTCCCACGGCGGACCTGGCGTAGAGACGGGACGGTGCGAGGGTCGATGGAGCCGTCACCTATCCACAAGCGGCCATTCGCCGCGCCTTGCCCCGCAAGCACGACAGCCTCGACGTCAAGTGGACTGGTGAGAGGGTCAGCTTCCTCACCGTTGCGCTCCTTGAACTTCTCCCTGTACCCCTTGCTCCGGAGCTCGGCGGTCTGGCTGATCCACATCGACCCTGTCTCAGGATCCGGCGTATCCCTGGTACGCATCTTTTCCCAAACGGCGAAGGGCGAGGGGTCTACGCCGGTCTTCAATTTCTGCAAAGATGGCACGAACATAGGTGAAAAGGAGACGATATTGCAAAAGAGAGCACGAACATAGGTGGATTAAAGAATGCATTTGCTCACCTCATTTTGTATGCATTGGGAGAGGCTGAGGTTGCCTTGGCGGTGTGTTCCACCCTTGTTCTCCGCCCGCTTTGCCTTTCCCTCCGCGTGTATCTTGAGATACTCCGGGCTAGTCCACCACGCTACCATCGCGAGTGGCAGTCCTTGTTGTTACCGACGTACGGAGGAGGCACCTACATGCACAGAACACACATATTAATGATATTACACGGCGGTCAACAAAATCGATAATATAGAAATGACGCTACCTGCAGGTACTGCCATGGCTGCATCAAGATGTCCCGAGCACGCTTCTTTCCAGCGCAATGTTCTTTTCGGCGTACCAAGTGCGGACAGAGTTCACGCGAGCCTCGTAGTGCATGTCCGTCACCATCTTAGAGGCCATCGTCAAAAGGATGGCCTCGCACTTGGCCTTGTCCTCCTCCCGACAGGTGAAGAAGTTCTACAAGCATGCACACATAGGTAAAATAGGGTCAAAGCCATTAGTGCAATCTCGGATTTATAGAATGATGAGAAGTCAAACAAACTTACCCAGAAATAGCCGAGTGTCTTAAGCGCCATGTTGAGGTACTCGCCATCGGGATCCTCCGCGAACAGTAGTGCCTGAAAGTCCAAGCTACACTCCTGCGACCCTCTGGTTCGGTGACAATCCCTGGGAAGAACTTCCGGAGACAACATCCAAGGATGCTCGCGTAGGTACGCTGTTCCTTCACTTTAGGAGGCTGGTACTCAAATGTCCTACACAATGAGAAAACCAAAATTAGTATAGTTAGCGGGTCAAAACACAATGAGAAGCTAAAATTGAACAAAAACAATAATAAGTACCTTTTTCCAACAGGCACGAGAAGAGTGTTCTTGTAGGCGTAATATCGGGGATCGGGGAGTCCCGCCGCCCCCCGCTGATACACCGGCCTGGTCCGTGGCTCAGGGATATCCTCCTCAGTCTCAACCCACTCCTCCGGTGGGTCCCACTGCAGCGTCGGGTCAAGCTGAAACCCGTCCTCCCCAGGTCCCTCCTCCTCCTGCGCCCCTCGTCCTCCTCCTCGCTGCCATCCTCCTCGTCCTCCTCAGAAGCCTCCGCCAGCAGCTCCTCAGAATCCGGCAGCGACTCGCTCTCAGAGTCCGACTGCACCTCCGGGTGATCCTCGTCGGGCTGCTCCGGGTCGTACTCCGGTCGTCCTCGTCGGGCTGCTCGGCAGGGAGAGGAGGAGTCTTGCTAGGCCTCCTCGTCCTCGTACTCCCGTCGTCCACCCCTCGCACGTGGAGGTGAGGGAGGAGGTGGAGGTGCCGAACTCGATCCCACAATGAGTGCCTTCACGCTGCCCACCTTTTTGACAAGGCCTTCTTCAATTGTTTCCCCCCATGTTTCCTGCATTGACAAAAAAATAGGTTTCATCAGTATACATGATCCAAAATTAAGGTAAATAGATGAAGCAACAATGAGTAAAGCGAAAATGAATACAATTAGATGAAGTAGCGACAATTAAGGTAAATGGAGTATCGACAATGAGTTCTCACAAAATAAGCTAGACGACAATCACTATTACATAGAGTAGCATTGACCTATTACATATAAGCTAGACTGGCAATTACTAATACATGTGTCCTCATCGCTATCAGTAGCCTGTGTCGAGATCATCACCTATTGGACCACCCGTGTCGTCATCACTGTCAGGGTCGCCACACCACCAACCATCCACGGAACCTGGAGGTGGTCCCTGTGGCTCGTCGACGATAAGTCCTGCGTGGAACGCTCTAGCAAAGTCACGTCGGCTTGGTTATGAACCTCCTCGACTTCGTCATGCGCGGTGTCTTCCTCCATTCCCGCATCTTCGTTCTTCGCCGTATTCCATGTCATCATCGGTCGGCAAGTTGATAGTGAATTCCCAGGGAGCCCTCCATCCTGATAGAACTCGCCGTCAGATGTTGAGGGGTCTAGGCGGCGGTAATCTTGACCGTTAGGCATAGCCGGCCTACTGTGCGACGGTACCGTCACCACAACATCCCACCCCTGTAGACGCTTTTGATATGCTTTTGCTGTCTTCTTGCACGGGTACGGGAGATAGAATACTTGGAAGGCCTGGGTAGCCAAAATGTAGACGTCGTCTCCCGAATACTTGGAGCTTCGTTCAACTTCGACCAATCCAATTGCAGGAATCCCTCTAACCCGACGCGGGTCTAACCAATTGCATTTGAATACAACGGGATCTAGCCCTTTACCAAAACCATAATTCAACTCGTATATAGCCTCAACTCTTCCATAGTAATGGAGTTTATCTGAGCCTTCACATAACACCCCACTATTTATTGTCTTCCGGTTGCCCCGGTTTGTTGTGTGGTCATGGGTATGGAAGCGATATCCATTCACGTCATAAGCATGGAATGAGTTGACGGAATGGCTAAAGCCATGGGCAATGTTTCTAAGCTCTGGCTTCATCTCTTTGTCCTTTTTTGCCTACAAGTTAGCACGAGAAGTTTAGAACGAGGAATGATCGATGAATGTCCACGGTACTAGAAAAGTTAGATAGAACAGTACCAAACCCGCGAACCAGCTAATGAAACCACCACCCTTGCCAAAACCACCACCGTTGTCAAAAAGATCCTTCGACTCTTTCGGGGTAGGGTCCCTTCTCAGCTTCCAGTTCACGAGTGAATCGTCTACTCCAATGAGAAAAGAGGAGTTAGCCACGAATATAGGAGTGAATGTTTGTGAAATACTAAATGGTGAAAGACTTACTCGCGGTACGGCTTCACTTCCTCCATACTCATCAAGATATACGAGGAGATCATATCCCGCTCGAGCTTTTCATGATGAACTTCTTCGTGCCACTGATTTGCCACCGAGCCCTATGAAGATGCTAAGCTTGGGTACATCTTCAGGGTTGGCTGCATTGTAGCGAACGACTGGATTGTGGATTGTGGGAATGTTGGCATCATAGAAACCTGTCGTGAAGTTGACACCTCCTCGTTAAGGCATGCCTCGGCCATGGATGCCTCGATCTTGCATTTATTCCCGCAATTCTGGCGTAGGTCTTTCATTTTTCTCTCAGGCCCAAACTGCCAACGGGTCGACACAGGCCCCCCCATCAAAGCCTCGTGCGCGAGATGCAAGATCATATGTTGCATCGGATTAAAAAACCCTGGCGGAAGTATCGTCTCTAGCTTGCAAAGCAACTCGGGTGCCTGTTCATGCAGCTTCAGAACCACCTCACGATCTAACTCCCTTGCACAAATCTGCGGAAGAAAAAGCTCAACTCCGCCAGTACTCGCCAAGTCTCCTCATCGACATAGCCTCGAATCATCACCGGCATTATGCGCTCAAGCCACACGTGGTAGTCATGACTCTTCAGCCCTCCTACTCGCTGCGTGTCCAGGTTCACACACCTCGCCCAGTTAGCTGCATACCCATCAGGGAAGTACAAACACTCCACGAGCCACTGTAATATTTCCCTTTTTTCCGGCCTTGTAGGGCAGAACCGAGCCTTTGGCTTAGACCACCTAGTGCCGTTGACTCCAGGAGGCTTCATTTCAAGATCTGGCCTGTCACAAAGTTCTTTTTGGTCCATTCGAGCCTTGACGTTATCCTTCGTCTTCTCAGTGTCCATGATGGTGCTATAAAGAGCCTCGGCGATATTCTTTTCGGTGTGCATTACATCAATGTTGTGTGGAAGCTCGACATCCTCCATGTAAGGGAGCAGCTTCCAGAAGCACGGAATGTGAGTCCACTGGTGCGTCTCCCCATAACCCACGAAACCATTCCCATCGGGTTAGGCACGAGAGCTTCTAGCTCAGCCCTGATTTCTCTTCCGGTCATCAGACGTGGTTTCGGAGCATGGATCTCGACTCCTTTCTCGAACCGCTTTACGTCACTCCTGTATCTATGACCTGGCTCAAGGAACTGTCGATGTTGATCAAAGCATGAATACTTGCCTCCCTTCGTAAGCCATGAGAAAGTCACAGCCTGTCTGCACTGTGGGCAAGGCCACTTCCCATGTGTACACCAGCCGCAGAACAAAGCACGCGCTGGTAAGTCATGCAGGGATGTGTGGTACCAGACATACATATCGAAGTGATCATTTGTTGAGGCGTCATATGTTCGGACCCCGCGACCGTTCCAGCCAACAGCCAAGTCTTCAACCAGCGGTTCCAGGTACACGTTCATGTTCTTACCCGGGTATTTCGGTCCTGGGATTATCATCGACAATAACATGTTATGTGATCTCATGGACTCGCCGGGGGGGAGGTTCTGGGGTATGACAAACACAGGCCAACAGCTGTATGTTGCCGCCGACATGCCATACGGATTGAACCCATCGGTTGATATAGCAACAGCTACGCTCCTCGGGTCGCCCGCTTTCAGTGGATACTTCGCTACAAAGTTCTTCCATGCGTCACCATCCGACGGATGTATCATCTTGTCCGTGTATCTCTTCCCTAACGCGGCCCATCGCATCTGCTGGGCAGTGTCTTTGTTCATGTAAAGCCGCTGGATCCTCGGTATAAATGGAAGGTACCGGAGAATCTTTTGGGGAATCCCGGTCTGCCTCTTCTGTCCACCACCGAGGTCGACCTCGAAGTACCTAGAGGAATTGCAATGGATGCAATAATTTGTTCCAGCATGTTCTTTCCTGAATAGCATGCATCCCTTTGGACAGGCGTCTATCTTCTCATATGACATCTTAAGGTCACGGAGGAGTTTAGTCGCCTCGTAGAAGCTCTTCGCCAAGATATGCCCTTTCGGTAGAAGGCTGCCAACGACGGCCAGAATATCATCGAAACCATCCCTGCATATCTTCCTCTGGCACTTCACGGCCATAAGGCGAGCGATGGCATCTAGAAGGGTAACATCTGTATGTTCATGAAGGGGTTTCTGCGAGCCAAACATAGTCTCGTAGTACTTCTTCGTGTCTTCATCCGGCTGCTCACTTGTCTCCGCCTCCTGAGGTGTCTCCGCCTCTACACGACGGCTTTCAGGCGCATTAGCATTGACAAAGGCGTCTAAGCAGTTGTTGAACCCAGTGTCAAATTCTCCCGCTGGCTGAATCTGACGTGGCTCGGTTCTAGGACGTTTTGCTAACTGTTCACCATGGTAATTCCAAACATGGTAGAATGGTGTGAACCCATTCTTGATCAGGTGCGTACTAACATCTACCTTCGACTGTCGCCTTCGGTTATCGCATTTTGAACAGGGGCAAAACACTTTCATGGGTCTGCTTGATGTCAAACGCCTTGTTCACAAACTCCTCGGCCTTATCTCTCCATTCATCACTAATCCCACTGACTCTTTCTGCCAGCATACATCCACTCACGGTTCTGTCTCGGATCCATCCTTTAATCGGTACCAAAAAAGACATACACAATGCTTTCAGTTCAACATGTCACTGAATTTTAACAAAACCATTTTTTACGGCCAAATTTTATCTTTTACAACATGCAAGGGTTCACCTACACTTCTAATGGGTAGGGGCCTATCCCGCCCGAGTACGTGTAGATCGAGTCGTGTCCCATGTTCTACCCCGACCCGAGACGGAATTTCGACAGCACCTCCCCGCTGTTCTTCAGAATACACGTCTCGAGCTTGTCAAGCCGAGAGGGTGTGCATCCGAAGAACAACGGGGAGGTGCTGCCGAAATTCCGTCTCAGGAAGGGGTAGAACATGGAACACGACCCGATCTACACGTACTCGGACTGTCCAACAGGACAACCCGGAAGTGTTACGGTTATAAATATGCAAAGATGGACAATCCTGCATATTTATAAATTTGTAACCCTTCCGGATGGGATCTGACTCGGGTTACGCGACTCGACTGACTTGGTGATCTAGACCAAAATAAACCTATGCAGCAAGAGAGGCGAAAGATGTATACCCTAGAAGCGTGGTCGATCACCGCAGAAGGTCGGGGACGGAACAGGGGCACCGAGGCGGCCCTCCTCAGCTGGAGAAGAAGCCCCGTAAACTACGACATCTGAAAACCACAAAAAGAACATATATATAAGAACAGATGTACAACATAAATATCAGCTCCTAAATAAGAGACGGAGTATAAATAAGAAACCAAGTTTACGACTTTACGGCTTTACGACTTTACGAGTTTACGAGTTTACGACTTTACGAGTTTACGAGTTTGACTTTACGACTTTACGACTTTACGAGTTTACGACTTTACGAGTTTACGGCTTTACGACTTTACGAGTTTACGACTTTACGACTTTACGGCTTTACGACTTTATGACTTTACGGCTTTACGACTTTACGACTTTACGGCTTTACGACTTTACGACTTTACGACTTTACGGCTTTACGACTTTACAATTTTACAAGTAGCAAGTTCTACTACAATTTAGGCTACAAATTTACAACTAGCAAATTCTACTACAAATTTACAACTAACAAATTTTACTACAAATGCAAATAAAAAAATTGTAGTAGAATGCTACTACTCCTAATTATACTACAACTAGCTAGAAAATAAATTTCTAGCAATGCCAGCAATATATGCAACAAATAGAACAATAAAGAGAAAAATAAAGTGCCTTACCATGGGTGCTGTGGCGACGGGCTCGGTGGAGGCGGCTCAGGGCGACGGTGGCCGGGATCGGAGGAGAGGAGCTTGGCCACGGGTGGCCGGGGTCGGAGGAGACGGGCACGGGTGGCCGGGGTCGGAGGGGACGGGGATGGCTCGGTAGAGGGCTGCGAGCTCACCCTGCTCCAGCCGGCGAGCTCATCTTGCTCCGGCCGGCGGAGGGGGCTGGGCGGCGGAGGGGACGCGACAGGGGAGGGGGCGTCGAGCGGCGCGGGGTCGGAGGAGAGGCGAGGGGCGCGTCGAGTGGGGTCGGGGAGGCGGTGGCGGCAGGGGAGGAGGCCGGGGGCGTGTGTGGAGTGGGGGTGGCCGACTGGCCGGAGGCGGCGGCCGGCGGGGGCTGGGCCGGCCGGCGGGCGGCGGGGTCTAGGGCGGCCCGATCTGGTGGAGCAGAGGTGCGGCGGAGGAGGCCGGGGAGGCGGTGGCGGCAGGGGAGGAGGCCGGGGATGCGGTGGCGGCAGGGGAGGTGGAGGCCGGGGTGGAGGGCTGCGGCGGCGGCGGCGGGCCGGTGGTGGCTGTGGTGATGTGTGCGTGAGTGTGAGTGCGTGGAGTGGTGGATGTGTGCGTGCGTGGATGCGGCCGGGCCGACACCTTCAATTCAGGTCCTCGTGCCTTTGCCGTGCGCTTTAAATTGCGGAACACGGCAAAGATTCTTTGCCGTGCGCATTTACCTGAGGAGCACGGCAAAGATTCTTTGCCTTTTGGGTTTTTTCTTTTAATTCTTTTTCTTGTTTACTATTTTTGTTAGTACTAGCTAAATTCCCGTGCGTTGCAACGGGAAAACAAATAATTTTGTAACATTGAAAAGGGATAATTTCAATAAATTATGGTTATGTTAATATAAGAAAACTACTCCAGAGATATACAAGAAATGTTGGTTCCCCATTTCGGGTGAAAACTCCCGTGTCGGGTTAGAGGTGAAAACTCCCGTGTCGGGTGCCGGGCACGGAATCATGCGACATACCACATGAAATGTTGGTTCCCCATGGTCCCATGTACCAACCTAACACAACCAAGCAAAAAATTTCACGCGTCTACCCCCTCCGGGCCCCGCTTCGGCGAAACCCTGAATCCGTTGGAAAAACCCTAACGTTTTCGTGTACCCCCATAGATGTGCGTCGAAAGGGGTAGCCCAGTGGACTTTTTTGCTTGGTTGTGTTAGGTTAGGCCATAGGAACAAGAGAAACCAAAGTCTACCCCAAATCGACACAAGATTCCATCCGGTTCGCCCGAAAGGGGAGTTTTCACCTCTAAGTGCAGAAACTCACTAGAGAGAAAGTGAAGCCGGTCACACCTAGGAGTAGGATATTGCACATTTACAACACCCAACACACTGTATACATATGGTATGGCACAACCTAGGTTTGGGTGGGGTTCCGACGCTCCGGGGCCCCGCTTCGGCGAAACCCTGAATCCGCTGGAAAAACCCTAACGTTTTCGTGTACCCCCATAGACGTGCGTCGAAAGGGGGTAGCCCAGTGGACTTTTTTGCTTGGTTGTGTTAGGTTAGGCCATAGGAACATGAGAAACCAAAGTCTACCCCAAATCGACACAAGATTCCATCCGGTTCGCCCGAAAGGGGAGTTTTCACCTCTAAGTGCAGAAACTCACTAGAGAGAAAGTGAAGCCGGCCACACTTAGGAGTAGGATATTGCACATTTACAACACCCAACACACTTGTATACATATGGTATGGCACAACCTAGGTTTGGGTGGGGTTCCGACGCTCCGGGGCCCCGCTTCGGCGAAACCCTGAATCCGCTGGAAAAACCCTAACGTTTTCGTGTACCCCCATAGACGTGCGTCGAAAGGGGGTAGCCCAGTGGACTTTTTTGCTTGGTTGTGTTAGGTTAGGCCATAGGAACATGAGAAACCAAAGTCTACCCCAAATCGACACAAGATTCCATCCGGTTCGCCCGAAAGGGGAGTTTTCACCTCTAAGTGCAGAAACTCACTAGAGAGAAAGTGAAGCCGGCCACACCTAGGAGTAGGATATTGCACATTTACAACACCCAACACACTTGTATACATATGGTATGGCACAACCTAGGTTTGGGTGGGGTTCCGACGCTCCGGGGGCCCGCTTCGGCGAAACCCTGAATCCGCTGGAAAAACCCTAACGTTTTCGTGTACCCCCATAGACGTGCGTCGAAAGGGGGTAGCCCAGTGGACTTTTTTGCTTGGTTGTGTTAGGTTAGGCCATAGGAACATGAGAAACCAAAGTCTACCCCAAATCGACACAAGATTCCATCCGGTTCGCCCGAAAGGGGAGTTTTCACCTCTAAGTGCAGAAACTCACTAGAGAGAAAGTGAAGCCGGCCACACCTAGGAGTAGGATATTGCACATTTACAACACCCAACACACTTGTATACATATGGTATGGCACAACCTAGGTTTGGGTGGGGTTCCGACGCTCCGGGGCCCCGCTTCGGCGAAACCCTGAATCCGCTGGAAAAACCCTAACGTTTTCGTGTACCCCCATAGACGTGCGTCGAAAGGGGTAGCCCAGTGGACTTTTTTGCTTGGTTGTGTTAGGTTAGGCCATAGGAACATGAGAAACCAAAGTCTACCCCAAATCGACACAAGATTCCATCCGGTTCGCCCGAAAGGGGAGTTTTCACCTCTGAGTGCAGAAACTCACTAGAGAGAAAGTGAAGCCAGCCACACCTAGGAGTAGGATATTGCACATTTACAACACCCAACACACTTGTATACATATGGTATGGCACAACCTAGGTTTGGGTGGGGTTCCGACGCTCCGGGGCCCCGCTTCGGCGAAACCCTGAATCCGCTGGAAAAACCCTAACGTTTTCGTGTACCCCCATAGACGTGCGTCGAAAGGGGGTAGCCCAGTGGACTTTTTTGCTTGGTTGTGTTAGGTTAGGCCATAGGAACATGAGAAACCAAAGTCCAAATCGACACAAGATTCCATCCGGTTCGCCCGAAAGGGAGTTTTCACCTCTAAGTGCAGAAACTCACTAGAGAGAAAGTGAAGCCGGCCACACCTAGGAGAAGGATATTGCACATTTACAACACCCAACACACTTGTATACATATGGTATGGCACAACCGAGCTTTGGGTGGGGTTCCGACGCTCCGGGGCCCCGCTTCGGCGAAACCCTGAATCCGCTGGAAAAACCCTAACGTTTCGTGTACCCCCATAGACGTGCGTCGAAAGGGGGTAGCCCAGTGGACTTTTTTGCTTGGTTGTGTTAGGTTAGGCCATAGGAACATGAGAAACCAAAGTCTAACCCCAAATCGACACAAGATTCTATCCGGTTCGCCCGAAAGGGGAGTTTTCACCTCTAAGTGCAGAAACTCACTAGAGAGAAAGTGAAGCCGGCCACACCTAGGAGTAGGATATTGCACATTTACAACACCCAACACACTTGTATACATATGGTATGGCACAACCTTGGTTTGGGTGGGGTTCCGACGCTCCGGGGCTCCGCTTCGGCGAAACCCTGAATCCGCTGGAAAAACCCTAACGTTTTCGTGTACCCCCATAGACGTGCGTCGAAAGGGGGTAGCCCAGTGGACTTTTTTGCTTGGTTGTGTTAGGTTAGGCCATAGGAACATGAGAAACCAAAGTCTACCCCAAATCGACACAAGATTCCATCCGGTTCGCCCGAAAGGGGAGTTTTCACCTCTAAGTGCAGAAACTCACTAGAGAGAAAGTGAAGCCAGCCACACCTAGGAGTAGGATATTGCACATTTACAACACCCAACACACTTGTATACATATGGTATGTCACAACCTAGGTTTGGGTGGGGTTCCGACGCTCCGGGGCCCCGCTTCGGCGAAACCCTGAATCCGCTGGAAAAACCCTAACGTTTTCGTGTACACCCATAGACGTGCGTCGAAAGGGGGTAGCCCAGTGGACTTTTTTGCTTGGTTGTGTTAGGTTAGGCCATAGGAACATGAGAAACCAAAGTCTACCCCAAATCCACACAAGATTCTATCCGGTTCGCCCGAAAGGGGAGTTTTCACCTCTAAGTGCAGAAACTCAGTAGAGAGAAAGTGAAGCCGGCCACACCTAGGAGTAGGATATTGCACATTTACAACACCCAACACACTTGTATACATATGGTATGGCACAACCTAGGTTTGGGTGGGGTTCCGACGCTCCGGGGCCCCGCTTCGGCGAAACCCTGAATCCGCTGGAAAAACCCTAACGTTTTCGTGTACCCCCATAGACGTGCGTCGAAAGGGGGTAGCCCAGTGGACTTTTTTGCTTGGTTGTGTTAGGTTAGGCCATAGGAACATGAGAAACCAAAGTCTACCCCAAATCGACACAAGATTCCATCCGGTTCGCCCGAAAGGGGAGTTTTCACCTCTAAGTGCAGAAACTCACTAGAGAGAAAGTGAAGCCGGTCACACCTAGGAGTAGGATATTGCACATTTACAACACCCAACACACTTGTATACATATGGTATGGCACAACCTAGGTTTGGGTGGGGTTCCGACGCTCCGGGGCCCCGCTTCGGCGAAACCCTGAATCCGCTGGAAAAACCCTAACGTTTTCGTGTACCCCCATAGACGTGCGTCGAAAGGGGGTAGCCCAGTGGACTTTTTGCTTGGTTGTGTTAGGTTAGGCCATAGGAACATGAGAAACCAAAGTCTACCCCAAATCGACACAAGATTCCATCCGGTTCGCCGAAAGGGGAGTTTTCACCTCTAAGTGCAGAAACTCACTAGAGAGAAAGTGAAGCCGGCCACACTTAGGAGTAGGATATTGCACATTTACAACACCCAACACACTTGTATACATATGGTATGGCACAACCTAGGTTTGGGTGGGGTTCCGACGCTCCGGGGCCCCGCTTCGGCGAAACCCTGAATCCGCTGGAAAAACCCTAACGTTTTCGTGTACCCCCATAGACGTGCGTCGAAAGGGGGTAGCCCAGTGGACTTTTTTGCTTGGTTGTGTTAGGTTAGGCCATAGGAACATGAGAAACCAAAGTCTACCCCAAATCGACACAAGATTCCATCCGGTTCGCCCGAAAGGGGAGTTTTCACCTCTAAGTGCAGAAACTCACTAGAGAGAAAGTGAAGCCGGCCACACCTAGGAGTAGGATATTGCACATTTACAACACCCAACACACTTGTATACATATGGTATGGCACAACCTAGGTTTGGGTGGGGTTCCGACGCTCCGGGGCCCCGCTTCGGCGAAACCCTGAATCCGCTGGAAAAACCCTAACGTTTTCGTGTACCCCCATAGACGTGCGTCGAAAGGGGGTAGCCCAGTGGACTTTTTTGCTTGGTTGTGTTAGGTTAGGCCATAGGAACAAGAGAAACCAAAGTCTACCCCAAATCGACACAAGATTCCATCCGGTTCGCCCGAAAGGGGAGTTTTCACCTCTAAGTGCAGAAACTCACTAGAGAGAAAGTGAAGCCGGTCACACCTAGGAGTAGGATATTGCACATTTACAACACCCAACACACTTGTATACATATGGTATGGCACAACCTAGGTTTGGGTGGGGTTCCGACGCTCCGGGGCCCCGCTTCGGCGAAACCCTGAATCCGCTGGAAAAACCCTAACGTTTTCGTGTACCCCCATAGACGTGCGTCGAAAGGGGGTAGCCCAGTGGACTTTTTTGCTTGGTTGTGTTAGGTTAGGCCATAGGAACATGAGAAACCAAAGTCTACCCCAAATCGACACAAGATTCCATCCGGTTCGCCCGAAAGGGGAGTTTTCACCTCTAAGTGCAGAAACTCACTAGAGAGAAAGTGAAGCCGGCCACACTAGGAGTAGGATATTGCACATTTACAACACCCAACACACTTGTATACATATGGTATGGCACAACCTAGGTTTGGGTGGGGTTCCGACGCTCCGGGGCCCCGCTTCGGCGAAACCCTGAATCCGCTGGAAAAACCCTAACGTTTTCGTGTACCCCCATAGACGTGCGTCGAAAGGGGGTAGCCCAGTGGACTTTTTTGCTTGGTTGTGTTAGGTTAGGCCATAGGAACATGAGAAACCAAAGTCTACCCCAAATCGACACAAGATTCCATCCGGTTCGCCCGAAAGGGGAGTTTTCACCTCTAAGTGCAGAAACTCACTAGAGAGAAAGTGAAGCCGGCCACACCTAGGAGTAGGATATTGCACATTTACAACACCCAACACACTTGTATACATATGGTATGGCACAACCTAGGTTTGGGTGGGGTTCCGACGCTCCGGGGGCCCGCTTCGGCGAAACCCTGAATCCGCTGGAAAAACCCTAACGTTTTCGTGTACCCCCATAGACGTGCGTCGAAAGGGGGTAGCCCAGTGGACTTTTTTGCTTGGTTGTGTTAGGTTAGGCCATAGGAACATGAGAAACCAAAGTCTACCCCAAATCGACACAAGATTCCATCCGGTTCGCCCGAAAGGGGAGTTTTCACCTCTAAGTGCAGAAACTCACTAGAGAGAAAGTGAAGCCGGCCACACCTAGGAGTAGGATATTGCACATTTACAACACCCAACACACTTGTATACATATGGTATGGCACAACCTAGGTTTGGGTGGGTTCCGACGCTCCGGGGCCCCGCTTCGGCGAAACCCTGAATCCGCTGGAAAAACCCTAACGTTTTCGTGTACCCCCATAGACGTGCGTCGAAAGGGGTAGCCCAGTGGACTTTTTTGCTTGGTTGTGTTAGGTTAGGCCATAGGAACATGAGAAACCAAAGTCTACCCCAAATCGACACAAGATTCCATCCGGTTCGCCCGAAAGGGAGTTTTTCACCTCTGAGTGCAGAAACTCACTAGAGAGAAAGTGAAGCCAGCCACACCTAGGAGTAGGATATTGCACATTTACAACACCCAACACACTTGTATACATATGGTATGGCACAACCTAGGTTTGGGTGGGGTTCCGACGCTCCGGGGCCCCGCTTCGGCGAAACCCTGAATCCGCTGGAAAAACCCTAACGTTTTCGTGTACCCCCATAGACGTGCGTCGAAAGGGGGTAGCCCAGTGGACTTTTTTGCTTGGTTGTGTTAGGTTAGGCCATAGGAACATGAGAAACCAAAGTCCAAATCGACACAAGATTCCATCCGGTTCGCCCGAAAGGGGAGTTTTCACCTCTAAGTGCAGAAACTCACTAGAGAGAAAGTGAAGCCGGCCACACCTAGGAGAAGGATATTGCACATTTACAACACCCAACACACTTGTATACATATGGTATGGCACAACCGAGCTTTGGGTGGGGTTCCGACGCTCCGGGGCCCCGCTTCGGCGAAACCCTGAATCCGCTGGAAAAACCCTAACGTTTTCGTGTACCCCCATAGACGTGCGTCGAAAGGGGGTAGCCCAGTGGACTTTTTTGCTTGGTTGTGTTAGGTTAGGCCATAGGAACATGAGAAACCAAAGTCTACCCCAAATCGACACAAGATTCTATCCGGTTCGCCCGAAAGGGGAGTTTTCACCTCTAAGTGCAGAAACTCACTAGAGAGAAAGTGAAGCCGGCCACACCTAGGAGTAGGATATTGCACATTTACAACACCCAACACACTTGTATACATATGGTATGGCACAACCTTGGTTTGGGTGGGGTTCCGACGCTCCGGGGCCCCGCTTCGGCGAAACCCTGAATCCGCTGGAAAAACCCTAACGTTTTCGTGTACCCCCATAGACGTGCGTCGAAAGGGGGTAGCCCAGTGGACTTTTTTGCTTGGTTTGTTAGGTTAGGCCATAGGAACATGAGAAACCAAAGTCTACCCCAAATCGACACAAGATTCCATCCGGTTCGCCCGAAAGGGGAGTTTTCACCTCTAAGTGCAGAAACTCACTAGAGAGAAAGTGAAGCCAGCCACACCTAGGAGTAGGATATTGCACATTTACAACACCCAACACACTTGTATACATATGGTATGTCACAACCTAGGTTTGGGTGGGGTTCCGACGCTCCGGGGCCCCGCTTCGGCGAAACCCTGAATCCGCTGGAAAAACCCTAACGTTTTCGTGTACACCCATAGACGTGCGTCGAAAGGGGGTAGCCCAGTGGACTTTTTTGCTTGGTTGTGTTAGGTTAGGCCATAGGAACATGAGAAACCAAAGTCTACCCCAAATCCACACAAGATTCTATCCGGTTCGCCCGAAAGGGGAGTTTTCACCTCTAAGTGCAGAAACTCAGTAGAGAGAAAGTGAAGCCGGCCACACCTAGGAGTAGGATATTGCACATTTACAACACCCAACACACTTGTATACATATGGTATGGCACAACCTAGGTTTGGGTGGGGTTCCGACGCTCCGGGCCCCGCTTCGGCGAAACCCTGAATCCGCTGGAAAAACCCTAACGTTTTCGTGTACCCCCATAGACGTGCGTCGAAAGGGGTAGCCCAGTGGACTTTTTTTGCTTGGTTGTGTTAGGTTAGGCCATAGGAACATGAGAAACCAAAGTCTACCCCAAATCGACAGAAGATTCCATCCGGTTCGCCCGAAAGGGGAGTTTTCACCTCTAAGTGCAGAAACTCACTAGAGAGAAAGTGAAGCCGGCCACACCTAGGAGTAGGATATTGCACATTTACAACACCCAACACACTTGTATACATATGGTATGGCACAACCTAGGTTTGGGTGGGGTTCCGACGCTCCGGGGCCCCGCTTCGGCGAAACCCTGAATCCGCTGGAAAAACCTTAACGTTTTCGTGTACCCCCATAGACGTGCGTCGAAAGAGGGTAGCCCAGTGGACTTTTTTGCTTGGTTGTGTTAGGTTAGGCCATAGGAACATGAGAAACCAAAGTCTACCCCAAATCGACACAAGATTCCATCCGGTTCGCCCGAAAGGGGAGTTTTCACCTCTAAGTGCAGAAACTCACTAGAGAGAAAGTGAAGCCAGCCACACCTAGGAGTAGGATATTGCACATTTCCAATACCCAACACACTTGTATACATATGGTATGGCACAACCTAGGTTTGGGAGGGGTTCCGACGCTCCGGGGCCCCGCTTCGGCGAAACCCTGAATCCGCTGGAAAAACCCTAACGTTTTCGTGTACCCCCATAGACGTGCGTCGAAAGGGGGTAGCCCAGTGGACTTTTTTGCTTGGTTGTGTTAGGTTAGGCCATAGGAACATGAGAAACCAAAGTCTACCCCAAATCGACACAAGATTCCATCCGGTTCGCCCGAAAAGGGAGTTTCACCTCTAAGTGCAGAAACTCACTAGAGAGAAAGTGAAGCCGGCCACACCTAAGAGTAGGATATTGCACATTTACAACACCCAACACACTTGTATACATATGGTATGGCACAACCTAGGTTTGGGTGGGGTTCCGACGCTCCGGGGCCCCGCTTCGGCGAAACCCTGAATCCGCTGGAAAAACCCTAACGTTTTCGTGTACCCCCATAGACGTGCGTCGAAAGGGGGTATCCCAGTGGACTTTTTTGCTTGTTTGTGTTAGGTTAGGCCATAGGAACATGATAACCAAAGTCTACCCCAAATCGACACAAGATTCTATCGGGTTCGCCCGAAAGGGGAGTTTTCACCTCTAAGTGCAGAAACTCACTAGAGAGAAAGTGAAGCCGGCCACACCTAGGAGTAGGATATTGCACATTTACAACACCCAACACACTTGTATACATATGGTATGGCACAACCTAGGTTTGGGTGGGGTTCCGACGCTCTGGGCCCCGCTTCGGCGATACCCTGAATCCGCTGGAAAAACCCTAACGTTTTCGTGTACACCCATAGACGTGCGTCGAAAGGGGGTAGCCAGTGGACTTTTTTGCTTGGTTGTGTTAGGTTAGGCCATAGGAACATGAGAAACCAAAGGCTACCCCAATCGACACAAGATTCCATCCGGTTCCCCCGAAAGGGGAGTTTTCACCTCTAAGTGCAGAAACTCACTAGAGAGAAAGTGAAGCCGGCACACCTAGGAGTAAGATATTGCACATTTACAACACCCAACACACTTGTATACATATGGTATGGCACAACTTAGGTTTGGGTGGGGTTCCGATGCTCCGGGGCCCCGCTTCGGCGAAACCCTGAATCCGCTGGAAAAACGGTCACACCTCGAGTCCCGAGATCAACAGAATCTTGGGCACACTAAAATCTTGCTAACTTACACTAAAATCATCCAGAAGCAAAAATTCCATCAACAGGGGCTGCAGTGCATTCAAGAATTGGAGCGCGTCTCCAGGACCCTTCACACCAAGAACGGAAGACACTAGATCCGAGAATGAGGCCTGAACGGATTCTTTGGCAAGATCAAGTTTTACGACTGTACTGTCCTTGACTAGGAATCTGTCCCCTTCACAAGTCAATTCTGCTGGCAACGCACTTTGCAACACCTGTGAGATTGTCAACTATGGCTTTGACTTCACCACAGCAGGGGTAGGAAGAGAAAGCGACAGACGCATGGCCAGCTGGTTAGCTGATTCTTTGCTCAACATGGTTCTTATAGACATGTGTTTCAGGGCTAGCAAACTGTCACTAGATAGCTGGAGGTTTACTTTGTATCAAGTAAAATTGTTTCACAAATATCGATTTTCCGGTAGTGAATAATTGTTTCAAATTTGTATCAAGTAAAAATTTAAAAAATTAGCTCTCATTTTATGTCCAAAAAAATGAGGTTTTTTTGTGAAGAATCTACCAAGGTTGGGGCCATTTTACCCAAAAAAGGGGGAAAAAAAGAAAATAAGGGATAATTGCAATGGTATGGAAAAAAAAGTTGATGGTTTGCCGTGTGCAGATAGCCTAGACACACGGCAAAGAGGAGATTTGCCGTGCTTTCTTCCCAGAGACGCACGGCAAAGTATTTACCGCGATTCATTTAGAGCGCGGGAAAATTTGGCACCTCTCTGCCGTGCGTTTTGCACTTCATGCACGGCAAAGAGGAGATTTGCCGTGCTTTCTTCCCAGAGACGCACGGCAATGTATTTACCGCCAATTCATTTAGAGCGCGGGAAAATTTGGCACCTCTCTGCCGTGCGTTTTGCACTTCATGCACGGCACAGAAATTTCCCGCCAGTACAAATATATTTCCCGCGAAATATTGGCGACGGCGGCAAAATTTGGAATCCTGGTCAACCGATATGCCGTGTGGGTGCATAAGGGCGCACGGCAAATATTTCTTTGCCGAGCTGAACAAATTTGCCGTGTGTTTTGTGTTCATTTTGCCGTGCACTATACTTTGCCGTGTGCTCTTTCTCTGCGGTGCCGTGTTAAGTTTATTTGCCGTGATCCGTTTCTGTTATACACGGCAAAGATTGCTCCACACGGGAAATTCAGATTTTCCGGTAGTGAATCAAGCAAGTTGCCTTTTTTATTTACATTTCATATTTTTATTATTCTGTCAATTACTTTCGCTCCTTTGAGTCAAATCCTGAGAGCTAAATATCTGGTTTATGAGCTAGATAAAAAAAAGAAGGAAAATTTGGACAGTATATTTGAGGAGCGCCAAGCAAAATAATTTAATTGGTGCTCAATGTAGATCAGCGTGAGCAAAAGAAATCCAATCCGGTCATCGTGATGACTAGTTTTCTCTACGTCAAGTTTCATATAATTGATAACAATGTGCCGGAAACTCCTGAAAGAGGAGACCCGCCATTGTATTATTTACACCAATGTGCCGGAAACTCCTGAGAGAGGAGACCCACCATTGTATTATTTATACCAATGTGCCGGAAACTCCTGAGATAGGAGACCCGCCATTGTATTATTTATCACGGTGAGCCGGAAACTCCTGAAAGAGGAGACCCGCCATCGCATTATTTATCACGGTGAGCCGGAAACTCCTGAAAGAGGAGACCCGCCATCGCATTATTTATCACGGTGAGCCGGAAACTCCTGAAAGAGGAGACCCGCCATCGCATTATTTATCACGGTGAGCCGGAAAGTCCTGAAAGAGGAGACCCGCCATTGTTTATTATTCAGACCAATGAGCCGGAAACTCCTGACGAGGAGACCCGCCATTGCTTATTATGAGCCGGAAACTCCTGACGAGGAGACCCGCCATTAGAGTTTATGAGATCAATGAACCGGAAACTCTTAAATAAAGAGACCCGCCATTGCATATTTTGGTCTTGGGGGTTGATTGCTTCACGGAAGCACAACTTCAAACTCAAGATTCGGCCATGATGCCATTTTGGTTATGTGGGCTGATTATCACATAGGTACAGCTGCAATCCCATAACCCGACTATTTTATAAGCCATTATGTACTTGCTATCTTGCTTAAGCTTGATGGACTCGCGATTATATGGCCTGTGTGTTCTCCTGTAATTTCAATCAGTTATGAAGCCCATGGGGACTTAACTGACACACTGTTTTACAGAGTGAGATACAACAGTGAGAATCCATACGAAAGCCGGCTTACAGTTAAAGATATGCAAAAGGGTCATCTAAACCAAAGGAATTTGCAGAACGATATCACGTTCATTCAAAAAGCAAATACTCAGGGTGCATGTACACCACCAGCATAAGTATTCAGATGTCACTAATTTATTGCAAACACATCAGGTTATATGATATTATTTCACATACAGGGAGAAATATTTGCAGGATCAATTTCTGTAACCCATATTTGCAGGGATCAATCTCTGTAACCCGGCAGCAAAAGCCGGCTTACCAAGCTTTATATCTGAGAAGTCAGGAAGTTTTATGCTAAAAGAAGCAAGACTACGCGATTTTGTCAACAGCAAAAGAGAATAAAGGGAGCTTCTCGCCTTCATGGTTGCAGTAGCTGGCGACTCAAAAAAGTATATTATATCAAGGGCCACATTCGTGTGGATCAAGCTATGGGAGAAAATCAGGTCTACTTTTTCCTTCCGCGTCTGTGCGTACAACAAGTAAACAAGAGTTGAAGATGTGATCAGTTCAATTTATAAGCAAAAGCAGCCCCACCATCATCGCCGGCTCCCATGATTTGAGTCACGCGGAAGAGCAAATTAACTGAATGATTTGATGATCTGGACCAGAGGTTTCAGAATTGACCGACTTGCCTGGGAAAGCTAGCAGTTGCTTGTACTCTATGGCTCATTATTTAAAGCATGCAAGAAGTTTGGAAACTTTTATACTGAGGATCAGAACCACGTGATGTTGTCAGCAGCACGAGAAGAAAGTGCGAGTTGCCTTAGACTCGTGCTAATCAATCAAAGGAAAGAAAGAAAATGAAAGGAGGGAAGGAGTTGCCGATCGGCTTCTGAAAATTGTGTCAGCCCGGCTCAGGCGCTTAGCAATTATCAAGAGATTCAATCAAAAGGTGAAAAGAAAAACTCCCTCCGATCCATATTAGTGGGCACAGGTGTATCTAGATACATGTGTATCTAGACAAAGCTGTGGCCACTAATATGGATCGGAGGGAGTACATGAAAGAGAGCCCAGCCAGCAGCAGTCGCATAGTACCGCAGCCGAATTCTTAATCAAAGGAGCCGGCATCATGCTGTCTTAGTCGACTCAAAAGTTCCAAAGACTTCTTTATCAACATGTGCGCGGGGCTTATATCATTAACATCGTCAGGTCAGATTCAGCTGACCCGGAACAAGAGAAAATTATGTGGAGTCGGCTAGATTGAGGCCTCGAACCTCTGATGGTATGTATAAGGAAAGTTAAGGCAAGATGCAGCAACAGGTACAGCATATTAAGATCGAAGAACCAAGTGTTACACTGTTACTAGTACCACCCTTCCAGGAAAGTAATTAAGAAGAGCAAAAAGAAAAAAGCTGGATGATCTACGCAAGCAGCTAGCTCTAGCTAAGGAGGTGATTCAATCGTGCATGTGCATGCAACTTCAGGAAAGCAATGTGTAGAAAACAAAAAAGAAAGCAGGAGTCGGATGTTGCTGCCACAATTACATGACCATGCATAGAGTAGAAAACAGCTTAGAGTGATAAGAAAGAACAAAAAAGAGGTAATCAGCCCAATTCATCGGCCAAGCCATGCATGTCAGGCAATGATCATCGACGACCCGGTCGTTGGCCGGCTTCGAGCAACAAATATCGACCCGGCAGAGGCCGGCTCCAATCATTTCACACTACTAGGAAAACCCTTATAGGTAGGTTGCTATCTGTGGCGCACCCTTAATTGGTGCGTCACAGAAATATATTTCTGTGGCGCACCTGGCCATTTGCGCCACAGAAATGTGACTTTCTGTGGCGCACCAAGCCTGGTGCGCCACAGAATGTGACTTTCTGTGGCGCACCTGGCCTGGTGCGCCACAGAAATTCACATTTCTGTGGCGCACATAGCCAGGTGCGCCACAGAAAGGTATCCGGGGGGCGGGTTAAAATTTGAAAAAAAAAAATTCTGTGGCGCACCTGGCACGTGCGCCACAGAAAAGTTGACATTCTGTGGCGCACCTGGCAGGTGCGCCACAGAAAGGCGACATTCTGTTTGGTGGGCCACAGAATTTTTTTTTTAAATCCCACCCCCCGGTGGATCGCCTTTTTTGTCTTACAGGAAGTAAAAGAAAATGATAAAATTTGAATAAATAAAATCCTTTGACATGTAGTTAGGTATGAGTGTCTAGTAGGTATAGAAATTTGAAATATGAATTTTGACCTTTTCTGCAACAAACAGGAAAAAAAACTTGTAACGGCCATAACTTTTGCATACGACGTCGAAAAAATGCGTTTAATATATCAAAAAAAACTAGAGAAAAAAAGGGTTTACCCGTCAGCAATTCACAGATTCCTCAAATTCCAAAAGAAAAAAAAGTTATTTCAAACAGACGATTTTTCGCAGCAAAATCAAAAAAATTCAAAAAAAATTAAAAATTCAAAAATTCCAAAAAAGACACAGAAATGTATAACAAAGAAGATTGTTGACTTTTCTTGACTTTTTTTATTTTTTTTGGATTTTTTGACTTTTTTTGGATTTTTTTGAAACTTTTGAATCTCCTTTTGAAAGTTTAGAAGTTTTTGAAAAAACTGAAATTTAAAAACACACGTTTATAACATATACATAACATATACACATACAAGAGTTAAGAGGATACATATGATATATATATCAATAAGAAGTTGAGTAGCACAAGGGTAGGTGAAGTGGGTGGAACTTAGAAGTTAAGCGTGCTAGGGTCGGGCAATTTGAGGATGGGTGACCTAGCGGGAAGGTATCAGTTCAAAAATCTGAAAATAATTCTAATAATTAGGATTTTTCATATTTTGATTTTTCTGATTTTTTTTGAAACTTTTTAATTTTTTTTTGCAGTTTTTGAATTTTTAGAATTTTTTCAGAATTCTGTGGCGCACCAGGCAGATGCGCCACAGAAATGTGGATTTCTGTGGCGCACCAGGCCAGGTGCGCCACAGAAAGTGGATTTCTGTGGCGCACGCCCATGGTGCGCCACAGAAAAAAAAATTTAGTGGCGACGATTCTGTGGCGCACACCAGCAATTCTGGGGGTGCGCCACAGAATCTCAATTTGGTGCGCCACTGATAACCCTTTTCCTAGTAGTGTCAGGACCATCAACGAATTGCTACACCAGTTTTCTACCAGATTTTTTTTTTTTTGAGAACACAGTACAACACAGACGCTCACAAATACGCACGTACACTCACCCCTATGAACGCACACACGCACACCCTACCCCTATGAGCACCTCTGAAGGACCGTGTTACTGGAGATAATTCTTGATCGGAGCTACAGTATTTGAAGTTATGAGGTTATATAAGAAAAAGTGTGAATCCCAGGTCGCCGCAGGCATGCAACCCGGCACTTGGGGGCTACACGGTTTGAAGCTAATTTTTTTTTCGAAGTAATTGACAAGCAAGAAAGTCCCAGGTCACTGCAAGCAAGCAACCCGGCACTTGGGGGTTACAGTATTTGAAGTTCAAAATTTCTTTCAGAGGTACAAGATGCAAAAGTCCCAGGTCGCTGCAGCCATGCAACCCGGCACTTGGGGGCTACGGGTTATATACATGAGAAAAAACGAGTTTATATTCTTCAAAAGCAGTAAAGCTGGAGGTATTTGTGGTGGGTTTTCAAAACCTGGGTCTTGAAAGAGAGCTTCCATGAGAGTAGGCTCCATCAAGTCTGAATCATTGGAACCTGAGCATCCGTCAGCACAGCCTCCGTATGAGTAGTTCTATCAAAAAACTGGGTCAAGGAACCCAGAAAAGAAAATATGGAAATATTCCTCGCAGGATTTGCGGGATGTTATTGAGATAAACCTGGAGGCATATGAACCCAGGAAGAAAAAATATGGTGGTAAAATGGACCGCCAAAATGAGCTGGCCTAACAAGTATAACCGGGTTTTATCCCTTTCTATAGTTATTTGTCTTTTTTCAGGAGTTTAACCTGGATGATCGAGCTCGCTGCTTCACCTGAAACATGATGCCTGAGATCAAGATTATGAAGGAGAGCAAGACAAGCCCGAATCCAGCTTAAACTTGGGGGCTACTGTTGGGGGAAAGATAACCCGGTACCCCCAAGGACAAGGAAAGTATGACCCGCCAGGAGAAAAGACTGGCAAAGCCGACAAATCATCATGGGCCGGGTTACATTAATGGGCCAAGGAGCTTGTTGATAACCCGGCATAAGTATGGAAGGCTCTAGAAGATCCGGAGGCGGTACGCGTCATGGAGTCCAAGACTTGGAGGCCAAGATAGATAAAGAAGATCTAGACTAGGACTCTGAGTTCGGGTATAACCCGGCCTTACCTTGTAATCGACCAGGAGACCCGCTGCCCATAAAAGCGGGCTCCTAGGTCATAGTTAGACAGAGCCTGGAGAGGCTAGAGATACGGGAGACGGACTTTAGACGTACAAGCTTACAGCGAGAAGAACCTTTGTAGCTAGACTCGAAACCCGCCGGTGTTGTTATCCGCCGGGTTATCGAGATCGACATTATAGTAAAGAAGACACGGCTGGAAGTAGGTCTTTATCTCCAATGGAGAGCTGAACCAGGATACATCCTTTTTCCCCAACGAGCTAAACAATCTCCCGAACGCTGTGACTGCCTTGCCTCAAATCTCAAGTTACCACCCGATAA